>QRDG01000505.1:1537486-1612710 GCA_012064385.1 Puccinellia tenuiflora
GCAATTGACAAGATCATGACACAAACCCAATTTAGCTATGACATAAGGAACATGATAATATTTATGGAGGCATCACGACAAGGAACAAAGACCGTTGAGTCCAACTGCGTCTTTGTCTAAAAAGTCCATCGTGGGATCGCTATCCAGCCTGTCACCCAACGGTATTAAGTTGCAAGCAACAGACATTTGCATTAAGTAAAGTGCATGAAGTAAGCAATACTAATATCAAAAGAGACATTAACACCGTTGTTTTACCCTTAGTAGCAACAGCACACCCTCGCCCTTAGACGTTTCCGTCACTCGTGCCCAGGAACAAAAGAGGGCATGAACCCACTATCTAGCATAAATACTCTCTCTTGGAGATACACACAATCACTTGGTCAAAGTAACTATGCACATCGGAGATCATGCAAGAACATAAATCAACATATAAGAATCATGCACAATCTGAACATAACTTCATAATCCATCGGATCCCAGCAAACACATCACATAGCATTACAATAATTGATCTTGATCATGTTAGGCAGCTCACAAGATCATAAGACATGAAGCACAAGAGAGAGAGACTACCAACTAGCTACTGCCATGGACCCGTAGTCCAAGGTGAGACTACTCACAACTCATCCCGAAGGAAGGCATGGCGATGAAGAGCCCTCCGGGATCGATCTCCCCTCCGGCAGAGTGTCGGGATCAGCTTCAGATTGGACCCCGAACTAGGGTTTTCGGTGACGGCGCGTCGGGGTCGAGTTTCTGGAAAATAATGGCCGCCCTCTCGGTTTTAGGTCAAGAGGATTTTATAGGCGTCGGAGGGGGTCGAGGAGGTGCCCAGGGGGTAGGGCGGGTACCACCCGTGCCCCTAGGTGGGCCCGTGGCCGGGGGTCGCCTCTGGCCCCTGGGTGGCCCCCTGGCTGCCCTTCGACGTGGTGGTGTCTTATTTTGCATAAAAATTCCCCGTAAATTTTGAGGGCAATCCGACGATGTTTCCTGTTGTGACTTTTCTGAAATACAAAAATAGCAAAAATAGGGAACTGGCACTTGGCATCTTGTCAATAGGTTAGTCCAACAAAATGCATAAAAATGATATAATTGATAGTAAAAACATGTGACAATATCACAAAACTAGCATGGATCACTCAAAAATTATAGATACGTTTGAGACGTATCTGCATCCCCAAGCTTAACTCCTACTCGTCCTCGAGTAGGTAAGTGATAACAAAATAATTTTTGATGAGACATGCAACCAACACAATTTTGATCAAGATAGGAATGTAAAGCATAGGATGTGAATGAAGAGATACAAAACAATTGTCTATAATTGATAGCAAGAAAGCAATGAATAAACAAGTTGAATCATTCAAGCAAAACCTTTCATAAATAGTATGTTAAAGACATGAAAGCAATGTGATCAACATATTTGACTAATTCACAAGGATAATAATTCCATGACAAAAGTGTTTGAGAATCAACACAAAGGAAGATGTAAGAATTAGCAAAAAGCTTCAACTTCCAACGACTTATCTTATAGATAAAGTCAATATAAAGATTCATGTTTAATCTTGACAATGCAATATGCTCAACGATACCCAGGGTCAATACTAGATGTTTGCTTTTGTGGAGATAGAAGGAAAAAGGAAAACTGACTCAACATTAAAAGTAAAAGAAAGGCCCTTCGCAGAGGGAAGCAGGGATTAGTCATGTGCTAGAGCTTTTTGATTTTTAAAACAGAAGTAAAACAATTTTGAGGTATGCATGCTTTCGTCAACAACTTCACAACAGAGAAGCTATCTAGTCCCTCATAACAAGCAAGGTTTTTAGACTTGTGAGAGCAGCTAGTTTTTAGAGGAGCGAGTACGCTCCTCTTTCTCCTTGGTTTCACCACCGTCCAATGTTTGAGCTGATTTCTCAGATTTGCATTGCGTGCAGGAGAATGGTGAGTTATATTTATATTTTGCTTAAGCTGCTCTTGGGTTGATTCAAGTGAAGACGTAATCCATCGACACCGGGTGAAAGGGGGAAATGACCTTTCTCATCACAAGTTATATCCAGCTCTCTACTGCTCCCTCATGAGCATAAAAACATAGGCACAAAAAAGAAGTATTTTGAATTTTTAAAGGTAGCACATGACAAATTTACTTGGAATGGCAAGAAATACCATGCATAGGTAGATATGGTGGACTCAGCTGGCAAGAAAGTTTGGCTTTGGGGATTGGATGCATGAGTGAACCATACACTCAGTACGAATTTTTAGGCTTAGCAAAAAGGGTGTTTGAAGCAAATATTTAATAATAACCGGTAACAGAACAACATAAAACATTTACCAATCATAACCATAAAAATTCTACACCGTCTCCCTTGTTGACCAAACAATTCTTTTGATGGAAAGATTATCTTTATGAATTAACAACTGCGAAAAACCACACAATTTCAAGCTTTTAACCATATTTCTTTAGTAATCAATTCCACTCAAATAACCAGCAAGTTTAAGCATTCAACTTAACATCTCAAAACAATTGAGAAGCATCAAGTATCCACACAATGATCTACAAGACTATGCAGGCTTTTCATTTTATTCTAATATCACACAAAGAGCATTTTGTCGCTTCGACAATTCAAGCAATTTTTGAACAACTCTCCAACAAGTATAAGTGAAGAACATGAGAGTTTAACATAACAACTAGCAGCTCTAAACAAGATAAAAGCTAAAAGCGGGAGCTTACACTACTAGGAAACTAGCTATAGGTGGAACAATATTCTGTGGCGCACCAAACTGCCATGTGCCACAGAAAATATTTTTGTGGCGCATAGTTTTGCATGCGCCACAGAATTCCAAAATTCTGTGGCGCACGGGAACCGAGTGCGCCACCGAAATATGGCTTTCTGTGGCGCATGGGCTTAGATGCGTCACAGAAAGCCACATTTCTTTGGCGCATCTAAGCCCACGTGCCATAGAAATATGGTGGCCCCGCCACCAATGATTGGGTGGGTGCCCTTTCTGTGGCGCATGGGGCCACATGCGCCACAGAAAGTCACAATTCTGTGGCGCATATGGCCCCATGCGCCACAGAATTATGGCTATCTGTGGCACATGTGGCCCCATGCGCCACAGAATTGTGGTTTTCGGATCCCCCCCCCCCCCGTGGATCGCCTTTTCAGTTTTGCACGAAGTGAAAGAAAATGATAAAAAATTCAAAGAATAAAATCCTTTTAGATATAGGGAAGGTTTAGGGTCTAGTTGTTAGGAAAAATTTAAAATACACATTTTGACTTTTTTCCAAAATTAGGTAAAAAAATCTTAAAATGGGCATAACTTTTGCATACGACGTCGAAAAAATGCGTTTAATACCTTAAAAAAATTATGCATAAAACAATATGGGACAGAATCTGTCCAGAGAAATAGCAGCAGCAAAATGTATTTTTCTGTCCTACTTAAACTCGTCGAAAAATTCTGAAACAATTCAGGCATACAGAGGATGAAAAGTTGCGGTTACAGTTAAAATCTCAGCTCATTCGGAGTTACATAATAATAATGAAAAATCAAACCATGCACAGACTTCGTGCAGGAATAAAATCTCCGAATAGAAATAGCAACTTTTTCAAACCAAAATAGGTAAAACTTGGCATTTTATTAAAAATTTCAAAAACTAAGCTAAGAAAACATTCTATTGTTACAGCAAGAGGACACAAAAAAATCAAAAAAAAAAACAACCGGGTTGCCTCCCGTAAAGTGCTTTCTTTATAGCCAATAGCTAGGCTTACTTACTTGTTGTTTACCGAACATGAAGCTCATGAGGGAGCTTAAAAGTTGTGCCCTTCTTCCTTGGGAAGTGTTCCATGCATTTCTTATGTGGAAACTGAAACTTCACATTCCCTTCCTCTGAATCAATAATAGCCCCTATGGTACGAAGAAAAGGTCTTCCAAGAATAATAAGACTAGAGGTTTTATTCTCCATCCATGATTAGAAAATCCACAGGTACAAAAGTCATATGTAACTCTACCATAACATCACTTAATTTTCCTAAAGCACGTTTAATGGTATTATCAGCAAGTGCAAGTTCAACAGAGCATTTTTCAAGATTCTTTAATTCAAGTACTTCATATAATTCTTTAGATAAAACAGAGACACTAGATCCTAGATCAAGTATGGCATGGTGTGTCTCTTTTCCAATAGTTACTAGAACCTTAGGGATCCATATATCCCCAAGCTTAGGTGGTATCATAGCTTCTTGATTGTATCTAGCAATTTTTTTCTTTCAAAATATGATTAGCAATATAGGAACCAAAACCAGATTGGTTAACATCAATAGAAGGATCACTTGCAAATTTTTGTAAGATAGATATTAATTCATGCAAGCTACAATTCTCTAAATCAAGCAAAGGTTCATTAACTTTCTTTTCCTTTTTGACCCAAACTTGTTTTTTAACAGGGGGTACTTCCTCACTTCTAGTTTCTTGCTCATTGCCCATAGAATTGGTCAGTTTGTTTTTATGTAGCCAATCTTTAAAAGAGGGACAATTTTTTCTAATGAAAGCTTTTTATAATTCTCTCCAGGTCTTGGTAGTGAACGTATCCATTCTCTTGCCTCTCCTTTTAATGAAAGAGGAAATAATTTTGGCATCACAATATCAGGTTCCTTGAGGTTTAGTGCAGAACAAATACTGACAAAATTATTCAGACGATCAAGACAGTCTTCTTTTCTTTTATCACCAAATTGTTCCCTAGTTATCAAGTTCAACAAACTAGGACTTACTTCATAACTATCAGCTTGTATCTTAGGTGTGGTAATAGGTTTAGCAATAAATTAATCATTTGGAGTATTTGTGTAGTCACACAACTTGGTCCTATCACCCATTTTAGCAAGTTTTTTATGTGTTTTTAATTTTTTATGCAAAACTGAAAATAAAATTACACTAAATATGCAAACCAAATTAACTAATGCAAAACAAAATGCAAAACTGAAAATAAAATATGCAAACTGCAATCTAAATATGATAAGCAAGACAAAAACAAAACAAAATAAAATGCTTGAAGGTAAAGATGGACAAGATGATGCTCACACAGGTGCAACCTCCCCAAGCTTAGGTGTTAGCACAAGTTGGTGATCAAGTTGACTTTGTTGTGATATCCTTGGATAAAACCTTCCAGCTATGACTCCCCGGCAACGGCGCCAGAAAAACACGTGATGACGGTGGAATTGATGAGAGTATTCTTCTCCTCAACTACGCCAACAAGCACTCTTGATACCATGAAAAGAAGGTAATATATGGGATAGTTTGAGCCTCCAAGTGCAGAGTATGTAGAAGCAAAAGTTTTTTCCCACGAGGGTGACTCGAGGGTTTAATATCGAACTCTCGGGGAATCAGTAGTGCGGATTTTATCTCCTTGTCCTTCTCCAGATTTCCTGCAAACAAAGTAGATTGCTTTGTGCCCTCAACCTCACCGAGTGGTTGTCAAGCACAAAGTGTGTGAATGATATTAAGATAATAATGGATGCAAAACAGTAAATAAATATGCAATGGTGGTAAGTAATAATGCAAGGATGATAGTAATGATGATGGATGATATTTTTGGGGTTTTTATATGTGTATGCAATGAATAAAAGTGTTTTTGTATTTTCTGATTTTAAAATGGCTGAATGTAGGAAATGCTTAAAAGTGGTTGGAAAGTTGTTCCTTATGATTAAAAATGGACCGGGGTTCATGGTTTCACACATGCACTCTCTCTTTAATATAGTGTGGCAAATGAGTAGACATAGGATTAACATATGAGATTGCAAACAAGTTTAATGACATGTTACTAATTATATGAGCATCACGTCCTGACATAGAGACCTTTTGATTATTAGTCTCACTTATACTCCACCAAGATGCAAACTAAATCATAACACCTCAGTAATTAAGATGACTCAGAGTATAGCCTTAAGATTTATGACATGAAGTGAAAATAAGAACATGATGGATCTAGTCATAGGTAGAGGCTTGTCACTCCTCATACCTTGCAATATGGTATTTTGGTTTATCCCTAGTGAGGCAACAATGTAAGGTAAACACCCAATGGATCGCGATATTAAGTTGTCAGCTTATCACATCACCACCCCCGTTACTCCAACTAATGCACACGTTCCCCCTCACACGCTCTCATAAACATGCTTGATCAAAACAAGGATACAAGAACGGGTACATAATATGCATCTACTTTCATAACTGAAATAAACATTGCAATCTCAACATATATTAACTCATAAAAAGATCCACCACAAAGGTAATACAACGATGACTGTAATCATGTTCAGCAGTTCATACGGTGCTAATTAGTGAAGCTCAAGAGAGAGAGAGATACATATGCTACTTCCACAAACCCATAGTCCAGAGGTGGACTACTCCCTCTTCATCATGGAGATGGTGGAGATGTCGATGGAGAAGAAGAAGACCTCTCTGGCAGCGCTCCGCCGGAGTTTTCCCCTCCAATCTGCAGCCTCCTGGTCTCTGTTTCTTGTTTCTCTCGTGTGGCGTCTCTCCTTGCGAAAAACGTCGGGGGGCTCTTTATATAGGAGTTTTTAGGTCACGAGGAAGCTTCGGGAAGAAGGATCGATGCAAACGGAGCCACGATGCCCAAAAGAGGTGGCCCACGCGGCCCCTGTACCTGGCCACGTGGGGCACCCTCTTTCGGCCCTCCGGCCTCCGTTTTCTTTCTTCCTTCACTCCTAGGTCTTCCTCCTTCCAAAAAAATGATCCCCGTAAATTTTCAGCTCATTATGACGTCGTTAAGACCCTGAAATAAATAAGGAAAGAAATAGGAGTTTTCTACCTGCGCAGGATTAATTCCATAAAAAGGGGAAATCATTATTAATTACCAAAAATCATTAAATAACAGTAATATACCCCTTATATGATGCAAATATGAATGGAATATAAGTATTATAGTGCAAAGTTCATGTATGTATTTTATATGCATCACAACTCTACCATAACATCACTTACTTTTCCTAAAGCATGTTTAATGGAATCATCAGCAAGTGCAAGTTCAATAGAGCATTTTGATATGTGTCAAACGTATTTATGATTTTTGAGTGATCCATGCTAGTTCTGTGATGTTGTCACATGTTTTTAATATCATATTACATCATTTTTATGCATTTTGTCGGACTAACCTATTGACAAGATGCCCAGTGCCAGTTCCCTGTTTTTGAGCTGACATTGTTGCAGAAAGTTACTTCTGGAAATATTCTCATAATTGGACGAGAATTTACGACGATTTTTTATTGGACAAATAAGGACCGGAGCCAGAAGGGCGACCCCGGGAGGGACCCACAGCCCTGGGGCGGGTCCCACCCGCGGGTGACAGGTGGGCCGTGGCCGCAGGTCGCACCTGCCCCTCGGGCACCCCCTCGGTCCCCTCCGACGCCTATAAAACCATCCCCGATGCAAAAACCCTAACCCCCGGAGGATTTTACGAAATACGATACAGAGCGCCGCTGGGAGCGAAACCAAGTTTCGGGGGACAGATTGATCCTGTTCCGGCACCCCGCCGGGACGGGGATTGACCGCCGGAGCCATCTCCATCAACACCGCTGCTTCCCACGATGAGGAGGGAGTAGTCCCTCACCAGGGCTGAGGTTTGCACAAGTAGCTATGTGGTTATCTCTCTCTCCCATGATGTGATCTTGATTCTGATCATGAGCTTTGTTGATATAGTTTAATACATGAGGTTTCCCTTTGTGTAATGGATGCGATGTTGCTCAAGTGATGTTATTTAGTACAATTTCCGGAGTCACCGTTGTGATCACGATATCTCGGTGACAGTGTGGGTGTCGTGTGTGACTCTATATTGATAATAGATTGGAAGGATCTTCATCATGAGTTTGTTCTTTATTGTTGGATTGAATAGATCATGAGGTTTCTTGATGCTTGTGTTATTGAAGAAAGAGACTATTCAAGAAATAGGTTGTGGTGTTTGTTAGTACTATCTTTGGATGCGGATAGTGACAGCATGAAGTGTCCATAGATGTGGAATACGAACTTTAAGGTGTGCTTTTCGTAGCCCTACGCAATTCTCATCCTATTTGATCCACAAAAGAATGATCTCCGAGTAACGTCTACCATGCATGTGTTTTTGTGGGAACTATCATGTGTTTAAGTATGTTAATGTTGTTGAGAGTAGTCACTAGTGAAAGTATGAAGCCTAGGCCTTGTTTCCAAGCATTGATACACCGTTTTTAGTCACTTTTGTCACTTTTTTGCTTGCTGACATTTTTATTACAGAATTACAAAATCACATTTTACCATCCATATCACTTGCATTTACCATCTCTTCGCCGAACTAGTGCACCTATACAACTGACAATTGTATTAGGTGTGTTGGGGACACAAGTGACACTACACCACAACACTTAATCCCCTACAGACAGATTGGTCGGGAAAACAGCTTTCGCCGACTGATGGTCGGTCGGGAATGAGTATTGCCGACCGACTCTGTCTGTCACCGAAAATCCAGTCGGCAAAGAGCTTTCCCGACCGACTTTCCTTTGCCGACCGACTTTCTGTCACCAATGCAAAATCATTCCCGACCGACATATCTTTCTCGACGGACCTTTATTTCCCCGACCAACATTTTTTCCCGACCTACAATCTGACGGCATTGGTTTTACCGACCAACTTTGCTTTGGGCCTGATATGACTCTTTCCCGACCAACAATCTGACAGTGCACGAATAGCCGACAGACAGTTACCCATCATGGTCATATTTACACATATTTCAGCTATTTGACAGCGGACATCATCAACCAAACATCAATCATAACATATTTCACAGCAAGCATACACTCAATATATGGATGTTAATATCAAGTGTTATCAAGCATACAAACTGTTTCTGTTTTCAACATGATTACTCCACATAGCAAGTTTACAAAATAGTAGCTAAAAGGTTTATGTCTAATGTGATAGTTACATAAAACATCCAGCTACATGGTGGAGTACATCTTCGACACAATCTCTAAAGAGGTCACCTGCACACAACAAAATGTACAAACATATAAGATTAAAATGACAAACTTAGAATACATCAACATGCATGGTAAGATATATAGGGTGCACTTAAATAATTTAAGAGTGTTATTAACAACAAAGAATAAAAGAAGACCCTAACATAAGATAGTATGCATAGTTGGGATTATAACTCTGATCTGATTTCAAAAAAGAAGAAAAACAAGAGCATCAATGAATTGAAGAATATGTAATTGGCTTTAGAGAAAGGAGAAACCTTGTCCTCGGAACCAGGCGTGTTTTCATTACATCTGGAGGTTTGTTGAATGACCGGACGTGGATCCATTTCGTGGCAGACCACTTCTCACCCTTGACTACTGGGCAACTTACATCGAGATTTCTTGGATCTGTTGTCGAGTTAGCTGGAGGCTGAAGAACAGTAGCACATCACCTTTCACGGTTTCACTACAAGAGAAGAGGTACACACTTGATTTAGGGTAAGCTTTTATGTAAAACAGTGGTTTCCACTATTATAGTATAACACCATTGCTGAAGCTGAAGGCTACCTGCCAGGTCAGATATTAAAGTGAAAAACAATCATTTTGACAAGCAGGAAGCTGAAGGCTACCTGCCAGGTCAGATCTCGGACCACGTTTAATCCTTGTGTTGCAAATGTCTTCCCCGAAAGAATGCATCAAATGACTATAAGTTTTCTGCAATAAAGGCCAAGTAATCTCAGAAATAATGGCATACCTTAGCATTTGGAATCAGTGTCTCCGCCCATCTTCACATCTATCAGGTACATAAGAACAGTGGCAACCCTATGACCACCACGCTTCAGGGTTTCTTGTCATGGAAAGAATCAAAGTGGGCTTCATACTTCCGACCAACTTCATAATATAATGCAGAACCTGAACATACTCGACCTTTTTAGATCCAAAAAAAGACTAGCCAGTTGAGGAATGCCCTCTAGCCTTGAACCGACGGGAAGGCAAGATAGCACAACATAGCTTCAAGGAAAAATGTCCAAGCAGCTAGACCCCTTTCAATTCCAGAGATAATTGCATCCTTCAATTGATAAAAAAAGGTAAAAAATAGTTGTCAAGCAACTTTTCTACTTGTTTGTTGTGCAGGGTACTGAAGGAACAACGAAAACATTTTTTACATGGGTATTGCACTAGACGAGACAATAATATCACTAAAACTTGCTGAACAGAAAAGTATGTAGTAAATGCCTACCCAATTCTCATTACAGCAGCCTACATTTAGAAATGATACCATATAAGATGATTGACAAGATATAACCCACTCGACAGACTAAAAAAGCGATGTTTTGATTGATAAAATTTGTATCTAACATCACAAAAAAGATCAAGAGGGACAAACACTCAAGCTTGGGGATGTTACCCCTAGGCTCACCCTACATATATCAATTAAGTACAAGAATTTAAGCTTGGGGATGCCAAGCCACCTTACTCCAACCATCTTGATACCAAGTAAGAAGCCTAGCTATATGGCTATAAAGAAAGCACTTTACGGGAGGCAACCCGGTTGTTTTTATTTGGATTTTCTTTGTGTACTCTTGCTGTAACAAGAGATTGTTTTCCTAGTTTAGTTTCTGAAATTTTTAATAAAGTGCCAAGTTCACCCATTTTGGTTTGAAAAAGTTGCTATTTCTATGTCGGAGATTTTATTCCTGCACAGAGTCTGTGCACGGTTTGATTTTCATTCTTATTATGTAACTCCGAATGATCTTAGATATTTATTGTAACTGCAACTTTTCATCCTCTGTATGCCTGAATTTTTGCAGAAAATTTTTGACAAGTTTAAGTAGGAAATTAAAATACGTTTTTCTGCTGCTGTTTTTCTGGACAGATTCTGTCCCATATTGTTTTATGCATAGTTTGAACTATTGAGTTGATCCAATTGAGTTTATGAGTAGGCATACAACATTATATACTCTCTAATCATTCATATGAATTTTAGTCCATGGATTACATGTAGCAAGAAACTTGTTTATTTATCTCTACTAATATCACCCCACAGAAAAGAGATGGGAGAAATTGTGTTTGAAGTTTTTTCACAGGGATTGGAGGAGATGCACCATGAGTTATCCAAGGATGGTGAAAACCATAAGCTTGGGGATGTGAACATCCCACTGAACCTACACACTCTCGGTTTTCACATGTCTGACTTCTGTTTTTCTATCAATGCACTTTATCGCATAAACTTGGAGCGTCTTTTTGTTTGTTTTGCTTTTATTTTTATTTTTGTGAGACCACCATACTATCTTTCATATGAGAATGCTACTGGAAATATGGGTTGAAATATCTTGCATGCTTTTATTGTATTGGGAAAAGGGATGTCTAAGTTGATTTTTAATGACACATATAGTTGCATGATTCATGAGCTTCTTTATGAGTAATAATTTGCAAATGCTTTATCATGAGCTATCTTTTATTCATGTTTTGATGTTGTATGTTATTTCACCTTGTTTGACATGAATTAGTTAGTTCTATGGACACTCATGCATGCATCTAGATGGTCATCTTTCTCCCTTTTGCTAGCCCAAAAATTCCAACAAGTAAAAACTTGTTTCCAACACCTTCAACCCAAGTTTTTCCAGCGAGTCCACCATATCTACCTATTAGCTGTATGCTACTCCAAGTATGTTTATCATGTTATTTATGTTATCTATACCTCTAAATGAAAATGATGATGTTATTTATTGTAATGGGAAAAGTTGGTTAAAAAGCTCTCGCGAACTTGATGCACACTTTACTTGCATTTAATAAACATGAACCATTGTGATTAATATTATGATGATAGTGGCTTGATAAATGTTGAAGGTTGGGAGTTAGCCCATATGTTCTGTCACATGCAAAGCTTTCAACATATTCCATCATTTGTTTAGTTGATATCATGTACTTTTGTTTATGGATGCCTATCATGACGAAATAATGTGGAAATAGAGTAAAGTTTAAATGAGTTTGTATAAATGGTTAGAGAGAAACCTGGGCCACTAATCTAAGCCATGCATCATTCATGGTGGAAATTTACTTACATGCTATTTTGAACTCTCTGTGATACACCTTACAATAAAAAGCTATATCAAGTGGTAACTAAAGAGGGTGTTGAGATTGTTCATTATGTTTGTTTGTTTGTCTTGTTGTTTTGATGTGGGCTTGATCCATATCATGGGACAAGAAGTACCCCAGTTGAGACTCTTGATGATACCATTATTACTTAGAATGATAGATAACTTAGACTTGCTTTGTTTCCCAAGTTGAGTAATCATGGTGTAGGTACTTATATTCAAGGGGCATGAGACATCTAACCTTTACTTTATCAAGGCCACTACTCATATTTGCTTTCACATTTAACTTTAATCATTCAAGATGCTATGATAGGGGAATGAGAGCTTTACACCAAGTATTACCATTGCAATCAATAACTTAAGTAGAATAGTTTGGAGGATAGATGAAACTCATGCATGCTTTACCTCTACTTATTTATATATCTTTTCCAAAGTGTCCACCTTTTATATTCAGATTTTCATCTACACTCTATGGACCTCAAGTATGCAAAAGTAAGAATGTCCATATTACTATCTTTTATGTTACACTTTGTGAACAATCATTGATCATCCTTGCATTGAATACTTGATATCACTATATGAACTATTTGCATATTGCTACTCCTTTGAAATAATGAATCATTTGACTTTATGTAGCAGTAGCAATCATCTTTTATATCCATGTTGTTATTATATTGCAAAGTTCATGTTAGTTTTATCACTTTCATACTCGAGGACGAGCATGAGTTAAGCTTGGGGATGTTGATGCATCTAAAATGCATACATAAACTTTGTACTATAATACTTATATTCCATTCATATTTGCATCAAATAAGGGGTATATTACTGTTATTTAATGATTTTTGGTAATTAATAATGATTTCCCCTTTTTATGGAATTAATCCTGCGCAGGCAGAAAACCCCTATTTCTTTCTTTATTTGTTTCAGGACCTTAACGACGTCATAATGAGCTATAAATTTACGAGGGTCATTATTTTGGAAGGAGGAAGACATTGGAGCGAAAGGAGGCCGAAGGGCCAAAATAGGGGGCCCCACACGGCTACAGTACCATGTCGCATGGCCCACCTAATTCTGCCCTCGTGGCCCCGTTTGCGTAGATCCTTCGCCCAGAAGCATCCTCGTGACCTAAAAACGCCTATATAAAGGGTCCCCCGACGGATACCAGAGGGAGGCGGCGGAGAAACACAAAACCAGAAACAGAGAGGCAGAAGGCTGCCGCCGGAGAAGATCGGAGGGGGGAAACGCCACCGGAATCCACCTCCGGAGGGCTCCACCCCCCTCCGGCGTGTTCATCATCAACATCTACAGCAAGATCATCTCCACCGTCTCCATGATGAGGAGGGAGTAGTCCTTCATCGGGGCTGAGGGCTCATGCCGGTAGCTATGTGGTTTATCTCTCTCTCTCTCATGTTGTGATCTTTATGTGATCATGAGCTTTGTAATCTAGTTGAATCCATAGATGTTACTCTTTATCATCTTATGAATTATGCTACTCAAGTGGTTTTATTGATGTGATTTCTGGAGTCACCTTTGTCCAATGGTGTGAAGTTGACAGTGTGTGCATCGTGTGTGGCTCTTAGGCTAAAGATTATCGAACCAGTAGGACTTTGAAATCAACAACAAGGTGAATGTTGAAGATCTCTGGCGCTTAACCTTCAACAGACGTGGACCTGCACACACTCAACCAAATACTTTGCCCCCAACGGCGGAAAGGTTGTCAATCTTTCCGGTCTCGCAGAAAACAAAGTGGTTAATTGTATGATGAAATAATGAAAAGTGACCAATGGAGTAATGATGATGAAAAGCAAGTAAATGAGGTTGTAAACAATGTAAAAAGATGGACTGGGGCCATGGGTTCACTAGTGGAGTCTCTCAAGTAAATAAAATATGCATGTGATGGGTGAACAAATTACAGATAGGCAATTGACAAGATCATGACACAAACCCAATTTAGCTATGACATAAGGAACATGATAATATTTATGGAGGCATCACGACAAGGAACAAAGACCGTTGAGTCCAACTGCGTCTTTGTCTAAAAAGTCCACCGTGGGATTGCTATCCAGCCTGTCACCCAACGGTATTAAGTTGCAAGCAACAGACATTTGCATTAAGTAAAGTGCATGAAGTAAGCAATACTAATATCAAAAGAGACATTAACACCGCTGTTTTACCCTTAGTAACAACAGCACACCCTCGCCCTTAGACGTTTCCGTCACTCGTGCCCAGGAACAAAAGGGGGCATGAAAACACTATCTAGCATAAATACCCTCTCTTGGAGATACACACAATCACTTGGTCAAAGTAACTACGCACATCGGAGAGCATGCAAGAACATAAATCAACATATAAGAATCATGCACAATCTGAACATAACTTCATAATCCATCGGATCCCAGCAAACATATCACATAGCATTACAATAATCAATCTTGATCATGTTAGGCAGCTCACAAGATCATAAGACATGAAGCACAAGAGAGAGAGACTACCAACTAGCTACTGCCATGGACCCGTAGTCCAAGGTGAGACTACTCACAACTCATCCCGGAGGAAGGCATGGCGATGAAGAGCCCTCCGGGATCGATCTCCCCTCCGGCAGAGTGCCGGGATCAGCTTCAGATTGGACCCCGAACTAGGGTTTTCGGTGACGGCGCGTCGGGGTCGAGTTTCTGGAAAATAATGGCCGCCCTCTCGGTTTTAGGTCAAGAGGGATTTTATAGGCGTCGGAGGGGGCCGAGGAGGTGCCCAGGGGGCAGGGCGGGTCCCACCCGCGCCCCTAGGTGGGCCCACGGCCGGGGGTCGCCTCTGGCCCCTGGGTGGCCCCCCTGGCTGCCCTTCGACGTGGTGGTGTCTTATTTTGCATAAAAATTCCCCGTAAATTTTGAGGGCAATCCGACGATGTTTCCTGTTGTGACTTTTCTGAAATACAAAAACAGCAAAAACAGGGAACTGGCACTTGGCATCTTGTCAATAGGTTAGTCTGACAAAATGCATAAAAATGATATAATTGATAGTAAAAATATGTGACAATATCACAAAACTAGCATGGATCACTCAAAAATTATAGATACGTTTGAGACGTATCAGCATCCCCAAGCTTAACTCCTACTCGTCCTCGAGTAGGTAAGTGATAACAAAATAATTTTTGATGAGACATGCAACCAACACAATCTTGATCAAGATAGTAATGTAAAGCATAGGATGTGAATGAAGAGATACAAAACAATTGTCTATAATTGATAGCAAGAAAGCAATGAATAAACAAGTTGAATCATTCAAGCAAAACCTTTCATAAATAGTATGTTAAAGACATGGAAGCAATGTGATCAGCATATTTGAGTAATTCACAAGGATAATAATTCCATGACAAAAGTATTTGAGAATCAACACACGGGAAGATGTAAGAATTAGCAAAAGGCTTCAACTTCCAACGACTTATCTTATAGATAAAGTCAATATAAAGATTCATGTTTAATCTTGACAGTGCAATATGCTCAACGATACCCAGGGTCAATACTAGATGTTTGCTTTTGTGGAGATAGAAGGAAAAACGAAAACTGACTCAACATTAAAAGTAAAAGAAAGGCCCTTCACAGAGGGAAGCAGGGATTAGTCATGTGCTAGAGCTTTATGATTTTTAAAACAGAAGAAAAACAATTTTGAGTTATGCATGCTTCCGTCAACAACTTCACAACAGAGAAGCTATCTAGTCCCTCATAACAAGCAAGGTTTTTCGACTTGTGAGAGCACCTGGTTTTTAGAGGAGAGAGTACGCTCTTCTTTCTCCTTGGTTTCACCACTGTCCAATGTTTGAGCTGATTTCTCAGATTTGCATTGCGCGGAGGAGAATGGTGAGTTATATTTATATTTTGCTTAAGCTGCTCTTGGGTTGATTCAAGTGAAGACGTAATCCATCGACACCGGCTGAAAGGGGGGAAATGACCTTGCTCATCACAAGTTATATCCAGCTCCCTACTGGTCCCTCATGAGCTTAAAAACAGAGGCACAAAAAAGAAGTATTTTGAATTTTTAAAGGTAGCACATGACAAATTTACTTGGAATGGCAAGAAATACCATGCATAGGTAGATATGGTGGACTCAGCTGGCAAGAAAGTTTGGCTTTGGGGATTGGATGCACGAGTGAACCATACACTCAGTACGAATTTTTAGTCTTAGCAAAAAGGGTGTTTGAAGCAAACATCTAATAATAACCGGTAACAGAACAACATAAGACATTTACCAATCATAACCATAAAACTCTACACCGTCTCCCTTGTTGACCAAACAATTCTTTTGATGGAAAGATTAGCTCTATGAATTAACAACTGCGAAAAACCACACAATTTCAAGCTTTTAACCATATTTCTTTAGTAATCAATTCCACTCAAATAACCAGCAAGTTTAAGCATTCAACTTAACATCTAAAACAATTGAGAAGCATCAAGTATCCACACAATGATCTACAAGACTATGTAGTCTTTTCATTTTATTCTAATATCACACAAACAACATTTTGTCGCTTTGACAATTCAAGCAATTTTTCAACAACAACTCTCCAACAAGTATAAGTGAAGAACATGAGAGTTTAACATAACAACTAGCAGCTCTAAACAAGATAAAAGCTAAAAGCGAGAGCTTACTAGCATAAAGACAGTAGCTAAGAATACTCAAAAAGATATAAGCGAAGCAAGGAGTATTCAAACGAAAAAGCGGAGCGTGTCTCTCTCCCACACAAAGAAAGCTAGGATCCAACAAAGATATGACCAGCAAAAAGACAAACAAAACTGAAAGTAAAAATACGCTCCAAGCATAGCACATAATATGTAAAGTGATAAAAACGAAGTTCAACGAAGACGACCTTATGATAGTCGATGAAGATGAGGGGATGCCTTGGCCATCCCCAAACTTTGACTCTTGATGGTTCTTGATATTTAGAGGGGGTGCGATGGGGGCATCCCCAAACTTGAGCTCTGATCCATCCTCGATTTCTTCATATTCCTCTGCTTTGAAACTTAAAAACTCCCTTCACACAAAACTTGTCATAATTTGATTAGAGGGTTAGTGCTCATAAATTAAAATGCACATGTGTTCAACTTAGGAAAAATTGCAAACAAACTTTATTGGGCATTATCTACTGTTTACTAATCCTCAATATGGTATTCTCCCTCAAGAGTTTCACATTGGACGATGGTAAAAGAGGCGAATACAAAATAAAGGCAGAATCTGTCAAAACTGGACAGTCTGTAAAGATTGAATTTTAGAGGCACTTCTGCAGCTCAAATCGAAAAACATAAAACTAATGAAAGATAGATAAAAGCATCATTCTTGCTTTCAAAAATTAACAGAAAAAGATAAGATTCTGGTGATTTTAAGAATTTCATGTAACAGGCGCACAGAATCTGTTTTTGGACAACAAAACAACACCTCACACTTTCAATGCATTAGAGGCTAAACTTGGCACAAAAAACAAAAAGAAAGAGGTACAATGAAGTTGCTACAGAGGTAATAACTTCATGACTCAAAAAAGCAAAAATCAAACTGAAAATAAAAGATGGGTTGCCTCCCAACAAGCGCTTTTCTTTAACGTCTTTTAGCTAGACGCAATGCCAAATATCAAGTTTTCTCGGAGGCCTTTGCAACATCAACAGCATAGCTTGACCTTATGATTGATTCAAAATGAAGCTTCTTTCTCTTTCTAGGGAAGTGTTCCATCCCTTTTTTAAGGGGGAACTGAAACCTTATATTTCCCTCTTTCATATCAATAATAGCACCAACGGTTCTCAAAAATGGTCTTCCCAAATAATAGGACAAGAAGCATTACACTCAATATCCATAACAATAAAATCAACGGGAACATAATTATCATTAACAACAATAAGGAAATCATCAACTCTACCCAAAGGTTTCTTTTTAGAAGAATCAGCAAGATGAACATTTAAATAGCATTCTTCCAAAGGATTTAAATCAAGCATATTATAGAAACTTTTAGGCATAACAGAAACACTTGCACCAAGATCACACAAGGCATTGCAATCAACGTCATTTATTTTCATCTTAATAGTGGGTTCCCATCCATCTTCTAATTTTCTACGAATAGAAGTTTCTAGCTTAAGCTTTTCCTCCCTAGCCTTGATAAGAGCATCGGTAATGGGTTTTGTGAAGGCAATATTTAATTTACTAGCATCTAGTGACTTAGCAAGTTTAAAGTGAAAGAAAATATGAGTAGTGTGCTTGACAAAGTATGGGTTGAATGCCTCATGCCCCGTGAATACGAGTACCTACACCACGGTGTTACTCAACTAGGGCCACAAAGCAAGTTCAAGTTAAGGTCATTGTAAGTAATATAATAGCATCATCAAGAGCGTCAACTGGGGTACCTCTTGTCCCAGGACATGGAACAAGCCCATGTCAAAATGACAAGACAAACAAACAAAATGAACAATCTCAACACCCTTTTTTATTTACTATTGGCATAGCTTTTTATTGTGAGGTGCATCACTAAGGTTCACCATAGCATGTAAGTAAATTTCCACCATGAATGATGCATGGCTTAGATTAGCGGCCCAGGCGTCTCTCTAGCCATTTATACAAACTTACTAAGTTTCCGCATTTATTTGGCACCATGATAAGCATCCATAAACAAAAGTGCATGATATCAACTAAATATAATTAAGAGCACGTTGAAAGCTTGCCATGTGGCAGCACATATGAGCTAACTCCCAACCAAAACTCTTGTCAAGCTCACAACTTCATAATTTTAATCACAATGGTTCATGTTTATTAAGTGCAATAAAAGTAAGGTGTGCATCAAGTTTGTGAGAGCTTTTTAACCAACTTTCCCATAACAATCAATAACATAAGAACTTTAATTTGGAAACATAGATAATACAATATAACATGATAAACATACTCAGAATAGCATAAAGATAATAGGTAGATATGGTGGACTCACTGGAAAAACTTTGGTTGAAGGTGTTGGAAAACAAGTTTTTACTTGTTGGAAATTTTTGGGCTAGCAAGAGGGAGAAAGTTGACTGTCTAAATGCATGCATAAGTGTCCACAGAAGATAGAACTAACCAATCCATGTTAAATAAAGTAAAGTAATATTCAGCATCAAAACATGAATAGAAGATAGCTCTTAATAAAACACTCGCAAATTAATACTCATTAAAAAGCACATGAATCATGCAACTATATGTATCTTTTTGAATCAACTCAAACATCCCTTTTCCAATCTTTTAATAGCATCCAACCTAATTCAACCCAAATTTCCATTAGCTCTCTCATGTATAATGATAGTGGTGGTCTCAAGACAAACAAAAAAATCAAACCGAAATAAAAAGTAAATAAAAGACGCTCCAAGTTTATGCGATAAAGTGCATTGATCGAAAAACAGAAATTAGACGTGTGCAAACCGATAGTGTGTCGGTCCAGTGGGGTTGTCTTCACATCCCCAAGATTATGGTCTTCACCATCCTTGGATAGCTCTTGGTGCATCTCCTCTAATCCTTGTGAAAAACTTCAAAACACCGTTAGGCACGACCCGTTAGGCACTAATATGGCCCACCGACACTAATACAACCCAAAATAGGTAAAAAGGGCTAATCCTGCCGGGCTGGCCCGCGTGTCGTGAAACGAAGTCAGGCACGAGCCCGACCGGTAGGGGTGTAAACGGATAGGATAATTTCCGCACCGAATCCTATTCCGAAACTGTTTTGACGAATCCATATCCGGTTGAGGAATCCGACGGATAAGTATATCCGATTCCGAAATTGACACCGGATACGGTATAGGATATGGTATGAAAAATAGCCCCGAATATGGATTATCCGAAAAATAAATAGGATTATCCGATGATTTTAATCCGAATAATCCGATTTTCTACCGAAATGTCTAACCTCATAGAACATAATTAGTTGTTACTAAGTTGTAAAGTTCGCCCGTTAAATTAAAACTCACTTACATAGTGATTGTTACGACTATGGAGTACAACCTTGTTAGGCTAATAGCATATTAAACTATTATTTGTGGTTGTATGGTTCGTTGATGTACTTATGCACGTATATATCCGATTAATTATTTTCCGCCCCGAATCCGCTCCGTTCCGTCCCCGGATCCGTGATATTATATATCCGACTCCGAATCCGCAACCGGTCATTATCCGCTCCGCTCCGAATCCGATGAAAAAATGTGGTATAGGATATGGTAAAGGCAAAATCCGATCCGATCCGATCCGTTTACATCCCTACCGACCGGGCCCGTGCCGTGCCGCTGCCCGTTAAAATCCGTGTCGGGCCATGCTCAGGCGCCAATCCTATACCCCGCGCACCGCGGGGCGTATGTAGCTCCGCGTACCCCCGGGTCGCGGGCATGGGCCGGCCCATTAAGGTGAATTTGGTTGTTTGTCTGTGTTTTCATTTTCGTTTTTTCTGTTTCTTTTTCTTTCTTCTTTTTCGGTTTTTTGTTCTTTTATTTTTTCGTTTTTCTTTTTTTTGTTTTCTGTTTATATTTTTCGTTTTCTTCTTTGCATTTTTCTTTTTTCTTTTTTTAACGCTTTTTCTATTTTCTTTTTTCTATTTTTGGTTCTTTTTTATTTACCTTTTCGTTTTTTTTCATTTCTTTTTTGTTTTTCTTTGTTCTTATTAAAATAAATAAATATCACATACATTTTTCTGTTCATTTTTAAAAATTGTTCAAAAATAATTTTCGTTCACTTTTAAAATCGTTCAAAGTTAGTTTCCGTTCATAAACCTTTTCCCGTTCATTTTCTAAAATCGTTCAAAAATAATTTTTGTTCACCGACTTTTTTTGTTCACTTTTTAAATCGTTCAAAAATAATTTTCGTTCACTTTTAAAATCGTTCAAAAATAACTTTCGTTCATAAAAAATTTATGTTCACTTTTTTAAATCTGTTAAAAAATAATTATTGTTCACCGATATTTTTTCTGTTCACTTGTTAAAATCGTTCAAAATTAATTATCGTTCACTTTTAAAATCATAAATTGTTCAAATATGAAATTTTGTTCATATTCAAAAAAATGATTTATATTCAACAAATTTTTAGATTGGAAAAATGTTTATATTAAAAATTTGTTAAAACTTGAAATTTGTTCAATAATTTTTTTGAAAAAAAATAACATAATTGTTCATGTTTTTAAAAATCACTAAATTTAGATAAAATGTTTTATTGAAAATTCGTTCAAATAACATAATTATTCATTTTTAAAAATCGTTCAAAATCTGAACAATTTTTTTAAAACGTTTCAAATCTGAACATTTTTTATTTGAAATTTTCAAAATACCGAACAAAAAATAAAACAGACCGGAAGCTTCTGGAAGCTTCCCAAAATCAGGAAACAGTGGAACAGAGCGTACCAAACGAAACGAACGAAATGAATCAGTGGTAGAAGCTAATGGGCCGGCCCATCAGAGCGCACAGGGTACGCGGAGCTGCCCTAACGCCCGCTAAAGGCGGGGTATAGGAGCTCCCATGCTCAGGCCCGTGTCTCGGACCAGCCCGTTTAGCACGGCCCATTTGGCCCAACCATGGGCTTCTCGAATATATATCTCCCTTGTTCAACCCACCCTCTGCATCCCAATCCCTAATTCCAATCCCAAAGGCAAAGAAAATATCCATCGCCGCCAAACCCTAATCCTCCGCCCGGCACTCCGCGCCTCCTTCCGCGTCTTTCAAGGTTTATTCGTCGACTTATAGATCTCTTCCTCTCCTATATGGACTTGTCTGCTTAGATTCGATTCGATTCGGTTAGATCGGTCCAAGAGTTTTTTGATTCAGGAGTTTCTCGTTTTCGATTGCTATATCTTCCCATCGATGCGAAACCCGATGCCCTGCTAAATGCTAATTTTCTTTTCGATTTTTGTTTCCACAACACGTGCTAGGTCAATTTTCTTACAAGCATACTCTTCTTGCTACTACAGTACTTGTTAATCATCAGTGCTCGGTATTTAGATAACTCGATTTTTTCCCCAGGAGTAGTATGCCACAACGTATTAAGAAGCGCAAGAGGCGCAGCTTCAAGCAGAGTAAAGATCTCTAACATCCCATACCACTTCTTCCTCCGTTTCCTCTTCTTCTTTTCCCCGAAAGCAATGTCATTTTTTCTTTCACTTAACTTGGACCCTTGCATTTGGAAGTGGACTGTGGCAGGTGCGGTGAATCCGTCCGAGTCGCCCCTAGAAAACTGAGTAGCAAAGTCTCTTCCAAATTGGCTGCAAGTCTTGTCTCGGTTGCTTCATTCAATGGTGACTATAATGTTCTCTGCACATTTTCTTGCTTTCAATCATGGCTGATTATTAATAAATAAATAAATAATAGTGGACCGTTGAATTGAAGCCTTCTTATTTCAATTCACTGTAGGAGACGAGATGTTACATGCATGCACAGGCATATTCGTCAAAACCTTAAATGCTAATAAGCTGAGTGTTCTGACTTCATTCACTTTGATTGGGTATGAGGAGAGTCTCAGTTACATGAAGTTTGGATACCGTGATATTTCTAGGGTTGGTGCTGCCCTCATTTTTCTTCCTCCTTGCCTTGCTTATTACTCAATAATCATGCCATATCAATGCCTGTCTTTTGCAGATTGATATGAAACTTCCAAATGGTCAAGTTGTCAATGCGAAACTAGTGCATGCTCACAATTATTATGGTCTTGCCATTCTCAACCTCGACAACATGCCACCTGGTTTTCAGCCAGAATATCTCAGTCTTGATCATGATGTGGAATTCAAGCCTTATGTTGACGTAGTGGCTGCATGGCGCACTCACAAGACTGGAGAATTTAAGACCACAACGGGAACACTGGATGACATACCTGAAGGCCATCAGCATTATTGGTCCAGCACATGTAAACTCAAGACGGTGAGCTGTTAAGTTCTCTCTGTTTTCTACTGTACTTGGTTGAAACAAATAAATGTCGACCATCGTTATATATTTTCACGTGCTGAATATCATATTCTTTGAGGCATCCATAATGGTTTGCATGTATCCTGTCTAACTTTCTTCATTGTCACTTCAATATGTGCTAGGCTGGGCTTGGAGGTGCGCTTATTGATTACCATGGGAATTTTATTGGAATGAGCAGCTTCCATGGCACAAATACTGAATACCTCACAACCTGCGTACCGCTGCATCGAATCCTTGACTGTTTTCAGTATTTCGGGATGCTGCCTGAGTATGTATTTTGAGTCAATCTATATTTACGATGCACAACTTTTCATGTAATTTTCCTTGTATGTTATTGTGTCCCGCATCCCTATTCTATTGCAGCTTGAAAGGGCGTAACATTTCGTTAACATGATGTTAGTCAAATGTTTTTTGTTGGAACTGTCCTCACATGTACAACCTAATGTGCTTAACTTCGTTACGGAGTAGATTTATGTGCTGAATTAGTGATTAAGTTACATGATCGAACATAAAAGAAAAACTGAACTCAATCAATGACCAAAAGATACAAAAACACGACTCCTCTGTCTCACTGCACGTGACCTCAGCCTGCCATGTGCCCAGAAAAAGGTGTATGACCACCACTTGTTATATCCAGTGAACTTTCTGCAAGGCAACTGAAAAAGGTGTACAGAGTGAAAATAGTAGAAATAACCGTACTCCTGGTATCTTCAAAATGACAGATATTTTAGAATGGAGGTTCTGAGTTTGGGGTTACATTGTTGTGGCCGCTTGGAGCTGCGAAGGTAGTAGGGGCGTGTTGGTGCCGTTGCCGGCGATAGAAGGTAGCAGGGATTAGGTTTAGAGAATTCAGAGGGTCGGGAATAGCAAGGAGAATATAGATCTATTATTCATTGCTTGCCCTAAACACACGTGATACACAGTGAAACAGATGGAATTATCTTGCTCGGGAACAGTTGCTTGTCTTTTGAGCCCTCACGTAGCGTCAAATTGCAAGGGACTGTTACATCCCTGAGTTTGGAGTAATATTTCTTAATTCTGTTATTTTGCTATGAAATATTTGTAACTAACTGTATCCGATTCCTCATTTAATGCCTCAGTTCATATTATTGTCTTTGGTTCGTTGGTTTATTAGTGAGAGTTTTCTGGATTGCGATGCAGAACTGGACTTCCGCCAACAGGTCGTTATGGTACAAGAGAGGATAGCCCATGCGAGACAAGCAAGACACAAAGATATTCTGCATCTGACATAGAATGTATGTATCATCTGGGGGGCAAAGGTGAGCATAACACTAACTGATTAGAACTGTTATGTTTTTTATTACCACACTAATGTGTGGTTTGTGCTAATTATTTCATGCTGTGATGGACGCACTATATAAAATCTACTGTTCTAGCTAACATATACTTTGTTGCAACAGTTTTTGCTAATTATTTATACAAGTTGGCGACGACCTTGGGTTATCCCTTACCAGACCCGCATCAAGCTTGTCGTGAGTCATTGTTGTCGTTATCTTGTTTGTCCCCTTATTCTGATAGCTTTATACAAACATTTGAAACTTGTATACCATTTTGATTGAACAGGTGACATGTATCTGAAATATTCTTTTGAAGATGAATTTGGAGACAATATCTCAAGTATTCTAAGCAAAAGAGTTGCTTTTAAAGTGTCTCAGAGTGTTGTCTCGCTTGCTTCATTCAATGGTGATTGTACTGTTATATAGTCATATCTTCACATATAGCTTTTCAGTTGGTACTAATAATTTAAATTGTGATCTATGTAGGAAAGACGAGGTTTTTTGCTTGCACAGGAGTATTTATACGCCATGGTGGACGCTCAAAAGTTCTGACTTCAGCAAGTTTGGTTAGAGATTCTGGTGATGATATTCATCAAAAGATTAATCATAACCTGAGGGTTGTTACTATTACCACTATTTAATCCTTCTGTTTTTTAATTCCTTCTGTTTTTTCATTTAAGAATACTGACCTTAGCCTTTTTATTGCAGATTGAAGTGCGCCTTCCAAAGGATTGTCGACTCAAAGGGATATTGACATATTGTAATCTATGTTACAATATTGCTATTGTTGACATCATGGAGCCCCGGCTTCCTTCTGGAATAAGACTCCAGGGGCATAAGCCTGTTAGCGATGGAACAGACATAGTGGCAGTAGGTTGTCTCTTCCAGAATCGCACATTGATGGCCACAAAGGGCAGTTTAATTGATAAATACACTGGTTGGGAGCACCCACAGAGTTGCACTGAACTTAGCTTCTCCACTTGCAAAATCACTAAGGTATTTTTGTTGTCAACTTACTAGATGTATCGTAGTACTACCTCTGCATGTTATTACAAATATCTTGATTCATGAAACTCTTTTCTTGTGTCACCCTTTTGTTTGCTAGGCTGGAATCGGGGGTCCTATTATTGACATGCGTGGGAATATTGTCGGTATGAACTTCTATCATGAGGAATGTACTCCGTTTCTTTCGAGCAGTATCATTCTGAATCTCCTCAAGAATGATTTCGTGAAGGATATTTGTGCGAAATGGTACGCTGGTTGTATGTATGTTTATTTTATATTGTTGTGCAACTGCTTTCATGTCATCATAATAATCAGGCTTTAGGGCAGTACTATTGCCTACTGGCACTTGTCTTTTCTAATCAACCTGTTGGGCCACCGTGGCAATCTCTACTAGTTGTGTTTGCACTAATTTAACATCATACAGCCTCGTCTTGTTTGGACATATGACTGGTAACGATGTGTAAAATAGGAGTGCATGCACTGATGTTGTGTGATTGTGATCATCTTCCTCTGTTTGGCTTAGCTTTAGTTTAAGGGTTGCTAGATGTTCCATGCTTTTAATTTTACAGAAGCAACAACATGCATGCAAAGAAGAGTTATATTATATATAGCTTTATCTGATGGTAGACTTCTGTTAAATTGGTTGATTTAGCTAATTCAGTCTTCCAAATATTTTGTAGTCTAAAGGATGGGCCTGTTGTTATCGCTGGTACAAACAGGTATCTCTTTTTTTTTGCACCAGTTGTTGGTATTCATATTCATTGCTTCAGATAAACTTGCATTATATTTTTTTAAATTACAATTTCTCAACAACAGATGGCCTTTGACCGAGCCAAGTTGGTGTTATCCACCAGTTAATCTCAAGGAGTTCTTCTTATCCGACAGTTGAGGGAAATACTGTTGTGTAACCAATGAGTGAACTTGAGATCTTGGCATGATCAAGTTGTAATTGTTGGGTGGTACCAACATGTAGAGGGAGGATGGAGTGCATGGTCCAACTATGATGGAGAAAAGGATTTGTATTTGTTCAGCGTTAGACTCGTAGATAATCCGTCCCCTAGCTAGAGGATTTGCAACCCCTGAGCGTGATGTATATAAAAAAATGATGTTCTGCATCGTGGATTAATGGCGGATGAATACCTGCACGTGCGTGTCAGTGAGAATTTAAATTATTCGGTACTTTTCTGTCAACCATGTCATGTTCATTCAGCCCGTGTGCATGTTTGGTTGGAGCATCCTAATAAACCAGTTATGAACCTTTTACACGTCCTCGTCATCCTCGGTCGTGCCCCGCAGCCGACGAGGGGGTGGTCGGCGTGGGCTGACATATATATGCGGCCTTCCCTCCCCGCATCCCATCCATCATGGTACCGATACATGTGGTGGTTACATTGTCCTGATATAGCAGGCCTCGTACCTATAAAGCCTGAGGGCACCTTTGATTCAAAGGAATAGTATAGGAATTTTAAAGGATTAGATTCCATAGGAAATTTTACTATAGAGGTTGTTTGATTCATAGGATCATATCCTATAGGAATGAATCACATAGGAAATTTTTCTATAGAACTAGTACAAATTCTATAGGAAAAAAACATTAGGTCTAACCTCATGAAAAAATTTCTGCACACAATCAAAGAGAATGACTCTTCCTATAGGATTCATTTGGACATGACATCTCATTCCTACAAGTTTCCTATTCCTATAGTTTTCCTATACTAAAGTTTTTCTTCTCCATGCCTTGCCTTGCAGCCAACTCCATTGCTTCCCGAGCGCCAAGATGGACATGATGCTGCCGGTCTGCGAGTGATGCGCCGGAGCGCCCTGCTGTATGGCCGTGCCAACACGACCGTCCACCGCCCTCCTGCTTGGAGGCCAGCATGAGCAGGAAGATATCATTTTGCGGGCCGAAAGTTGAGACGCCAAGGCATAGCGGGGCCATACTTGCTTGCCATTGGATAGAGATACCCATAGTTGGCGTGCTAAATGGCTAGAGGGTCACGAATTCATGTATTTGGAAACATAATGTTTGAACACAAAGTATCACGCTAACGCCCGTCAAGTTGGGCCCCCCTTGTCAGTTGTTCCCGTTATCTCGCTGGCATGTAGACTTGCAGCGTTTGCGCCCGCATCCATTCCCCATTCTTCTTCTCCAGAGCAGAGATCTGTGGTCGCAGCCATTGCGCAGAGCTGGGATGCCAATTCCTTCAGGGGTGAGATCCAGCACCCAGCCGGACCTGCTCGGCCGCACGCTCCTCCTCCCGAATCAGAGCACGCCCTCGCCATGGTATGGCGCCGGGACGAGAATTATTCCCGGAGGAGATCTGTCACCATGCCGAACCTGCTCGGTCCCGCTCTCCTCCTACAGAATCGGAGCTCGCCGTCGCCATGGTTGCACCCGCACAAGCCACCGGGTCTTCCTCTCCGAATCCCCAGGCCACATCTATTGTGTTCGGCACAACGCCAACAAGGTGAATTTCTCTCCACTTTTCCTCTTGTGATTGAGGTAGAAGAACATGTATAAATAATGTTGTTCACTAGATTTTCCTTTGAAATTAGTAGCTCTATGATGAAGAAACAGAGAGAACCTAAATGGAATGGTGATGAAGACCATGCTCTGTACTGTACTATGCATTGCATCACCAAGGGGCAAGGGCTCGTTGACGAAGCTTGTTACCAAGAGAGTGAAGTTCATCAGCCATTGCCAAAAAAATGGGAACAAATCTGTGTGCGTTTCAATGCAAATACAAGAAGAGAAGCTAGATCCATCTCATCAATCATGAATAGGTGCTAGATTCTAGTGATGCGTTCAAATGCAAACACCATGTAGCATTCATAACAATAACACTACCGACAATGTATGTTTGTGGATGCAAGCTGTTAATATGAGCTATTCAATTTATATGCCGATGACACCTTACTTTTCCTGGATAGTAATCTTGAGACTGCAATTAACTTGAGAGGGCTTCTGTGGTACCCTCAAATGAACTACAGCCATACAATTTCGTCAATCCTATGGTTAAAAATAGTTTTTTTTGAAGTAATGGTTGAAAATAGTTAATACTAGTGTTTAAAGGATGACCAGTAGAAGTCGTACTGCTGTAAAATCGGAGCCTTCCGCATGTGGATCCTGGCACAGGACGATAGAAGGGTGCTGGCCCAGGACAAAATTCGTTAATCCTCAGCCCAATACGTAGATTGGCACCGGGCCAAAGACCAAATTTCCGAAACGCATCACAACCTGTGTTCATCATCAGTCAGAGACTTTACGCTCAAAAAAAAAATCAGTCAGAGAAATCCCCAATCTTTCCACGAAATGAAAACCCTAGCTCTTCGGTTACTGGGGCGGATTACTAGCGGCGAGCCTCCGGTCTCCATGGCAGGAAGGCTGGTCTCCATGCTTCGTTGGCCTGCCTAGCCAGTTAGCCTACCTGCTGCCGTCGACGCCGCCGTCGTTGTGGTCCTACTGCACGTTACTCCTGGAGCAGATGTAGTGGGACTGGCGGCCGGAGCAGCTCGGCGCGGCGGTGGCCCGAGCTCGTGTCAGACGTGCCTTTCGTCGTGGACTCCGGGGCTTCGTCACCACCTCGAGTCCGCTGCTTGTGGTGGTAGATTCTTCCCTGCGATGCCGGCCACCATCGAATGAGAATCACTACCGAGTGGCTTGTAAGAAGATTGATCAGTGTTGAATGATTACAGACCAAGTCTGAATTCAGCAAGTAGTATTGTTTGTTGATCCTTCTTGTACTAGTAATATGAATTCAAAATCCCCAAATTATGAACAGTGTACTTCCTGTCCCGAAGAAAACTTCAAAGACCTGAAACCTAATTAGTTCTTCCTTACACATACAAACTTGGAGCAAACATTAGAACTCCCCCACAAATATTTTGATGTCTGAGCAAACACTACTCACTCGTCCTGCAATGAACCGGAGAAGAGTGCATGCAGTTACATAATCTGAAACATGTCTTGTACCAACAGGGCAAGAGCAAGCTGTTGCACTACACAGGAACAATCAGCCCATTCAGGCCATCTTCTTCGTATTCTTTCCCCTCTGAATTTCTGCATCATACAGTCTAACCTAGTGCCGGTTATTACTTGGTTCTGGCACCGTGCACTCAAGAACCTGAACAAGAGCACATGCATCAGTTTCAGGGCTTGGCTGGTTTCTTTCGAGTGCGCAAGATCAACCATTATTCCATTGTATAAGAGCAGAAGAATCAGTGAATCACCACAAAAGGAGTAGAACACACACACGTTGTTCCCAGTCATATATCACTGCATCGTGGATGCACAAACGATGTTATGGAATAATGCTGGAGAACAAAGATGAATCTGATGAAAAAAGAGGAATAAACATGAGTAGGAAAACAAAGATATACACCACCGAATAATTTGATGAAAAAGAGGAAAAAATATGGTAGAGTTTCTGCCACATACAAACTGGAGTAATTACTTTTTTCCCAGTAACACCAAACAGAGTGATTTCCAGGGCAATAAACATCACTGAGAACTGTGAACTACAAGCACACATACAGAGACAGTTCCAGGCCGAGCCAAAAATGCAAGCCTGAAACCATACAAATCCTCGCTTTCGAGGCAAAACGGAGTTACAGCTTCAAGTGTTCTGAAAATCTCATACAAATCCTCGCTTTCGAGGCAAAACGGAGTAGCTTCAAGTGTTCCGAAAATCTCGACCACCACGGAGACCCCCAAGCTCTACTTCTGACCTTTTTCCAACCTATGCTTCCTCTGCTTCATCATGACACCAACAACACCAATATCAACTGAAAGTTCTTGGCGACGAAGTCCTGGCCTGCTCTTTCTCTCACTTGTCTGCGTACAAGAGAAATTTCCAGCGATCATCCATGTTTACAAACAACTAATGAATTGATGTAGGAATTAGCTTAGAGATGCGGTTGATGTTTCAGCTGAAGCAAGGTCAGATTCGTGGAAGACAAATAATCTCTGAACCAGATATTGTCTACATCAGTTCTTCCAGTCCGTTCTTCTGACCAAGTAAAACATAGAAAAATTCATGTCTTCTGTCGATTTACTATATATGAACCATGCCTGTATTATTGTCAAAGTTCAGATTTCACACGGGCACAGCCTACCATTGCCAACAAAGATACCCAATTTCTAAACTATTAGATGATTATTTACACTGAGCATGAACTCTATCTCAAATATGCTGACATTCCACCAAGAATACATGTACTATCTAAACATGCCCTGTCAGTTTACCTTGGCCGACGGAAACAGCAGATGTTGCTGGGGGCGTGCTCCATCGATTGCCGCCGAGTGCACGGGGGAGAGGGTGTCGGCGTCGCAGGGAAACGTGCGACGTGCGGCTGAGGTTTGGGTGGCACGGCGCGGTGCGGTGGGTGTTCTTGGATGAGAGCTCCTGTGTGGAGGCGACGGCAGCGCGCTCGCTCGTCGTCCACTACCACTGTAGATGGGGACGGGCAGTCGACGAACGCGATCCAGCCAGTCGACGGAGGCGGCGTGCATGCCGAATTGGAGAGGAAATAGGGGGTGGAGGCGGCGCGAGTTCGGAGGTGGTGGCGGCGCGAGCGGCTGGGGGGGGCAGTGGCGGCAGCGGCGCGAGCTGACTGGGGCGGGGGTGGGAGGTTTCTCCTCAGTTTCTTTTCTCACCAAATTTCTAATACCTAGGCCTACTGGGCCTAATTTATCTCAACCGTTAGATCAAACCATACTCCTCATGCTTTAGGAGTAGTAAAAGGTACAGTAGAAGTGGCCTAACTTGAAGTGGTTGTTATCCTGTTTTGAGCAAAATGTCTGGTATGCGCATTACCTTTGTCTGTTATATGCTACAATTCTGCTGTGGGGGGATGGAAAAGAAAAGCTGGGCACATTAGTGACCAAGCTAGAGTCGCACACAAATGTAGGCCTAACTTAGTCTTACTTGGATATGAGCCAATGGCATGGCCCCCCTTGACGTGCATTCGGCTCCAGGTCGGATGTGGAGGATTTACATGATAGGCGGCGAGTGTGCAACAAACACACAGTTTGCTCTGAACACTAGAAGTGCTGGTACCTCAACAACAACACCAGCATGTTCTTCCCGGCCGGCCTCCGGCAGCAGCCTCAGGTTGTTCGCCATCGGCACCAACAACAACATTAGCAAGTACTTCGTCAGCTCCACCACCACCATCAGCTCCACCCACAGAACCATCGGCAAGTTCTTCGTCAGCTCCATCACCACCACCAGCAGCAGCAACAGCAAGAGCTGGGGCTGCGTGGGCAATTACAGGTTCAACAGCTCCAGGGGCTTCAAGGAAGAAAGGGTAGTTGATCCCAAGAAACGTAGATTGTCCCTTCGGATTGTCAACTCTGCTCCAGACTTGTTCTACTGGGTATTGGTTTGGCTATGTGGACCTCGAGAAAACATGACACCTCAGCGATGGGTATGAAGAAAGTAGTGTCCCCATATGGTCTATTGTATCACCAACGTTGTTGAGTGCACTCCTGATACGAATTCACATGAGATCCTATAATGCACCGGCTCCGAGATCCATTGGAGCCAGGAACCAGCGCCGTGATCCAAGATCAGCAGCTACTACTCCACTGACATATTCGATCACCGGAGCTTGAATGACACGCGGGGCTGCGTGTGTACATGTGTGTTACTTACAATCAGTAAGATGGTCGCTAACAAAGCAGGAAGTGGAATTTTATATGTGCTTTTACATGCTATATATACGATAACATGACTCACCCCAGGTGTACGGCTCCCAAACACGCACGTCACCGCTTGGTTCCGTGACCGCATAAATGCGATGCGGACTGTCTGACCAACCGGAGGTGAAGACAACGTCGACATACTTCTCCGGCCGCAGGTACTCATCACGCAAGATTATCCATTCCTTGTCATCAGGCCAACTAATGAATGCGATTACCTTGTCGAACACCACTATGGCGTCGTAATGCCATTTTCCATACTCCTGGCGGGGCCTCTGTGGGAGCAGTACCTTCAGAGCTCCACTTCTGGCTTGTTGAACATGTAAGAGAATTGGGAGCTGGGCGGCCAAGACGACGTGTTTACAGTAATGCCGACACCCTCCAAAGATGGCAGTGTAAATCTCATCGATCTGTAGACATTTTTGAGAGTCCAAGTTATCCGGTCCCTAGATACAAGGACCAGCCACTCGCATTTCCGTCTCGTCTTCCGCCTTGATATTCACCACGGCTGATCCCGTCCCCTTATCCAGCAGCTTTAGTTTTGCCTGAATGTTCTGCAAAGTTTGTTGTCAATTGGTAAAATCACCTAGCAGAGATTCGATTGCAAATGTAAATTAACACCTAGACCCTTAGATTATAGGTTTTATTACTGTATCCTCAGCTCTGGCCGAAACTATGACTGTGTCACTACGAAAATACCAAAATATCAAGTACGAGCAGGGCTTCCGCTGAATGATGACTGCAAGAGCACATGCACTATGTAGCTAGTTTCCTAGTAGTATTGAACCACAGAGAGCTGTTGGTAGAGTTCTGTATGCCCCTCGTCACTCTATCAGGGAATACTTGTAAGTTGTCCCTTATCTCAAGTAACAGTGAAAAAAGAGGATTGTTTGTATGCCTAAAGTAAAAGCTAATGAGTAAAACAACAAGGAGACAAACGCGCTGTAAAGGTAATGGAACTTCAGTAAAGCAAGTGGGACATGAACCTACTATTTAGCATAAATACTCTAGTAACTACGCACATCGGAGAGTATGTGACGAGGTTAGGGCTCGGCAAATCCCTGGGTCGAGTACCCCGGGTTGATTGAGGGGGAGAGAGATGGCGCGCTGGTAGTTCCGTCGGCTGACAAGTAAGGATTTACCCAGGTTCGGCCCCTCATGGTGAGGTAAAGACCTACATCCTGCTTGTCTGATCTGTATAGATGATGATGTGGAGTTACATGGTGGCCGAAAGGGCGATGGTATGAGACGTGGTCTCGCTAGGGCTATGTCTATCTGTGTGTCCCGTGGGGGGTCCCCCTGCCTGGCTTTATAAAGGAAGCCAGGTAGGGTTTACATGAGGTTTTTGTCTTGTACTTCAAGAATAGCTTGTTGGGCTTCATCGGGCCGCCAGGTGGGCCTTTGTTGTCATCTTCTAATAGGCCGCATGTCGGGTCCTAGACTTGGCGTGCACCAGGTATCACCACCGTGGGGTAGTTGAAGAATGACCCCACAACAGTAGCCCCCGAGTGCTTAGTCGAATCGTAGAGTCGGGTAAAGGACTCCTTCCTCCTGGGCACGCCGTCGGGTTCCTGAAAGGGACAAGTAAAAATGATTCGACTCCGGCCGTTGAGGGCTTACAGAGGATGGTTTAATCGATAATGTTTCGACTGAATATTGATCTCACGCTATCGGGGGCGCGACAGCGCTCCCGATGGGAGTAGCCCCCGAGATTAAGCTGAATTGCTTGCAATTGAGGTTAAACTCAATTTTTCTTCAGTCGAAAAGCCCGCTCCCGATGGGAGTAAAGAAGAGACTCGAGCTGTCAGAGTCACAACTGGCTTTGCGTGACTTACTTTGTACTCAGCCGGTTTGGCTTACTGCTTTGAGTTTTACTCAGCTCATGGAGCTTACTGAATTTCTTTTCCACTCGAATGGACTGTTGAGTCTATTCAGTTCTTAAAGCTTACTGTATCTTTGTTGCACTCGAATGAATTATCCGGGTGCTCCATCAGCCCGTTGGCTTACTGTGTATTTTTATTCAGCCTGGTGGCTTACTGTGTATTTTTATTCAGCCTGGTGGCGAATGCTCGTTCAGCCTGTTGGCCTACTGAATGATTTGTTTTGTCGATGACTGTGAATTGCCAAGACGAATTTGTTATGGCCTGTGCGGCGCAGCACCCGGGAGATCATCGGGTACGGCCAAGGCAAGTCTGTTGTGGCCTGTGCGGCGCAGCACCCGGGAGAGCATCGGGTACGGCCAAGGCGAGTATGTTGTGGCCTGTGTGGCGCAGCACCCGGGAGAGCATCGGGTGCGGCCAAGGCGAGTATGTTGTGGCCTGTGTGGCGCAGCACCCGGGAGAGCATCGGGTGCGGCCAAGGCGAGTATGTTGTGGCCTGTGTGGCGCAGCACCCGGGAGAGCATCGGGTGCGGCCAAGGTGAGTATGTTGTGGCCTGTGCGGCGCAGCACCCGGGAGAGCATCGGGTGCGGCCAAGGCGAGTATGTTGTGGCCTGTGCGGCGCAGCACCCGGGAGAGCATCGGGTGCGGCCAAGGCGAGTATGTTGTGGCCTGTGCGGCGCAGCACCCGGGAGAGCATCGGGTGCGGCCAAGGCGAGTATGTTGTGGCCTGTGCGGCGCAGCACCCGGGAGAGCATCGGGTGCGGCCAAGGCAATTTTGTTGTTGCGGCGGACCGGAGTCAACGCGCGGAGGTAGTCGACGCGGCGGACCAGAGTCGACGCGCGGAGGTAGTCGACGCGGCGGACCAGAGTCGACGTGGCGGAAGTAGTCGACGCGGCGGACCGGAGTCGACGCGGCGGAAGTGATGAAGGTGAAGCGCCAGCCTCCGAGTGTCGGTGACGGGCCGACGAAGGCGAGGCCGCCAGCCCCCGAGTGTCGGAGACGGAGCCGATGGAGGCGAAGTCGACGAAGGCGAGGTCGCTAGTCCCCGAGTCGACGAAGGCAAAATCGACGAAGGCGCGGCCGCCAGCCCCCGAGTGTCGGAGACGGAGCCGGCGAAGGCGAAGTCGACGAAGGCGAGGCCGCCAACCCCCGAGTGTTGGAGGCGGAGTCGAGGAAGGCGGAGTCGACGAAGGCGTAGCCGCCAGCCCCGAGTGTCGAAGACGGAGCCGGCGAAGGCGAAGTCGACGAAGGCGAGGCCGCCAGCCCCCGAGTGTTGGAGGCGGAGTCGAGGAAGGCGGAGTCGACGAAGGCGTAGCCGCCAGCCCCCGAGTGTCGGAGACGGAGCCGGCGAAGGCGAAGTCGACGAAGGCGAGGCCGCCAGCCCCCGAGTGTTGGAGGCGGAGTCGAGGAAGGCGGAGTCGACGAAGGCGTAGCTGCCAGCCCCCGAGTGTCGGAGACGGAGCCGATGGAGGCGAAGTCGACGAAGGCGAGGGCGCTAGTCCCCGAGTCGACGAAGGCAAAATCGACAAAGGCGTGGCCGCCAGCCCCCGAGTGTCGGAGACGGAGCCGGCGAAGGCGAAGTCGACGAAGGCGTGGCCGCCAGCCCCCGAGTGTCGGAGCCGGAGCCGACGAAGGCGTGGCCGCCAACCCCCGAGTGTCGGAGCCGGAGCCTACGAAGGCGAGGCCACCAGCCTCCGCTGATCGCTTGCCATCCATATTGTAGTTGGAGCCGAACTCTTTGTTTAGGCAGGAAGTCGAATTGTTCGGAAGTCGAATTCGCGACCTGCACTCGCGGATTTGTCTAGATCCGAAATCCGTCGCAGTCCTCGGGGCGCCGACGGAGATCTAACCGTTGGAATAGTCTCCAATTTTTTGCAGCACTGCGGGATTGTGTTTCGCCCACTTTCACTGGAGCGATCGTTGAATTGATGTCTGAGTTGACCTTGTTAATTGTTTTCCCGAGGTCGCGCGGAGTTTCGACAGGTTTCGACAGGGCTTCAACACACGAGTCGTCCATGGAGATCCAGCCGTTAAAACTCGACGGGATTTTAACAGCTTGTAGGAAACTCGATTTAGCATCTTTCCACCGAAGGGATCATCGATATGATTTCCGAGTCGCCGTCGGTGATGTCCGCAACACAGGTGTTGCTGCTGCCCTGTAGTCTGTGCGCGAGGGGTGTTGTTGTCGATGGAAATTGGAGCCGCCGAAACGTTGAATCCAGCGCGCGTTCTTCCCACAGACGGCGCCAATTGACGAGGTTAGGGCTCGGCAAATCCCTGGGTCGAGTACCCCGGGTTGATTGAGGGGGAGAGAGATGGCGCGCTGGTAGTTCCGTCGGCTGACAAGCAAGGATTTACCCAGGTTCGGCCCCTCATGGTGAGGTAAAGACCTACATCCTGCTTGTCTGATCTGTATAGATGATGATGTGGAGTTACATGGTGGCCGAAAGGGCGATGGTATGAGACGTGGTCTCGCTAGGGCTATGCCTATCTGTGTGTCCCGTGGGGTCCCCCCTACCTGGCTTTATAAAGGGAGCCAGGTAGGGTTTACATGAGGTTCTTGTCTTGTACTTCAAGAATAGCTTGTTGGGCTTCATCGGGCCGCCAGGTGGGCCTTTGTTGTCATCTTCTAATAGGCCGCATGTCGGGTCCTAGACTTGGCGTGCACCAGGTATCACCACCGTGGGGTAGTTGAAGAATGACCCCACGACAGTATGCAAGAACATAAATTAATATAAAAATCATGCACAATCTGATCATAACTTCATAATCCATCGGATCCCAACAAACACATCATATAGCATTACAATAGTCGATGTTGATCATCTTAGGCAGCTCACAATATCATAGACATAAAGCACAAGAGATAGGGACAACCATCTAGCTAATGCCATGGTCCCGTACTCCAAGGTGTGGAACTACTCATGCATCATCCCGGCGGAAGGATGGCGATGTAGAGCCCTCTGAGATCGATCTCCCCTCCGGCAGGGTGCCGGGATCAGCTTCAGAATCACCCCTAATTAGGGTTTGAGTCTAGGTGGGCCTGCGGCCAGGGGTCGTCCCTGGCCCCTGGGTGGCCCCCAGTTCGCCCTTCAGTCTCTAACTTCGTCTTGGCGAATAAAAAATATCCGTAAATTTTCGTCCAATTCCGAGAATATTTCTAGAAGTAGATTTTCTTAAATAGAAAATAGCAAAAACAGGGAACTGACACTGGGCATTTTGTCAATAGGTTAGTCCAATAAAAATACCTAAAAATGATATAATATGATAGTAAAAACATATAACAATGGTAATAAACAAACATGGATCAATCAAAAATTATAGATACGTTTGACACGTATCACTTGCCGCCCGGACCAGCGAGTTGGCCCTAGGGTTTCCCCCGGCACACATGGAAGAACGAAGGGTAGACACGAAACCCTTTAGGAAGGGATGATGCCACCCAAAGGCGGCACCACGTCGATGTCAGCCAAGCCAACAAGCATTTCTCCCGAAAAACCCTTTCAGAAATTCCGAACAATCCGAAGCACAGAAGCCCACGAGAGCGAGGCCTCGCCACCACCAAACACACCACCCGCCAACATACGCCACCACGGACACGGAGCCACCATCTGTTGGGAATATGCCCTAGAGGCATTAATAAAATGGTTTATTAGCATATTCATGTTTATGATAATAGTTTATTATCCATGCTATAATTGTATTAAATGGAAACATAATACATGTGTGGAATATAAACACCAGGAGACCCTAGTGAGCCTCTACTGGACTAGTTCGTTGATCAAGAGATAGTTAGAGTTTCCTAACAATGGACTTGTTATAGTCACTTGATAACGGAGTCATATCATTAGGAGTAATGGTGTGATGGACATGACCCAAATAAGAGTTGCAATTAATCGTGTCACAAAAGTTTGGTTGTCAACACTTTTATATATATGCCAAATATAGTTTCCTTTGACCATGAGATTATATCACTCCCGTTCACCGGAGGAATACTTTGTGGACATCAAACGTCACTTCGTAACTGGCATGAAATATTGGTGCGCCACAAAATAGCATTCCACCTATAGCTAGTTTCCTAGTAGTGGGTGATTATAAAGGTGGCTTTCAGGTATCTCTGACGGTGGGTTGTTGGGTGATATGAATCAAGAGTGGGATTTGTCCCTCCATGTGACGGAGAAGATATCTCTAGGCCTTCTCGGTAATATAGCATCATAAAGTCTGCAGACATGTGATTAGGTGGTAATCACAGAGATCCTATATTATGGACGAGTAAAGAGAACTTGTCGGTAATGAGATAAAACTAGACATGGGGATGTCAACGATTAAATCTCGGGCAAGTAAAATATCGTGAGGCAAAGGGAATCGTATATGAGATTAATTGAATCTCCGGTATCGTGGTTCAATCGAGAAAGGAGTTTCGTTGAGTGTATAGGAATTAATATGGGCATTCCGGTCCCGCTATTAATTATTGATATGATCATGTCTATGCATTCCCGAACCCGTAGGGTCACACACTTAATGCTCCGATGAATTTAGGTTTTGCGATGAATTAAATGATGAAGTGAATGAATGGTGATTCGGAGTTCCGGATAAGATCACGGACGTCACGAGGAGTTCCATAGGAGTACGGAGAATAAGATTCATATATGGAAAGTTGTTTCCGGAGGTTTCGGAAAAGTTCCGGAAATTATTTGCAGGGTACCGGAAGGTTCCGGAATGTTCTAGAGGGGTCTAGAAGTGGGACCACATATTGTATGGGGCCCACATGGACCAAAGGGGTGCATCTGGTCACTTGGGCCAGCCGCACCACCTAAGGCCCACATGGGCCAATCCGAGTTGGCCCAGGAGTGGGGGAGCCGGCCGAACCCTAGGAGGGTCCTAGGGGGACTCGGCTTACTTGGCTTGGGGGCCAAGTTGCCCCAGCCGGCTGGCCCTAGGGCTCCCCTCCACCTATATATAGAGGGCCAAAGGGGGGGGGGTGCGGCACACCCATTGGGAGAAGCCCTAGCCGCACCACCAAGCCCCTCTAAACCCTAACCCTAGCCGCACCCCTCTCTCCCCGGAGGGCTGCTGCTGCGCCACCACCACCTCCACCATTGCCGCACCCCTCTCCCCGAAGGGCTGCTGCCCCTCATCTCCTCCTCCTCTTGCTTGGCTTGGCGAAGCCCTGCTCGCGGAGATCGTCATCATCACCACCACACCGTCGTGTTGCTGAGATCATCAAGGCCACGTCCTCTCGCTTGCGGGATCAAGGAGTTGACGTCTTCATCGAGCCGTACGTGTGGACACCGCGGAGGTGCTACCCGTTGCTGCACTTCATCAGATTGGATCTCGAGGATAATACATCTCCTCGCGACTAGACGAGTCTAGTTGCGGGGATCGACTAGCCAACCCCTGCACCGACAAAACGCGTTTGTTGATCTTCGAGGGTAAGAGATTGGATCTCACCATCTTTGCTACCAACATCTCATAGATCGGATCTTGTGTTGGGTTTATTCCGTCTTGTATGCGTAGGAAAAATTTTTGTTTTCCATGCTGCGACCCTTCAGTGGTATCAGAGCCTAGATCTATTCGTAGATGTTGGTGCGATTAGAACACAAAGAGTTGTGGGCGTTGATATTTTATGTTTCTACCTTCTAGCGTGCACTTTGCATCTTTGCGGTATTGTGAGATTGAAGCGGCCCAGACCAACCTTACTCGTCCACGCACGAGAGACCGGTTCCACGACTGACATGCAACTTGTTTTGCATAAGTGGCTGGCGGGTGTCTGTTTCTCTTGCTTTAGTGAAGATGCAATTTTCAATGGAAGGCCTTTCAAATGGATGAGAAAATAAGCAACTATCATATCACCGTTGTGGTTTTGCGTAGATTAGAACGGTTCTATCTCGTTGACCCAAGCCATGTAAAAATTGCTCAAACAAATTAGAGGACGTCTGACTTGTTTTTGCAGGGGGTCATGTGATGTGGTATGGCCAATGTGTGATTTGTGATAATGTATGCAATGATCATGTTTGTAATATTTCGCGACTTGCATGTCGACGAGTGCGGCAACCGGCAGGAGCCATATGGTTGTCTATTATTTTACGTGACCTACATGTCAACAAATCACCATGTAATTTCTTTACTTTATTGCTAAGAGTAGCATTAGTTGTAGTTGCAATAGTTGGTGGACAACCATGGTAATGGCGCCACGATGATGGAGATCACGCCGGAGATGGAGATCATGCCGGTGCTTTGGAGATGGAGATCAAAAGCATAAGAAGAAAGGCCATATCATATCACAATTTATGAATTGCATGTGATGTTAATCCTTTTTATGCACCTTATGGCTTGCTTAGATATGATCGCGACGGTAGCATGATAAGGTGATCTCTCACGTTAATATCAAGATAATAAGTGTTCTCTCCTAGTATGCACCGTTGCGAAAGTTCGTCGTTTCGAAGCATCACATGATGATCGGGTGTGATAGATTCAACGTTCACATATAACAGGTGTAAGCCAGTTTACACATGCATGAAATACTACGGTTGTCTTGACGAGCCTAGCATGTACAGACATGGCCTCGGGAACATGGAACCGAAAGGTTAAACACGAGTCATATGAATGATATGATCAACACTGAGCTGTTCACCATTGAAGCTACATCATCTCACATGATGATCGGTTGTGGTGTAGTGGATTTGGATCATGTATCACTAAACAACCAGAGAGATGTTGAGTTTAGTGGGAGTTCATATAGTAATTTGATTAAGATGAACTAAAATTATCATAAACGAAAGTCCTAAAATGTCTTTGCAAAATCCTTGTAGATCATGGCAGACTACGATAAGTTGTTCGTTGCTGAGGAGCTGCATCTTGATGGGTCAAATTTCATCGATTGGTACCAACGTCTTAGAGAAGTCCTATCGACTCATGATGAACTCTACGTGCTACATGAAACTTTAGAAGAGAAACCCAAAGATTCTGCAAGCTACAACAAGCGTATGGCTTGGCTCAATCGGAGTAAGACTCACATTCAAGTCAAATGGTTGATGAGTGTTTTCATGAATTCAGACCTGGCCAAACAATTCAAGAACTTGAGTGCCATTGAGATTGTCACTAAGCTAAAGAAAATGTTCATAGCACAAGTGAGAATTGCGAGGTATGAAGGTCTAGATGAATTTCTTTCAACTAAGATGGAAGAAGATGATTGCTTGGAGGAGCATCTGAAGAAAATGTATAGGATATATTACACTCTTGTGGATGCTTGGGATATGGAGATGGGTGACGAATTCGCGATAGATGGGCTGTTGCGTTCGCTTCCCCCGAGATTCAAGAATTGTGTCAGAGACTATGTCATGAAAAGGGATTCGATCACTTATCCTGAACTGGTGTCTCTACTTCGTCAGATCGAAAATAATCCCATAGCAATAAAAGTAGCCAATGTAGAAGGTATATTTTGATATACAAGTTATAAATGTTTAAAGTCCAAATTACACTTGGGGTGAGTTAAGTATTGATACTTGTGCTGTTTTGTGAAAACAGGGCCTGCCATTTGAGAAGTGCATGGAGGGACTAAGTGGATTTCGCGGAGAGATGGCAATCAAGGAGTTGATGCTGGCGATGTTCTACTTCTATATTTATCATTTTAAATTAGAGGATTTGAATAAGTTTTGTAATCGAATCAAGTGTGATCTTTAAATTAGTGTGTCTTGGTTTGTGAGACGGTCATTCATGTTAAAGACAAATGGTTGTCCTATTTTCATGAGTAATCCTTTTTGGTGATCACGTTTCGATTATAAGATTATTGTCCTTTGTTTGATTTAAACGATAATTGGTTTATATAAAATATAAAACGTGCTAAAATATCCAATACTTAATAATGAGTCTTTATTGTACTATGGTGTTGAAGAGCATATTGATGCGCATCACTAAGTAGTATGATTAGAATGCCATTTTATGAAAATGCCATGAGTAGCTGAAAATAGACACAAGTGTTGGTTGTATTTTTCAGTGAATAAGAGATATCATTATTTTATGTGATTCATCATAAACGAGTGAACAAATGTATTTATTCAAGTTGTGATGAGACCATATTGTTATGGATATTAAGTTAACAAGATAATTGAGTCTTTTCTATTTGATCAAAAGAGACAAAATATTTGAGTTATTATTTTAGTATGCAGACTTGTGACAAATGTTATCACAAATTGCAATACTTGGTGTTTATTCAAAAGTGTTTTGATATACCTTAAAGTATTGTAGTCACATTATATTTTGATATTGTGTGGTCTGATAAAAAGAGGTTTTTCTTGTTAGGTTTATTTGTAATCATTTAGATTTATTTGATAACACTCCGTTTGGAAATAAGGATCTATTTAATGATTCACATACATTTTTCATATGAGTTATGAGAAAGGAGGTTTCATTAATTATGAGATAATTAGAGACTGTTGCGAATAATGTTGTAGTATATTCATATGTGTGACTATGAATAAGATTCCACAATATGAGACTAAAAGGAGCAAATCAATTTGTTGGTTGAGCTAAAGGTTTTAGTGGTTTATCGTGAAAAGAGTTTTCATTGATAAAGAGGATTGATGGAATAAAGGAACTTAAAACAAGATGGTTGATCTTGCTTTTAATTGTCAAGTGGCACATTTTGAAACGTGCATTAATGGTTTTGACTTGATATTTAAAAGAGGAATTAATGATGGTGATCATTGAATTTCGAGTTAAGTTTTCTAAGAAAAGTAGGATTCGAGAATATTGTATTTGGTCAAGTTACAAATTAATATTCTTTATTTACTTTTCATGTTTGAGAAACAAGACATACCTACGAACTACAAAGAAGAAATAGAAACTTTAAATACGAAAACGACTAAGAGTCATCCTATGTTTAAGTTTAAATCACAAAGTAATTGTTACTTGATTTTGTGAAAGCGATGTTTCACATATTTACTCTTCAAAAGGGTTTGTAAGGAATAAATAAAACTTGGTGGACAAAGGCACAAGAGGTAAAGCTCTTTGACATATTCAATGTTGTAAACTACATGGTGTAGTTGTGCTTAAAGTCAAGTGGATGGATGCTAGCAAAGTACTGGTGTTTCGTATATGAGTTCTCGATTTTAAAAGTTAAGAATTTTGGAGGTGTCCAAAATATCGAGAAAAATGCATAAGAAACCGAGTGGGATCTAATTAAGATATGTGGTGACATATATTAAGTTAGAGAAGAAACTATTTTCCATAATCAAAATATGTGGAGACATATGTTTGAGTGGGAGCTAGTTAAATCATGGTCACATATAGAGATAACATATTTCTGAGTGGGAGCCAAAGTGGTTTCACAATTTAATATGTGTATGGAGTATATTTAAGTGGGAGTTTACAACATCTTGTTTTGGGTGAAATGGAGATTTCATAAATGTTGTAAATATTGTCATGGACCAATGCATAACTTGTGAAGTTAGTTTGAATGTCAAATATCCATGGAGATGGATGTATCTGTGGAGATAGATATGTTTGATAGAGTGTTATGTCAGGATGTTTTGACCTAAGTGTTTTGAAGGAGTTCAAAATAAAACAAGAGAAGAAAGGTTCATCTGCTTGTGTGAAATAGGTGAAACATTGAGTTGATACAAGAATAATGGTTGGAGGATATGTTGGGATTCGCTATGAATTGTTCATAGGTCTAAACATATAAGAACCATGTGTTTTGTATTTGATGACATAAGACCCCAAGTTCTTGGTTAGAAGAACATGTTAAATGAGGAGTCATTTTTCATGAAGTTGAGATAAATTTAGTAAGTAGTAAGTGGTAGACTTGGTTGAAGTCATAAAACCAAACTGAATTGGAGATCTCATAATAGCAGAAACGCAGCGAAAGCATGATCGGAAATATCGAAGTGCAAAGTTACACTGTCGATTTGTTAAGTCTACAACATATAGGAGTATATGATTAATTCAAGGATTAAATTGATATAATATTTTGGTTTGAGAAAAGGTGTTTTCAAGATTGAGTGAGTTCCGGATGCATATGCTGTGAGAAAGTCCTTTTGACTGATCATACGTCATATAAGCATAAAGGGATACGAATATCTCACTCTATAACCAAACAATATTATATTCATCATGTGATGATGAGAATTACCATGAGGTGATAAGAAGTTTATCATGTGATGATAAAGTAATGTCAAATTAGGTGACAGTTACAAATTTGCAAAGGACATGAGAACTGTATAGTAAAGAGCACGGACAGAACCTCTTCCACAAGCAAACATGATCAGCACTGAGACTTCATGAGTTAGACTCCATGAGTGTTGGATCAAGAAAAGTGTAAACTAGATTATTGACTCTAGTGCAAGTGGGAGACTGTTGGGAATATGCCCTAGAGGCAATAATAAAATGGTTTATTAGCATATTCATGTTTATGATAATAGTTTATTATCCATGCTATAATTGTATTAAATGGAAACATAATACATGTATGGAATATAAACACCAGGAGTCCCTAGTGAGCCTCTACTGGACTAGTTCATTGATCAAGAGATAGTTAGAGTTTCCTAACTATGGATTTGTTATAGTCACTTGATAACGGAGTCATATCATTAGGAGTAATTAATGGTGTGATGGACATGACCCAAATAAGAGTTGCAATTAATCGTGTCACAAAAGTTTGGTTGTCAACACTTTTATATATATGCCAAATATAGTTTCCTTAGACCATGAGATTATATCACTCCCGTTCACCGGAGGAATACTTTGTGGACATCAAACGTCACTTCGTAACTGGGTGATTATAAAGGTGGCTTTCAGGTATCTCTGACGGTGGGTTGTTGGGTGATATGAATCAAGAGTGGGATTTGTCCCTCCATGTGACGGAGAAGATATCTCCAGGCCTTCTCGGTAATATAGCATCATAAAGTCTGCAGACATGTGATTAGGTGGTAATCACAGAGATCCTATATTATGGACGAGTAAAGAGAACTTGCCGGTAACGAGATAAAACTAGACATGGGGATGTCAACGATTAAATCTCGGGCAAGTAAAATATCGTGAGGCAAAGGGAATCGTATATGAGATTAATTGAATCTCCGGTATCGTGGTTCAATCGAGAAAGGAGTTTCGTTGAGTGTATAGGAATTAATATGGGCATCCCGGTCCCGCTATTAATTATTGATATGATCATGTCTATGCATTCCCGAACCCGTAGGGTCACACACTTAACGCTCCGATGAAATTAGGTTTTGCGATGAATTAAATGATGAAGTGAACGAATGGTGATTCGGAGTTCCGGATAAGATCACGGACGTCACGAGGAGTTCCGGAGGAGTCCGGAGAATAAGATTCATATAAGGAAAGTGGTTTCCGGAGGTTTCGGAAAAGTTCCGGAAATTATTTGCATGGTACCGAAAGGTTCCGAAATGTTCTAGAGGGGTCTAGAAGTGGGACCACATATTGTATGGGGCCCACATGGACCAAAGGGGTGCAGCTGGTCACTTGGGCCAGCCGCACCACCTAAGGCCCACATGGGCCAATCCGAGTTGGCCTAGGAGGGGGGAGCCGGCCGAACCCTAGGAGGAGTCCTAGGGGGACTCGGCTTGGGGGCCAAGTTGCCCCAGCCGGCCGGCCCTAGGGCCCCCCTCCACCTATATATAGAGGGCCAAAGGGGGGGTGCGGCACACCCATAGGGAGGAGCCCTAGCCGCACCACCTAGCCCCTCTAAACCCTAACCCTAGCCGCACCCCTCTCTCCCCGGAGGGCTGCTGCTACGCCACCACCACCTCCACCATTGACGCACCCCTCTCCCTGAAGGGCTGCTGCGCCTCATCTCCTCCTCCTCTTGCTTGGCTTGGCGAAGCCCTGCTCGTGGAGATCGTCATCATCACCACCACACCGTCGTGTTGCTGAGATCATCAAGGCCACGTCCTCTCGCTTGCGGGATCAAGGAGTTGACGTCTTCATCGAGCCGTACGTGTGGACACCGCGGAGGTGCTGCCCGTTGCTGCACTTCGTCAGATTGGATCTCGAGGATAATACATCTCCTCGCGACTAGACGAGTCTAGTTGCAGGGATCGACTAGCCAACCCCTGCACCGACAAAACGCGTTTGTTGATCTTCAAGGGTAAGAGATTTGATCTCCTTCTTGCTACCAACATCTCATAGATCGGATCTTATGTTGGGTTTATTCCGTCTTGTATGCGTAGGAATTTTTTTGTTTTCTATGCTGCTGATGACGGGATTGATGAGAGTGTTCTTCTCCCTCAACAACGCCAACAAGTACTCTTGATACCCTGAAAGGAAGATAATATATTAGGGATAGGTTGAGCCTCCAAGTGCAGAGTATGTAGAAGTGGTAGTTTTTCCCCAAGAAGGTGACTCGAGGGTTTAATATCGAACTCTCGGGGAATCAGTAGTGTGGGTTTTATCTTCTTGTCCTTCTCTAGATTTCCTGCAAACAAATAGATTGCTTTGTGCCCTCAACCTCACCAAGTGGTTGTCAAGCACAAGGTGTGAGAATGATATTAAGATGATAATGAATGCAAAACAATGAATAAATATGCAATGGTGGTAAATAAGTATGCAAGGATGATAGTAATGACGATGGATGGTATTTTTGGGGTTTTTATATGTGAATGCAAGAAGTAAAAGTGTTTTTGTATTTTCTGATTTTAAAATGGCTGAATGTGAAAGGTGCTTAAAAGTGGTTGGAAAAGTGTTTCTTATGATTAAAAATGGACCGGGGTTCATGGTTTCACACATGCACTCTCTCTTTAATGTAGTGTGGCAAATGAGTAGACATAGATTTAACATATGAGATTGCAAACAAGGTTAATGACATGTTACTAATTATATGGGCATCACGTCCTAGCATAGAGACCTTTTGATTATTAGTCTCACTTATACTCCACCAAGATGTGAACTAAATCATGCACCTTAGTAATTAAGATAACATCAGAGTATAGCTTTAAGATTAATGACATGAAGTGAAAATAAACACATGATGGATCTAGTCTTAGGTAGAGGCATGTCACTCCTCCTACCCTTCAACATGGTATTTTGGTTTATCCCTAGTGAGGCAACAAAGTAAGGTAAACACCCAATGGATCATGATATTCAAGTTGTCAGCTTATCACTTCACCACCCCCGTTACTCCAACTAATGCACACGTTCCCCCACACACGCTCTCATAAACATGCTTGATCATAACAAGGATACAAGAATGGGGTACATAATATGCATCTACTTTCATAACTGAAATATAACATTGCAATCTCATCATATATTAACTCATATAAAGATCCACCACAATGGTAATACAACAGTGACCGTAATCATGTTCAGCAGCTCATACGGTGCTAATTAGTGAAGCTCAAGAGAGAGAGAGAGAGAGAGAGATACATATGCTACTGCCATGTACTACTCCCTCTTCATCATGGAGATGGTGGAGATGTCGATGGAGAAGGTGGAGGCCTCTCCGGCAGGGCTCCGCCGGAGTTTTCCCCCTCCAATCTGCAGCCTCCTGGTCTCTGTTTCTTGTTTCTCTCGTGTGGCGGCTCCCTTCTGGGAAAACGTCGGGGGACCTCTTATATAGGCGTTTTTAGGTCACGAGGAAGCTTCTGGGCGAAGGATCGATGCAAATGGGGCCACAAGGGCTGAGTTGGGTGGGCCCACGCGACCTGGTACTGTAGCCGCGTGGGACCCTCCATCTTGGTCCTCCGGCCTCCGTTCGTTGACTTCTTTCGCTCCTAAATCTTCTCCTTCCAAAATATTGTCCCCCGTAAATTATAGCTCATTATGACGTCGTTAAGGTACTGAAACAAATAAGGAAAGAAATAGGGGTTTTCTGCCTGTGCAGGATTAATTCCATAAAAAGGGGATATCATCATAAATTACCAAAAATCATTAAATAACACTAATATACCCCTTATATGATGCAAATATGAATGGAATATAACTATTATAGTGCAAAGTTCATATATGCATTTTAGATGCATCAGCTGCGACCCTTCACCATCGTCGTCTCACTGAATGCAGCTACACGAGGTCTGCAAGACAGAGGCGAGGAGTAATTTGAGCGGAGGTCAGCAGTACTACGACCGCGCAGGAGGGAACAACCTCCACCGCCGTGTGCGGTAGTCGACCGGACACGGCCGCGGAGCACACCGGTCCCAGATCGGGCCCATAAAGCCCGCCACCACGCTTCACGCTACCCGACCTAATGGGGTCCGTCCGGTCCCAGACCGGGCCCATAAAGTCCGCCGCCACGTTGCAACAGGCCGGCCGCAGTCGCCGTTGAACCCCTACTCGATCTACTCTCCTAGCATCTACAGAGCATTCCGCAGGGCAAGCCATCCTTCCCTGACCAAGAGGCGGCCCGAAGGGCCCAGATCTGGGAAGTTGGGAACTGCCAGCGCCGCCCGCAGTACACCGCCATGCGCAGCCTGCGCTCCTCCGCAGGTCCGCGCCAACACTTCCAGGAATGCCGCTACCCAGCCACCGGCGGGCCGTCACTGCCCTAGACGCACCGCCGCCAGAATCCGCCGCCCCGTGAGGCCTCCTCCGTGCGCCCGGGGAGAGAACGGCCGCCGCCGCCGGCACCGCCCGAGCCGTGCTCGATGGCTCGCGCCGACGGCGGTGGTGAAAGTGCATGGTTGATCCCATGCATGGTTTTGGTAATTAATGACAATCTCTATGGTCTAATGTTTGCTTTGAGCCATATTTATAGGTGTGTCCATTTGAGTTGCTTGGTCTCCATTTGTTGGAATCAAGGTTAAGGGAAGAAGTTTATGGGTTGATCAAGGCTTTGTGCGGGTTGATCATCACTCATGGCCAAGTGAAGATATGCCGAAGAGAGCGTCTCCCATCTTGGTGTATGGGGGAGCATCAAGTGAATCTTCACCGAAGCGCAATCGAGGAAGGTGGTGCATCTTGAGGAGATGAAGATCATCCTCATCGACCTCAAGTGGTTTAAGCGCAAGACAAAGGTATGATCTTGATAGGGTTTTTATTTTACCGGTCTCATGTTGTTTAGTGGAGAGACCGGGTTATAGGATAGATAGCCGTACTATCAAGAGGGGCTCTCGACCGAATATCGTGATCGTATCGTCGTAGAGAGCACAAACCTTTGCATCCATGCAATCATCTTTATTGGTTCTTATTTGTCTCTTATCGTGGTGTGGTCTTGGTGCTTGTCGTGCTTGTCATGACAAGGCTAAGGTCACCGAAAACGGTTTTCATATGCGTTCCCTATTGCGTTTTCGGTATTGGAGATTTTGCCGGTTTATCCGTGCGGGAGATTTCTCTCTTCCATTTCTTTGCAAAATCTCCATTGCTTGTTTGCCATTTTCAAAGGTAGCATTTGTCGTCCTCTTTCCAACAAAATTGGTTTTACTTCATTCGGACGTCAATTGCAAAAGTTATAGAATTTCCGGTTTGTGGAAATGAGTTTTTAACTTTTCCCATTTGGTTTTATAATATTTTCTTGGACTATGATGTTTCTCTGCATATTCTTGTTGTGCTCGTTGTGACGATTCCAACGAGTCCAAGAATATCAAAAACGGAGTTCGTATGCGAAAGTTATTGCGTTTTCGGTTCGGTCGATTTTTCAAAACAGAAAATAAAAAGAAAAAAAAATGGGCGAAGCAGCCGGCCAGGCCGGGCATATGGCCGGCCCATGACCGGGGCCTCTCAGTATCCTGGCCGGCCATCATGGCCGGGCCAGGCCAGCCATGGCCGGGCCAGGCCAGCCATGGCCGGCCCACCCGATTTTCCCTATATGGCCTTCCCGGCCATTTCCCCGGCCAGGCCGGCCCGATGGCCGGCCTTTCACGATTTTGCCTCCAACGGGCAGATTTCTGCCCTCCCTTTTAAGTGGTCTTCTTCCCCATTTGTTCTCTAACTTTTGGCCACCATTTGAGCTCTTCTTTCCTCCATTGTTGCCATCTCTCTTGAGCTTTAGATCTCTCAATCCCTCCAATACTTCTTGCTTCTTTTTGAGGGAAAAGAGAGAGGAGGTTTAGATTCACATTTCCACCGATCAATTTCTCCTCTAAATGAGGGGAACTCTTTGGATCTAAATCTTGGAGTTCTTGGTGTTTCTCCATTGTTCTTCCTCCTAAATCCCTCCATAGCATTAGTTGCTTTGGTTGGATTTTGGGGAGAAGAATTTGACCACTTGGTGTGTTCTTGCCTTTTGCATTAGTTGCATCGGGTTGTGCTCTCCACGGTGATTCGTGGGATTGACGTTGAGAAGCTTGTTACTCTTGGGTGCATTGTGCTCCCAAGAGCTTTGTGCCTCTTGGGTGCATTGTGTACCCAAGACGGTGGTGGTGCCGTGAAGACTTCGACTTGTGAAGCTTCGGCAAGATTTGGGAGCCCCCAATTGAGTTGTGGGTGTGTGCCTCAAAAGTTGTAAGGGCTCCGGAATCCGCCCCGAAGGATTCCGATAGTGGAAGGTGAACCAAACCTTTGGGTGCGGTTCATCGGAGAATAGGGTGAGGCCTTTGTGGCATCTTGAGTAGGCCTTTTGTGGCGAGCTCACACCCCTCCAACGAGACGTACTCCCTTAACAAGGAGGAACTCGGGAATAAATCTTCGTCTCCGCGTGCCTCGGTTATTTCTATACCCGAGCTTTTACTTATGCACTTTACTTTGTGATAGCCTTCGTGCTTGATGTTTATATTTAGCTATCACCTTGTTGCTTGCCTTGTTTAGCATAAGTTGTTGGTGCACTTTAGGTAAACCTAGAATTTTAGTTTGTTGGCTTGTTAATTTAAACACCTAGTTTTATTCCGCAATTATCAAGCCCCTAAATAGAAAAAGTTTTAATCGCCTATTCACCCCCCCTCTAGGCGACATCTCGGGCATATTTGTTCTTTCAATTGGTATCAGAGCCTCGTCTCTCTTGTTTGGCTTTACCGCCTAGAGAGTAAAGATGTCGTTTAGAGAATTAGTGCACGATCCCACTTTTATATTCAATGGCACAAATTATGATATATGGAAAATTCGCATGCTTAATCTTTGAGAGACAATTTGCTACCCGCATGGGTAGCTACACACCCATGCGTTATACGGAGATGCAAGCCGTATGTATCAGTTTTAGCTTGTTTTCCTAGTAAAACACGGATATTTGGTGTACAAAACTGGTTTCGGAATTTTCAAAAAAATATTTTTTGGTCGTCATTTTTAGCTTTTTTTCATAGTTGACTTTTTTGTTGACTTTTGGGTCAAACTTTACTAAAAAAAATCATAGCAGATGGAAAAAAATTCGAAAAAATTTCAAAATACTTTTTAATATTTCTATCAACTCTACTACTGACATCCCCCTTGTCTACTTGAGTAATCTCATTTTACCGTTGCATATACGTTTCGGTCAAACATAGGGTGTGTAGCTACCCATGGGGGTAGCAAGTCTTTTCCACTTAATCTTTTTAGGGATATAGACCCAATTTTAAAGAGTGTTGTAGATATGGGTTTTTCTCCTCCAAGGGATTCCCAAAATTTATCCTTAGAGGATGAGAAAAACTCTTATCTCGATACTCTAGCATCTAATGGTCTTACATGTGTTTTGAGCGATGTAGTGCTTGAGTCAATCATGCCTTTCCGGAACGCTCATGAGCTTTGGACCAAGCTTCAAGATAAATATGGAGTGTCCAACTCTATCGAGGATGATTGCTCTCCCTCCACCTCCGACCGCGACGAACTCTCGTCTTCATCTACTTCACCAAAATGTGGTAAGCCACAAACTAATGTGATGGTGAGTAGTGATAGGCTTTGCAATTTGGATAGTGAGCTCATTATTGATGATCATTTATCTCTATCTTGTTGCAATGCTTCATCTTTGGACCTAAACACTCGTAGCACTATAAATGATTTACATGCTAGTGTTGATAGTCCTTGCATATCATCAAAATTTTGCTTGGATGAATCTCTTTATGATATGCTTGCTTTATCTTGTTGCCATGATAAAAATGATCGTGTTCCCTCTAACTCTTGCATGAATAATAATGTAGAGGAAACCCAACTTGCTATGCAACAAGATATGAACTTGAGTAGTTCAAAAATTAAATATTCTTCTTCATCCACCTCTCATTGTCTCATGGCTAAATCTTCTTCTAGTAATGACAATGATGATAATAATGATAATGATAATGATAATAATGATGAAGAAGATGACATGGAAAAAGTTAATGCCCTTCTTCAAAATAAAGGTCTAATGATTCTTAAAGCCCTTCCTAGTAATAAAAGTGCCCAAGCTAACCTCTTTGAAATTATGAGCACTCTTATTGAGCATGGGAAAACTATTGAGGCCTTGGAAGCAAGCCTTGAAGAAAAGGGTAAGATCGAAAGAGATGATGCTATGGAGAAAGCATCGTTAGAAGATGCTCTTGAGGAAGAGCAAGAGACTCGTGCTTCTCTAGAGGAGAAACTAGAATCTATCGAGGAGTCTCACAATGAAATAATTGCTAAAATCATTAAAGAACGTGACCATGCCATTGCTAAATATAAGGTCACGAAAAATGAAAATGCTAAATTAAATGATGAGCTTGCTAAGATGTCTTCTTCCATCCCTAATGTCAATGATGCTTGTGCTACTAACTCGATTTCTTGTGAAGCATCTACTTTGAAGGAGAACGTTGAGCTAAGGGCTCAACTTGAGTTGCTAACTAGCAAGTATAGGGAGTTGGAAGAAAGTCATAAAAAGCTATCTAGCTCTAATGATGATCTTCTAGCTTCCTATGCTTGTCTAAAGTTAGCTCATGAGGCCATCACAAAAAAGGTAACATCTAGTGAGCCTCATGTGGATAATAGCACAACCATAACTAAAAATGCTATATTGCCATGTGCTAGTCCTAGTAGTTCATCCACTAAAAATATTGGTACATCTTGTGATGAATTACTTGCTTTGCCTTGTTGTCATTGCAATGAAGCTTCTACTTCCTCTAGTGCCTTTGTTGTCACTAACCATGTAGAGCCATCAAAAGACCTCAAGGCCCAAGCCACTACTTTGAAGAAAGGCTTGGAAAAGCGTCATGAGGGGAAGAGTGCACTTGACAACATGTTGAGTGTGCAACAATCCCCGAAGGACAAGAGAGGACTTGGATTCAACTACAACATCAAGACCAAGTCCAAGGTTGAGAAGAAGAAGAAGGGCCAAGTTCAAATCAAGAATCCGGCCAACATCACTTGCTTCAAGTGCAAGCTAGAAGGGCACCATGTTCGTGATTGCCCAATGAGGAAGAAGAAGCCTCTTAGTGAGAAGCAACTAGGGAAGCGGCCTCTCGTTCAAACTCGTGCTCAACCACGTGTTGAACAAAGGCCACCTCCCAAGAAGACTCAAGCCAATGCTCGTCAAGTTGAGGAGCCTATTAAGAAGAAGAAGAGTCTGTGTTGCTACCTTTGCCGTGGCAAAGGTCATTTTGCTTCTTCATGCACCTACGGTACCGTATCCAACCCTATTATAGTTGATGATGCTTATTCTCTTAGGAAGGATAGAATTGGCAATGTGTTTGCCAAATATCTGGGAGCTCAAAGTGGTGTCAAGAAACGCACCATTTGGGTTCCCAAGCCTATTGTGACTAACCTCTTAGGACCCAACTTGGTTGGGGACCAACAAGCTTCAACTTGATCAATAGGTGATTGTGGAGGACATTGGTGACTTGGATATTTTTGAAGAATTAAGGGATCTTCATGGTTTTATTTCTCAAGCCAAGTCAATTGGATCACATATCTATCTCATATCCAATGCTCCTCCTTGCGGTAACTTGTATTTAATTCATATACTCATTGAAAGTTGCTTGCTCCCTTGCATGTGTTAGTTTTGTTCCTAGCATGTGCTTATATATGTTATGCTACTTTCCTTCTTGTCTTGTTACTCAAGGTTATGTAAGATAGTTGTGTATCATATATGTGTAACTTTGTGTTGAGCTTTTTGAATCTTGTGTGGATTTCATTTGGCTCTTTGAGTTATTAATGGACTATCCCATTTTGGGGGAGTGATGTGCTTTGTGCACCTCACAAACCTAAAAATGTGTATACATGAAGCACACCACCTAGTATTGATATTTCAATATTATCTAGTTACTATGTGGTATGTCATATTCATGAGAAATTCAATTTCTACAATGTCCATTAATTTCTCTAGTTGGTTTTATTTGCCTCTTGTTTAAAAATAAAATGAAGTATCACATTATGGGGGAGTAATAAGCTATGTGCATATTACAATCCCATAAAAATGTGAACATTTGAGGTTTGCCACTTAGATTTGACATTGTACATTATCTTATTTCTATGTGGCATGTGTTCTCGAACAAGTTCCAATTTCCTTTGTGGCTGTCTTTTGGCTCTTGTTTGTGTGTGTTTGCTTGGTGTGGTTTTTCTCTAATATGCATTTCCATATATTATGTGAGAAACCATTTGTTTCCTTTTATTCTAACCATGGCTTTGCCGGTTGGTTCGAATAATTGAAACTACCAACAAACCTCTTTCAAAATATGGTGTTTAATTCTTACCTCTTGCCATATGCTTTTTGTTGTGAAGTTGGTCTTGATCATCTTTCCTATTTACCACCGAGAGATATCTCTCTATATACTCCTTGTCTTGACAAGTGATTCTAGTAATTGAGGTGGATTGTGTAGACCATCTTCGCATTGGCTCTTGCGTTAAATTTGCTTTATCTATTGCCTTCCTTGCCTTTTGAATGGATCCTATTTTTTCAATTGGTAGTGTTTAGTGTTGTAAATAAAATATGGAGAGTAATGATCCCTTGTGTATGCATTTTGTATTCAAATGCAAATATCTAAGATAATGCATGAATCTTGGGGGATCATTCCTTTTTATTTAGATCACTATCCCATCTATCAATATTTCATCCTTTCAATTGGCATATGATTTTTGATCTTGTGTTGGTACCTTCAATTTGTATTAATTGGAATTTAATATCTCCTCCATAGATATTCGTTCCAATTAATATTTATTGTGTGAGTCTTGATACCTTTTTGCTTCATCTTACTTTACTTGACTTCGGTCAAGTATCACCCTTTTCTTGGTATCTTTTCTCCTAATTGTTATTTGTTGTTTTAATTGGTATCTTATTTTCATTTGGTGTCTTTTCAATCATTTGTTGTGTTGATTTGATTCCTTTTGATATCACACCTCATGTGTTGATGTGTTATGGAATCAATCATTTGTTGATTTGATTTTTCCTCAATCATTTGTTGATTTGGATTTTGATATAATTTGGACAACCATTTCTTGTCACACCTTGGTGTGCTTTATTGGTTACTTGGTGTTTTTGTCCAATTTGTATCTCGTTTGGCTCTTGTAAGTCTATGCATGCATATTTACTAGTATATTTATTTTATGGCATGCTAGCCTTTCTAGTTCCAATATATAGGGGATACTCCACCAAATCCTAAATCGCCTAAGATGTGCATGAAATTCAATTTCATATCTATATGCACATATTTATGTGGAGTATGTCCTATATATTGTAGTGTTTCTAACTACTATGGGACCCAATGAGTTTGGGAACCATTTTGTACTCTAATTGTGTTTTAGGTACAATGGAGATGCATTGGATGCTTGCCTCATTCATAAGGAAGGTGTTCTCACCGTGTGAGTGTCGGGGTCAAGCTTTGATGATAAACCCACTCTCATCATCTTCATCACCAATGTCATCTCGGTAACAAGTATCTATCCCATGCATACCTTTCTAGTATTCAACCTTGTGTAGGTTGCCTCTTGGCATGAAAGCTCTTATATGCAATTGTTGTGGTTTTGGCCTTTTCCTTCACTTAATATATCTTTGTGATATGTGTGATGAATTTGCAAAAACCTTTTCTTCAATTGATATTTATTTCCTTGTGATACTTGTTGCCTAACTCAAAGCATCTCCACTATCTCTTGTTCCCTTAGTGATATGTGTGATGCATTTGATATATTTTAAGTTCATTTATATACAATGAGGTAAATTTGAGCTATGTGCTATGCTTTTATGCATTAATCTCGTTTGTATATTTATGACTTCCTTTTGGATACCTTGTTCTCTTTTTCCCGGACCATTTCGTATGTATAAGTTTCTTTGCGGATGTATATCTTTGTGGTTTGTCTAATAAGAAACCTATACATATGAGAGAGGTCATCTTTTAGTTGGTATCCTATTTCTTTTGAGCCACCTTGTTTTTCTTCTATAAATCTTTGGTGGTTCCAAATTTGTCTCATGAGTGCTTGTCTTATTGTTTATTGGTATCTTTGCACACTCATGTATTTCTTGGAGATCTTTGACTTCATGCCTACCATGGTGAGCATGTTGAATTTTATTGGCTAAATGCTCTTACTAGCTTTTGGCATTTTCAATTGGTTTAGTTCATGGTTTAGTTCCAATTGGTATCCCTAAGCGTGTGAACATATTTCTTTAAAAAGATCTCTTTTCTCGGTTGGGCCTATCTTACGATGAATTTTTTGAAAATTGGTATCTTCTTATGGCTCAACCACATCTTTGGTGCAAGTGCTATGATTTGTTTTTTGCATTATGCACTCTTGCACTAGTTGCGTGTTCTAAATGATTTTGGGGGAGCAAGGATGCCATTTTTATGCACTCCTCAATTGTGCATGAAAATTGGGGAGCTTCTCCGTTTTTATTTAGAACTCACTTTGGATTTTTTGATTGCCTTTCTCCTTTGTGGAGATGTTTAAAATGGTTTCATCTTCTTTTTGCAATCTTTGGATCCTCAATATAGTTTGATTTCCTCTAATTATTCGTCAATGAATAAGTGCATTTGATTTCACTCATATCTTGAGTAATGCACACCTTTATGGAGGAACTCATATTATATTGGCTCTCTAAATTTTTCTTCCCATTTCGGCAATCGATGCCAATGGGGGAGAAGTTTAGAGGGTTTAAGGGAATTTGGGTTTTATGCTTTTGTTGCATTTGCCTTTAATGCGCTTTGCATTCTTGCTTGTTTGTCATGCAAGGATGCTTTATTCATTATATAAACCCTCTTGAAAGGGATTGTCATCAATTACCAAAATGGGGGAGATTGAAAGTGCATGGTTGATCCCATGCATGGTTTTGGTAATTAATGACAATCTCTATGGTCTAATGTTTGCTTTGAGCCATATTTATAGGTGTGTCCATTTGAGTTGCTTGGTCTCCATTTGTTGGAATCAAGGTTAAGGGAAGAAGTTTATGGGTTGATCAAGGCTTTGTGCGGGTTGATCATCACTCATGGCCAAGTGAAGATATGCCGAAGAGAGCGTCTCCCATCTTGGTGTATGGGGGAGCATCAAGTGAATCTTCACCGAAGCGCAATCGAGGAAGGTGGTGCATCTTGAGGAGATGAAGATCATCCTCATCGACCTCAAGTGGTTTAAGCGCAAGGCAAAGGTATGATCTTGATAGGGTTTTTATTTTACCGGTCTCATGTTGTTTAGTGGAGAGACCGGGTTATAGGATAGATAGACGTACTATCAAGAGGGGCTCTCGAGCGAATATCGTGATCGTATCGTCGTAGAGAGCACAAACCTTTGCATCCATGCAATCATCTTTATTGGTTCTTATTTGTCTCTTATCGTGGTGTGGTCTTGGTGCTTGTCGTGCTTGTCATGATAAGGCTAAGGTCACCGAAAACGGTTTTCATATGCGTTCCCTTTTGCGTTTTCGGTATTGGAGATTTTGCCGGTTTATCCGTGCGGGATATTTCTCTCTTCCATTTCTTTGCAAAATCTCCATTGCTTGTTTGCCATTTTCAAAGGTAGCATTTGTCGTCCTCTTTCCAACAAAATTGGTTTTACTTTCATTCGGACGTCAATTGCAAAAGTTATAGAATTTTCGGTTTGCGAAAATGAGTTTTTAACTTTTCCCATTTGGTTTTATAATATTTTCTTGGACTATGATGTTTCTATGCATATTCTTGTTGTGCTCGTTGTGACGATTCCAACGAGTCCAAGAATATCGAAAACGGAGTTCGTATGCGAAAGTTATTGCGTTTTCGGTTCGGTCGATTTTTCAAAACAGAAAATCAAAAGAAAAAAAATGGGCGAAGCAGCCGGCCAGGCCGGGCCTATGGCCGGCCCATGACCGGGGCCTCTCAGTATCCTGGCCGGCCATCATGGCCGGGCCAGGCCAGCCATGGCCGGCCCACCCGATTTTCCCTATGTGGCCTTCCCGACCATTTCCCCGGCCAGGCCAGCCCGATGGCCGGCCTTTCACGATTTTGCCTCCAACGGGCAGATTTCTGCCCTCCCTTTTAAGTGGTCTTCTTCCCCATTTGTTCTCTAACTTTTGGCCACCATTTGAGCTCTTCTTTCCTCCATTGTTGCCATCTCTCTTGAGCTTTAGATCTCTCAATCCCTCCAATACTTCTTGCTTCTTTTTGAGGGAAAAGAGAGAGGAGGTTTAGATTCACATTTCCACCGATCAATTTCTCCTCTAAGTGAGGGGAACTCTTTGGATCTAAATCTTGGAGTTCTTGGTGTTTCTCCATTGTTTTTCCTCCTAAATCCCTCCATAGCATTAGTTGCTTTGGTTGGATTTTGGGGAGAAGAATTTGACCACTTGGTGTGTTCTTGCCTTTTGCATTAGTTGCATCGGGTTGTGCTCTCCACGGTGATTCGTGGGATTGACGTTGAGAAGCTTGTTACTCTTGGGTGCATTGTGTTCCCAAGAGCTTTGTGCCTCTTGGGTGCATTGTGTACCCTAGATGGTGGTGGTGCCGTGAAGACTTCGACTTGTGAAGTTTCGGCAAGATTTGGGAGCCCCCAATTGAGTTGTGGGTGTGTGCCCCAAAAGTTGTAAGGGCTCCGGAATCCGCCCCGAAGGATTCCGATAGTGGAAGGTGAACCAAACCTTTGGGTGCGGTTCATCGGAGAATAGGGTGAGGCCTTTGTGGCATCTTGAGTAGGCCTTTTGTGGCGAGCTCACACCCCTCCAACGAGACGTACTCCCTTAACAAGGAGGAACTCGGGAATAAATCTTCGTCTCCGCGTGCCTCGGTTATTTCTATGCCCGATATTTTACTTATGCACTTTACATTGTGATAGCCTTCGTGCTTGATGTTTATATTTAGCTATCACCTTGTTGCTTGCCTTGTTTAGCATAAGTTGTTGGTGCACTTTAGGTAAACCTAGAATTTTAGGTTGTTGGCTTGTTAATTTAAACACCTAGTTTTATTCCGCAATTATCAAGTCCCTAAATAGAAAAAGTTTTAATCGCCTATTCACCCCCCTCTAGGCGACATCTCGGGCATAGTTGTTCTTTCAGTAACTCCATCATAAATACGCTGATGCACCGTGAGAAATTCAGAGAAGTTTTGCGCCGCGTTTGGCGGCGGGCCTGGCACTATGGGTTCAAGGTTCCCCTGTCCATCAAACGGGTTCCGAAGATAACGGTCAAGAGGAAGCTGGGACGGCAAAAGCACGGCATGGTTGCGTTCACTCTCGATGATCATATTATGCATAATAATGCAAGCATTCATGATCTCAGACATTTGTTCTACTGTCCAAGCTAGAGAAAGATACCTGACAACCGCAAACTGGGCTTGAAGCACACCGAATGCTCGCTCAACATCTTTCCGAGCACTTTCCTGTTTCTTTGCAAAATATTTCTTTGGCGGAGGAACAGGATTCCGAATGGTCTTATAGAATATGATGGATGGATGCCATCCACTAGGTAGTAGCCCATGTTATACTGATGACCATTGATCTCATAGTTACACTCGGGAGCTTGACCATTCGCAATCCTGGAAAAGACCGGAGATCGTTGCAACACGTTGATATCGTTGTGAGCACCGGCCATATCAAAGAAAGCATGCCAAATCCACGTATCATAGTCGGCCACCGCTTTAAGTACAACGCTGCATGCTCCAAAATGTCCTCCTTTATACATCCCCTGCCAAGCGTATGGACAATTCTTCCACTTCCAATGCGTGCAGTCAATGCTTCAGAGCATCCCTGGAAAACCTCTTGCTTCAGCTACTGCCAAGAGCCGAGCATTGTCTTGAGCATTTGGTTCCCTCAGATACGTGGGTCCAAACACCGCATTCACCGCCTTGCAAAACCTGTAAGTGGCTTCACTGGCTGTCGACTCAGCCATACGGAAGTAGTCGACCATAGAATCTGCGGGAGCCCCATATGCAAGACACCGGAAAGCAACCGAGCAGTTCTGAATAGATGAGAAACCAAGAAGTCCGGTGCAGTCACTCTTAAGCTCAAAGTACTCATCATACTCTCGCACACCATGCACAATGCTCTGGAACAAACCTCTATTCATCCTGAAGCGCCGGCGAAAAGCAAACTCATCGTTTACCGGCTGGTGCACAAAATAATCGTTGAACAAAAGCATATGTCCCGTCGCCCGGTCCCGGTTCGTGTTAGCCTTTTTCCCAGGCATTGATCCACCGCGTTTGGGTTCGGAGTCCTCCGCCTGCACCATCGCCACAATAATGTGGATGACCTCTTCATTCTCTTGATCATCCATTTCAAGTGCGGTCTGCTCTTCCATCATTTGGTGAAACATTATTTCGTCGTCCGAGTCCATAGCCTAATCAAGGATCAAAACGTCGGAAATCATAAAAGAAAGGATTGTCGGCAAAAAGCCGAACACCGTGCAGGCGGTAGGGAGGGACTTACTCGTCGCGCCGGTAGGGAAGAGTTTCCATCGGAGAAGAAAGAAGGCAGGCCTTGCCAGGGAGCGGCGGCGGCAAGTGTTGCGGTTGGGGGGCGACAATCGGCGGTGGAGATGCGGACGGCGAAGATGGCTATGTCGAGGGTGGCGGCGGTAGCGCGAGTCGCCGGGTAGGAAATAGTGGATGGAGGGGTGGAAGCAAAAATGACTACCGGCTCGTTTTCGTGTGGCTGACGAGCGGGTCATATCTGTCAGAGGCTCGTGCCGGACAGTGTCCGGCACCGCGAAAGCAACCCCCAACTTTGGAGACCCTGTTGGCAGCGTCGGACAAAGCCTTTACAACCCCCGGTGTGACCTGTTTTTCTGTCCGCGACCCTAATGGAGCTCTTACCTGCATCACTTCATGCTTGGCGATGTTGGTGAGCTGTGCTGAACATGCATGATGTACCGATGATGAATGTGGAACTGTCTGCGGTGGCCAGGACAAGGAATTAATTGAACGTACTCTTGTAACACTCCACTTGATTATGGGTAAGAAAAGGTCATGTGATCATCTACTATCAATGTATTTGCCTTTTACTCCACTTGATTATGGGTAAGAAAAGGTCATGTGACCCTTGTACTGGTTTTGCTGAATTGGGGAAAATTACAAAGAGATACAGGTGCCAGCAGCAGGGAGCCACGGGCCCGGTTGATTAAAACGAGGCACCATGTGAGTGCCAAAGTGGTGGAGTGGATTTTGTATCTTGTTCTGAGGATTAGTACTAGTAACTACAGTAGTACTATATAATTGTTCATTTGGAAAGACAGGGAGTGTTCGAGGACCACCACAACCTGTCCACCACTCTGCAATGAATATTTCCATGTGGGTCTAGTGCAAAGTGTATCCGATTAGTAGGTTGATACCGCCACTAATCAGCTGTACCTAGCAGATTACAACTAGAAGGAATTCCATGTACGCACAAATTTGCTAGTCCAAAAGTAGGAAGAAGATGAGTGGCTGGTGGCGTGTGACCACCCGAGGAGGACGAAGGATCGGGTCAGTCAAACGCTGAACGGTTCAACAAAAGGGGAACGAAGACCAGCGCGGAGGGAAAACGTTGACGGTGACGTGGCGATATGTCGAGCACGTAGTACGCGCGTTAGGAAAAAGCGGGGTTCTGACGAGCAGTGACATCTCGCTGTCTGGCTAATTAAACACACGCAGATAGCGGTCTCTGCTCTGCTCCAATACAACAACCGGTGATGTGCTCGTATACTTGTACTAGCACTCAACGCGCACACGGTTGCACTTGTATACTATGTATGGATGGAAAGAAGATGTTGACCTGTATGGGAAGCTGCTGCTAGTTTATCCACGGTGGAGTGCATGCTAGTAGGAGTAGCTAGCTAGCTAGGGGTACTTGACAGACTACTGATGAATTTCTAGAGCATCCGGGATCAAAGTCAGCCCCTGGTTGATTTGATGCGTGACGCGATGTGGCGAGGCATGGGTGTGTGCGTGTGTGTCCTTTCTACGTAGCTACAGTAGGTGCGGCGCAGGACTGTGGCGATTCAGGGCAAGGCGACAGCAGCAACAGCAGAGGAGGAGGGATCGATGGGCAACGCGAAGCGCGTGACCTGCTGCTACCTGGACGTGCTAGCTCGGGATTCAGAGCTAGCTACCGTAGCTAGGTGGAGGAGTAGCTCGCATGTGTCCACGCCACCTCCTGAAGCGACGACCCGAGAGCCGAGGCGCAGAGGTGGAGCTGCTGCGCTTGGCAAGTTGCCATGATTCCCACCTCGCCTGTTGCGCCACCATCCCCGATTGTTTTCTTTTGCTTCCAAACCACACCTACGCCCCTAGTCCCTACTAGGCAATTTTTACTGTACCCTGGTACTCCCGGAGAGGGATGGGAGTACCAGGGAAATCTAACCATCTATTTACAGGGGTAATGTGGACCTTTTATCCCCGGTAAAATGGTAATGGACGTTGATTACTGCCTTTTTTTCCGTAATCTCTCAATCGATTTTCAGCGCGTAACGGCATCTCTTCTCGTTCGCACGCGTGCCAGCTCTTCCTCTCCCATCGCATACCGTTTACTCCCATGGAGATCGTTGCTTACAGCTCGTGTAATTTCTCCATGACAAAATATTTACGCTAAGAGGGAAAATTTGTTCTCCTGTATGCATGGAGAGAGAGAGAGAGACTAAGGAAATAAACACTCGTTCATCACATATCCAATTAGGATTCCGTTGTGATCTTCAGTTTTATAGGAATGAGCTCACAATGATCAAAGGATTCAAAAGTCCGAGAAGAAATTTTAGCGGCAATAGATTTAGGCAATGAGAAACATGGAGATCCTTTTTTTTGACACAAAACATGGAGATCCTGAAAGGAGGAATGGAGCACCCTGTGGATGGCGGCGTCCACTGCCGTCTCTAGTGCAACTCCGTCGGATGTGGTCGGCGGCAGCAACAAACCGACGGCTCGCGGCAAGATCGCATCGCACCAAAAATAGAAACTGTCTAACAACATGAGGAGAGAGAAAACAATCAAGTCTTTTACTAATTTACCCTTAACAGGAAGGTACTCCGTACAGAGTGCTGCTAGTACTCCTTATTCCCTGGTTTGGAGTACCAGTCAACATTAACCGTTAGATTAGCTTATATAAACGGCCCTTATTAGTTTCAGGGTACTATAAAAGTGCTCTACTACCAAGCTGAAAAGGGTAGCTTCCCTCACTCTCACTCCGCCTCCACGGCTCCACCCCCACCCCTCGCCCCCATCGTCCTGGGCTCACGGGAAGGAGAGCCGCTGCAGCCTCCACCCCGTCCTAGTCCCAGTCTACGGCTCCTCTTCCAATTCGAGGTACGAACTAGGTTTTTTCTCATCCATCCTGCAAGCGATTCTCTCCTACTAGGGCACGAGTCGCAATCCCATGGAGCGCACCATCTAGATCAGCCCCTCGTTCCGCCCGGCCTCGACTAATGCTCTAGCTTCTGCTGTTGTTCCGCTGCAGGTGGGGAGGGCGGCGACGGCGAGCCGTGGTTCCGTGCTCCAGTTGATGGTGGCACAATGAGCGGCCACAACACCCGCAGCAAGAACAAGCGGCCGCTGGCCAGCGACGAGTCCTCTGCCAGCCCCTCCCCCAGTCGCGCGAGACGTCTTTCGCGCGGACGTTCCGGCGTAAGAAATCTCGTTTCCTTTAATAAAACTAGTAAACGTGCACGTGCAATGCACGTGTAATATCAAGATTCGTTTACATAGCAATCCATCATAAAAACCGACACATAGTTCAACTTTCAAAAATAAAAAACTTACAATATAATAACCTGAAATTTTAAACTTTCAAACCACTTGACTTCTATTAATTTATGAGGACATATATATATGCCTAGTCCAGTTCATCCATCTTCTTGAAAGACGCTTGTAGAGTCGTAGTCGTAGGTGGTGGCTCGCAATAAACGGACCTTGGAGGTACACTACCTCTTAAATATTTGAAAAGGTGTTTCACTACGGATGCTTCAGCCCTTATTTTCTTGGGCGGGGGTAGATCAAAAGTGTTGTTCATGGTGGTTGGCTTGCACGCACCATTCCTAATGAGAACAACGTTTTTTACAACATCACGGAAAGACAAGTCATTTAAAACTTGATGATGCACACCTGAAACAAATTATAAGTATATAATTAGTGTAAATATGGAGAAACATGTAAAACTGAAAAGTACAACTCATTGTGAACCTTTAAGAAAGTCAAAATTATGACATGCCAAGCATTGATGGAAGCACAAAGTTGTTGCGTCCGTGCTTAGAAGAGTTCCTGTTGTCAATCTAGATTTAGTAATAGTGTGACATTAAAATAGTGACAACAATTTCAAGACTTACTGGATGTTCGATCAACCTCCATAGAGGTTGCCATGATGAATCCAACATTGGCTTCACCGGAAAGAAGATCGACTCTATGTCGTTCGGCTAACTCTTCAAAAATGTGGAGGAAAACGACTTGCATGCCAGCATCCATGATTGTTACTTCTCTGATTCCTAAAGGGAAATATTTTTCATGATGAACCGGGCCAACATACATGACCACACCCGCGACATCTACATATGATCTAATAAAAATACGGGCCAACATACATGACCACACCCGCGACATCTACATATGATCTAATAAAAATAATTAGAGTGCATCTGATAATGTATAATAGAATATATAAAAATAAAGCATACAAGCATACCAACAGTAGAGCCATGTTGGTTGTTGAACACATCATCCGAAACTGCACATGGAACACAAAGTATGGTCAAATATGGGAACAATCATACTATCATATTATAATGCAAGAATAACAGCATGCGCAAGTACAGCATTAAGAAAAAGAAACATTGGCATTTCAGAAAATAATTGACATCTAACAGGGTACTGGTTTTACTTTGTTGAACGGAGCTGTGAATTACTTCCAATGTTATTGAATTACTTCCAGTGTTATTGATGTTGGAACATCTTTGGTCGTGTCGTCACATGGAGTTCCTATCTCCCAAATACCTAAATAATTGCAAGAAATAGAAGCAGGTACCATTTGAACATATGGCATATGTTAAAATTACAGTATTGACAAACTGATGGGGCAATTGTGCTTGTGGTTGTTACCATTTGCAGTTTTAGAATTGCATGATTGATGTCTCGTGCCGCATACACTAAGAGGTGTAGCATACCAATTGTGATTAATTTCCGGCGATTGGTGATCAATACCTGCAAACACATATTCACAATTAAACACTATATTCCATTGTTATAAAACTGAGTCAAAATATCATATGTTTTATGTACCATTTGCATTTATGTTGGTTACATTGCTCAATGGTGTAAATCGTGAATATGGTAAAGAAGTTGCCGGCGTTTGAGACACCTCCGACCAATTTACAGCCTTCTTTTGCACCCGAGATATACGCTGCCTCTATATGTACTCCGCTTTTCTCTCATCAGACAATCGAGCATACCAACTTTGACCATTATGATGTTTTTTACCTCGACGAATATGATTATTATGAATGTGTGTCAGGTGTGTAACCGTGCCACACTCCTCGGACCACGTCAACGATGTGCCAGGTTGATCAATAGAGACATTACTACAACCCTCAATAGCCGCAACCCCTAAAAATGTCAAACATTTGTAGATTGTTTAGACCAACCCACCTACTTAAGTATAAAAACATGATGTCACATACTATCTTACCCGCTATTTGGGTCAGTAAACCTGATGCACCGATATTTTCACTGCCATCTAAAGATACGGACCCATGTAATTGTGATGAACCTGGTATAGGATTTAGAGATACATAGTTTCGTTGAACATTAGGAGCCATACCTACAGATGAATTGCGGATGAAAATCAGTATTCCATACATATATGTGCAATGTAAGAACATGCGACATATATGTTGCGGGTTTACAAAACACCTGACCTCCTATAGGTGTATTGTAAAGCTCAAGTTGGGTAACTCGCGGCTGTCCTGTAGCTGCAAAATCACATAATGTGTTCTCGCCATTTGTCTTGGCCGTTGATTGCTTTTTAAGATCTCGTGCTTGGCGTCGGCGCTTATTAAATTCATCTTTATTTTTTACATAATACTCTCTATGATCAACCTCTTGACCTCTCTAGAATCTGCATATATGGCAAGCTTTAATAGTACATTATATTATTACCAGATTAATAAGTGAATTCATGGTCATTGGTAATCACCTTGGTTAGTTAAGTCCCGAAATGGAGTACGCTTGGAAGATGACATGTGTACTATTGGTTACTCTGTTTGGCAAAAGTTTCTTGTATTCAAAGATTTCTCTGCACTGAAAATATGAGGAAATCTCATTCAAATTTTGTAGAACAGATGAAATGGGAAGGTATCCTCGAAGGTTAAGTAATCATGTACGTGCAAAAGCATGTATCGACAATGCACAAAAAGTATCACATATTCATCTAGAATATTAATGAAGCTTAAACTATTCCCATGTCACAAAATCATACAAATGCTTTTAAGATTTCAGGTGTTGTCCAGTTTACACTCCTTAGTTCAGAACATACCACTTGAAAATAAGTTCAGTTTAGTGTTCAACCTTTGAGATATTACAGTTGGGTAGAGATAGGGGCTAAACAATAAAGTTGTGGAGTGGTATAGACGTAGAAAATATTATAAAAGAGGTTGATCATTAGTTTTCTTTAGCAATGAAACATACTTTCAGCCTGAACAAAAAAAAACTTGATGCAGAGGAAATGGATAAATATAGGATACGTTGAGGCGATTTGAGCTCTGGGCACTATTACTAACAGTGACAGGTTTACTGAAAGCTGTATGCTGCGTACTAAGAAAAGAAACAGTTCTTCTGAAAAACAAAACACCATACTAATTCTCACAGAAGCAGGACGCTCATCCTACTCCTTTGTAAGATCGATTAAAGGAACATAACATGCTGCAAATTCGTTCACTGAATCATATACAACCAGTGTGTTTACCTACTGAAACAACAACTGCAAGAAAGATGAAACGGCAATGCCCGACTTTAAAACTTCAGTACATTATAAGCTTTATTAAAACTATAATAACAAACCCGTTGACTGTTCGAAGTAACAAACAGGGACCTAAAATCAGTCTATTGCGATGAATGAATCCTCAACATTCTGACCTCAGGTAGTCAGGTATGCAAACAATCAAGGAAGCCTTGACTCCAGCTGGGTGCAATTGACTGCTCCGATCAAAGCCTTGAGTCCAGCTGTGTGCAATTGACTGCTCCGATCGATGGACGGATAGTGCAGCCTAGGCGCGGTGTAGCGGCGTCGTGCAGGCTGCGGGTGTGTGTGGTTGACGGCGGCTGCGCGGCGGGTGTGTGTGGTTAAGGGCGGCGCCGCGGCGTCTTTCAGGGCGGGTGTGTGTGGTTGCGGCGGCGGCTTTCAGGGCGCCGTACGGAGCGACGGGCGTCCGGGCGGCGGCCGTGGACTATGGCAGTGGGCGGATTGTACCACGGCGGTGGACTTGCCGGACGCCGGATTGGTCCGCGGGGCGGTCTGCAGGGCGTGATTATCTCGGCTGTTTTAGACCGTGGTCCGTTCAGTTTGTTTTAGTTAGCGTACGGGACGTCCGATCTTTTTGTTTAACAGCTACGATCGTTTGGATCACCTCCTCTGGGATGTTTTATATTAGTGGTGATTACTTCGCTATGTATCCATACACCAGTTTAGCTACGTGGTCATTTTTCGTGAACGTTTTATTTGAAATAGCATACCCAATTCTGAATTTCTACTGGTTACGTAACTCATCTCCTATGCTTAACTGTACTCTTTATCATTTGACTAAATTGTCAGAAATTGTGCTAGTCAAGGATTTTACCCATCTATATCTGTATTTATCACAATGTTGTTTGAAACACTTTAGGCACATGCTGCTCCATTTATCCCTGCGAGGCCCCGCACATTATCTCTTTCATCTCCCGAGATGAAAAAAACCAAATCAGGTATTGTATGATGTCTTTGGTTGGTCTCTGCTAGTTAGTCATTTACAGTACTTGTTATCCATGAATAACTGGAATTGTTTTCTTACAAGGTCGTGTGGTAGCACCTGCACTGGATCATGGGAGCGAAAGGATTGTCTATGACATCGTTAGTAAATAATATCTTTTTGACGCTCTTTGATTGTGTTGTCTCCACGATTAGCTAATATGTTCTTTTTTTTTACGAATGTAATATGTTCTTTCTTAAACTATAACTAGCATGGTGACCCTCGTGTTTACGCGGCTAGATTCGCTATATATTATTATGTTTTAGCATTTTTTTTTCTCTATTGGTTATTTGATTCCATGATCCACTATTATTCATTCTGATTCATGGACAAATTAGCATTGATCAAATTAGCATTGATACATTATTACAGAATATAGAAACAAATTATTCTTAAAATGTCTACCATGCTTAAATCTTGAACCTTGGTCGGACTTGTGTATTAGGTTGTTCGTAAGGATCTCTAGTTGTGTAACAACGAAAGACCAGTGTCATTTTTATTCACAGCCTGCCATGCAAACCAAAGACTGTTATAAATATTCTAGTTTTAATTTCTTTCCTCCACGCCTCCTGCTCGCTCTATATCTATCCATCTCGTTGATGGTTGTATTGTTGGTGCGTTTTTGGATTTGTACAATGGTATTGCCTACCTTTTTTTGATATTTGTAATGATGAGTTTTGCATTGGTATATATTTGTTAGCTCAATGAAACAACTTAATACATAATTGCATGATTTATTTCTGTTAACCTTTTTGCTAAAACGCTCTGTTGACTATTTTGACAAAAGAAATGTACCCGACTTTGTAAATATAGTCTTAATAGTCTCGGAAGTCACCACTCTCATCAGATTGCATTTATTTTGTCGTGGTCATTTTACTTTGTATTGATTTATGTCCTCTACCTTTTTGGGACAACCAGCGCAACCTATTACACGTGACATGATTTTGTCTTCCAATTTTTATTATTGTAGCAACAATACCATTTTGCTTTCTTTGTTCCGTGATCTTAGGAATGCTATGTTGAGATTGGTCCATCTTTAACACATATAGTTTCAGTCTTGTGTTGTTAATTTCCATTAAAACCAATCGTAAAGTTTAGCTATTTAGAAAATTTAGTTAGATTATTTATTTTATATCTTTTGAACAAAATTTATGTTATAGTTAGTTCTGAAAATTTTCGTTTTAAGGAAACATTACAGAATATGATATTAGTTGATGATCAAGCTTGAATCGGTAGTAGTGATATTTTAGTGTTTGGATAGAAGTGGTTGATTATATTATATTTCCTATAAAACAATTAAATTCGTAAGTTAGTTTACATGTTATTTCTGGTCAACTAAAATTCGTAATTTAGTTTTTGTCTTGTTTACATCTGGTCAATTAAATCAATGTTCAGATTGGATATTGCTTTTTGTAGATTGCTCATCACATATCTTTTGGGAAGCCATCGTTTTTTTTAGGTGGGAGTAGTAAACCCAAATGGCTGAAAACTTGATGTATCCGGTTCATATCTTCAAGTCCGAATAGAAGTCTAGCTCAGCCTTAATTGTATTATATGCTCAGTGTGTTCTAGTTAATAACAAGATATAGTTTGGATAGGATTGAAGAACTTAGATTACTTCTTTGCTTAACTAGATTATTTCAATGCTTCACTGGAAATGTTGCATGCTAGTCAACTCTAGCTCTAATATCATAACAGACCTTTTAGTTTCAATTCCTAACCAAACAACTTTGTGTCCTAAGCAGACAATATTCTATCACTATATGTTTGATCCTAATCTATTTGCTAATGCTTTCAGGGGATTACACATATCCCATCATAATAACACACTGCCTCCTAAATGTATTTTTGTTTCTTTTGCAGAATGGTAGTATGATAGGCATATCTCCTGTGTTTGAACCAGCTCTTAAAGGTTCGTTCAGATTGTTTGCTGTCACATCAATATTGTTTTTGGGAGTACTTCTGTTTCTCGGGATCAATTGTTTGAAAGAAGTTCCCCTTCTGAATTGTCATGTAATACAGGAGTTTACCAAATTATTAGCTAAATGCATCTATTACTGTTGTGTTGAATTTGTGGAATATACAGAAATGAAAAGCCAACAGGACGCTTCTTCATCAATTAGGAACCGCGACAAGGGTTTCAAACCTGTTCCTGCTGAATCTCTACGAAAGACCCCCAGGCGCCAGAATCTGCCTCCACGCCAACCCATTGCCTTCAGAAAATGTTGGAACTCTCCGAAGGTCACTCCAGCTGTTCACAGGACTGAAGATCATGTCTTATCTTCTATACTGGCAAGTATTGTTAAACCTCTAATATACTCTTTTGAACTTGTTCGATTAAATCATTGTTAACACTATTTTTTAAATTTAAGCATTTGTTACTTGCTGATGGTTAGAAAGATGTGTTAGGAAATTGTCATGTGGTAAGGCAGATACGATAGAATGGGTTATTATGTTGGACGTATATAGGTACAATAATTTAATTACTACTTGTGTCAACTCTCAAATGCATACTCTTATGAAGGTTTTGTAGCCATGCACGAGCCCGTTACTAGCTAACTTTATTGCTATTCCACCATATACAATCATATGGCATACTTTACCACAAAAAGAAATCATATCGCATACTAGTGCAGGCAAGATGCTTATCCGATGATATATTTTTGATTCATTAGTCGGACATGGATGCATCCACTCGCAGCATTTGGGGTCTTCTATTTTAAGCTCTTTAAAAAGTTGTTGTTAACAACAGATATGTTTCATGTTTGTCATTATGATGTTGTTCTTCATAGTGTAAAAAAACTTATGGCAAGGTGAGATGATTGCCAGATTCTTGGGACATGAGCCAAGCTACATCTGGTCTGTTTGTGATTCTAATAAATACATTGTATCGAACCTTTTATGTGCTCTGTGTGTTCTTGGCCTTCTGGCTAATAACAGTATAGATTTGGGTAGGGTAAGGGTCCGTAGACCTAGCGAGGCTCTGTGTCTCGAGGAACTTGACTAGATTGTTTAATTGGTTAACTAGAAATGCTGCATGCTAGTTAACTTTAGCTCTATTTGCTAATGCTTTGAGGGGATTACTCCTACCCATGATAATAACACATTGCCTCCTAAATATTTTTTGTTTCTTTGTAGAATGGTAAGATTTCAGGCATATCTCCTATGTTTCAACCCCATCTCAAAGGTTCGTTCAGATTGTTCACTTTCACATCAATATTGTTAACTTCGTTTTTTCGAGAATAACTGTTTGAAATAAGTTCCACCTGCTGAATGGTCATGTAATGTAGCAGTGTATGAAATTATGAGCAAAACTCATTTGTTATTGTTTGTCTTGTATTTTTGGAATATACAGAAATGAAGAGCCAACATGAAGCTCCTTCATCCAGTAGGAAACGAGAGTGCAGGAATAAGATGTCAAGTTCTACAAACAGGAAAAGGCCAAAAAGCTCTAAAACTTCTTGGCATAAAGTACCAGTGCAGATGACGGAAAGATGTATCTATGAGATTGGGCCGCCGGCCTGGATCAGAAAGGAGATCAAAACTACTGCACTTAAAGGCCAGCTTGTAAGCAGACAATCGACAATCTTTTTTCTTATATACGAGCAAGTATATTTAATCTCAATTATATTCTCGTTAACCTGTGATTGCAACATTTGCAGTCTCTGTCAAGGGAGTTCTACGAAGGAATCGGGTTGCATTATCAGGATCAGGATCGCACGATCACCCTCAAAACCTCAAAGGGCGAGTGGCAAGTGGAATGGTTGAAGGCCAGCGGGAGCCAAAGGAGCCACCGGATTACAAAAGGCTTTCAGAGATTCTGTAAGGACAACGAGATCAAGGAAGGTGACTGGTGTACCTTCCGCATCGTCGACGCCACGAAGCCCAAGCATTGGGATGTTGTGATCGATCGTAACATAGACTAAAACCAAGTGGTTGTGCTCAGTTTTTTAATTGTGTCACAATGTCCCTTTCATGGTTGGACGGGAAGAACCATATTTCGTATGATCTCAGGGTTTAGAATGTTGCCTTGCAATATTTTGTTTGTTTATACTCGTAATAACTATGTTAAACTATTAAGCTTTGTTAGTTGAAGTTGAAGCTAATTACGAAATATGTCTTATTCAGTCACATCTGCAATGGTGCCTGTATGTATAACGGTTCTCAGAATTAACATCACCACTCCCTAGATTTGCTGCGCTCTGTAGCGTCCAGCGGGCAGGGCGTACTATGGGACCCCTTCTCGGTGCGAGCTAGGCAGCCCGTCTCGATTGCGTGTTCGGCAGGCATAGCATCTCATAAGCCCGGCTGTCGGTGTGCGTTCGGTCTGCTGCCGCTTTGCGTGCACCCAGTCGTGATTCCATCCTCTCTCTGCTGCCGCTTCCTCTCACCTGCGATAGAGCGGGCCGCCTTGGCGCCGCCACAGCTTCGAGCTTCGAGCTTCGCCGCCGCTTGCTCCGGCCGAGAACCACCTAATCGTCCGGCCCGAAGCGCGGGGACTTCGAGCTCGTGGTGCACAACGTGGAAGCGACGGAGTGGATGAAGCAGGGCAAGCCGTCTGGCGTCTGCCTCACCATCCTCAATCTCTGCAGTGGCACACGTGCGCTGCGCCGCATCTGGTTCAGGTACGACGCGCCACCGATCATGCACGTAGAGGGCCAAGCTTTCTTGATCGCTTTCGATCTCACGCGCCAAACAGAGTTGAGACAGGATGCAAGCACGGTACCTAACTGCAATTGAACGATGCAGTTCATCTAATCTAGCGGCATTGGAGATAGATTAATGGCAAAAAGAGTGGAAAAAAATTTAATGGTGACCGTGCTATCTGGATGTGCTCCTCTGCTTTGTGCAGACTGTAGACATGTGCAAATTCATTTGATTGTCAAGTAATAGTAAATTAATATAAATTGGCCATGTAATCTCTTCTGTAGTAATTTTATGGTGATGCAAGTGCCGGTTCTGGACAGTACTAACACCCCTTTTTGCTCTTAGCACAGTTCTTTGAAACCTTTGGTTCAGTGTTTTTGGTGGTCGAAATCGATTACATTATTAGACTAAAAAAGAGATTACATTATTATTAGACTACAAAAAGGGCTCGAAATCGCAAAAAAGGTATATATTCTTGTGCTCGACGACAAACCACACCCAAACCTAATTTGGTCCTTAGTTGAAGGAGTTAATTAGTTGTTGTTTGTTTGGGGACCCTTCACGTGATTATTATTGACTCAAGGATCCGAGAGACATCAAGGGTCCAATACTGTTCAACTTTTTTACCTTTTATTTATTAAATATTTTCATCCTCAAAGCCATTTTATTGTGTGATAGATGGAAGCTTAAATGTTTTGATATATAAATAGCTCCAGAAGGTTGTTATCGATTTTTGTTTGCGCAAGTGATCGCGTCCTGGACTGCTTTGACATAATGGAAGAACTAACATGAATCGTCTCCTTTTCTAACTATGAATGAGAACTGGTTGTTGAATCATAGCTATCAAGTGAGGCGTTAATTGCTACTAACTGACTTACAATTAATCTCTCTTTTTTGTTGCCTCTAACAGCCAAGACGAGTGTTGTACACTTGCACAGTTCAAATTACCCCCTGTTTGCTTTATTCCATTTGATTGATTTCTTGCATTATTTGCTCGAAGTAGTCTTGTTTGATGTGCACACTTTCTAAGTGTTTTTCCGAGCGTCTGTAAGAAAGGAGTTAATGTCTCTGATAGCTTGGAAATGCTTTCAGAATGTCCATGATTTCGTTATCGTTGTGGTATTCCGACAAGTACGCCATGAGGTGGGGTGAAAGGCGCGAGTGTCCGGGACGGTGGTACACAAGTTACCGAGGTTCAGATCTCACGATGGTGGCGAGATCCTACTCCTGCTATAAATCACTATAAAGGGCAATAAAGTGCTCGGTTATAGGGATTGTGTTTTGCCCTATGGCTTCCGTAGGTCGGCTTTATATAGCCAGCCGTTCCAAGGTGACGAGGCTATGGGCCTCGGGTCGGCCCACGACGTGTGAAGGATAGCTCGACAACTGCAGCCTTTCGGCCCCCCGAGCGGCCGAAGGGTCGGTTCAAGATCATTCGGCACCGCCTCATCACACCGACCATATCGAGGACCGAATCAAGGCATATCTTTGAGGATTCTTCGGGATGTAATTTGTAAACCGACCTTAGTGTGGTTTAGCATCGACCTAGAAGATGGTTCGGCACTTGTAACCCTAGTACCCCTGACATATAAAGAACTTAGGGAGCCACCGAGCCAGTGTTAGACATTCTCGTACCCATTCACCTCATACTCTCAGGCTCCATACCTGAGATCCACCATCCACATCCACCATAGATGAGCTCTAGACTCCCTAGGGTTCGTCCTCGAGCTAACACCGAGATAATACACACACCCCAAACAGGAGTAAAGGCTATTACCGAGCGCTATTGTAGGGGCCCGAACCTGTATAAACCTCGTGTCTCTGTGTCTGCTACCATCTGATCATGCCGAACTCGTACCCCGCCGAACAACAAATATACTGACAGGAAAATACCACAACACTAGGGTTACAAGAAAAGTCCTAGCCACACATGTTACATAGTCCTACACTAATACTACTATTACGTGCCTTGTACTCCAAGGCTCCGGCTTCTTCCATAGGCGGTACATGATAGCCTTCCTGTATCCGGATAGGCCTCCTCTTCAGGTTCCAGCAACTAGGCCGCCCGATAGGCATACGGGCCTGACCACCATTTATGGGCCACCCGGGTATGCCGGAATAAGGCCATGCTAAGGTTATACCCATTTAGCATATCCTGAACAGTAGCCCAAGAGGGCTTGAAGATCCTCAGCCGGCATGTGGATGTAGCGCGAAGTTTCCGCCTTGCAACAAGTCGGCGGGTTGGCTGGAAGAATCTTCAAGCTCTTCTGAAACAAACAAAACATACGCTCGACCGTCTAGCAGTAAGGCAGCCGAGCAACATTATATAACGCGCGTGCCTGGGTGAACGCAAGGCGGGGAATACCAACGGCCCTCGTTCGTAGAATCTTGTCAGTGCACGGTCACATCTGTGCGTCAGAGGCATGATGTCTTGGTCTCATAACTCACAGAATTTGCAGCACATTATCTTTGGCATCTTCCCACGCACAGACCACGAAAAGCGGCGCTGTAAATTTGTTTGCACCGAAGTT
>QRDG01000505.1:1618497-2071235 GCA_012064385.1 Puccinellia tenuiflora
CGCAAGATATAACCAGCTTGAATATGTTTGGATATACTCCCGCCGTGCGTACATATTAATTATACGCGGCTAGCTAGCTAGGTGGAGTTAAGTTGGAGTGCGCCCCCATCGCATATATATCCACCGGATAACTGTCAAACGTACGTATTCTGCCGGATAACATTGCCACATAAGCCAGCAGCAATACGCCAACCTAGGTAGCAATAGTCCTCGATCAACGCCCGATCGACGCTGTATATATGCAGCTGGTACAATACGGCCGGCTTCAATGAGCCGGCCGGCAGTCTACGTACGTAGTATATCTTCGAGACCAGCTTCGAGGCACCATATGGATAGACGTACGTGTACGTAGAAGTAGCAGTACGGCTGCTGCGCTGTCCCGGTTCAGGAACCGTATCCCGTTTCAGTCGCGACGCGTAGTCCACATGCATGCATGTCGTAAACACCCCGACTGCCGACGGCGACCGATCGGAACGCATGGGACTGACTATGTTTGACCACATCCGTGTACGTTTCCGGTGGTTATGTTACGTTACGAGATGGAGGATAAGGACACACGTACCACCCGAAGCGACGCTGTATATACATGTGTAGTAGTGCTAGCTAGTGCTACGGTCGTAGCTACCGGCTGCGGTTACGTAATGTAGCCGGCTGGTGCTTCTTCACAAGTTCCCACTCCCACAGGCGCGTACATACGTGCCAATCTGCCGCCGTACCGTGACATGCGTTATCGATCCCTGCCCACTGCCGCACGTATATACGGTGTATATGGCTCTTTAATTAGTCTTTATCCACCTTTTCAGCTTGTGAACGGATGAAGGCACGCATTCAAATATACATGCACATCTCCAGTTTGCCGACCCAATCAGTGATGATCCAATCCGGCCGACAACCACTTCTGGCCATCACTGTAATTTTTGGCCATGGCCGGTGGCGATTTCGATACTGATTTGCCTGGCCTAGCCTAGCTAGTCTCGAGATAGTACGTCCAGGCCGACCAATCACCTACATGCACGATATATTGTTTTTCAATAACGAAAGGAGGTAGATTGGTACGGATTCTACAATAAATATTAATATCTACAATATCTTTTTTTCGATAAGGGGAATATATCAATATCAAGATAATACCAATTACACTAGCCTCTGCAACAACATAATGTGTAGATAAGTCTAGACATCACGGATGCACATAGCCGAAAAAACAAAGGGAGACGGAAAAAAAAACAAAGACCCCGCCGAAACAAAGACTCGCAACAGCAAAAACTTGTGGCGACACCAAGCCTTCGAAAAAGCTCTCCAAAAACGACTCCTCCAGCAGTGTATAAACACCGTCGTCGTCCGGACTAACCAGCATGGTCAGACCTAGGTTTTCACCTTGGAGAAGGTCTAGTCTCCCGACAATGCCTTCAACAAGGAAACGACTATGGAGCCGCCATTGTCAGGTACAACAACGAAGAGCAGACCTAGGGTTTTCACCCCGGAGACTGAGACCATCAAGAACGAAGTCAACCGGCATCACCACTGTTGCAAACCGTCGATTGTCCGACACACAAAAACTCTCAAACCGCTGCGAGTACACACAGGAGTTCCCCTGTTCTTGACAAAGATGAAACTTCCAGATCCTGACCGGTCTTCGTCAATCACGACCGCCATGAACTCCCCATCATCACCATAGAGGTCACTTCAAAGTGCCAAGGTGGACCCAAGGTGATACGGGGGTCGCCTCTAGCCAGAGCAACATGGAGCTTCACGACTCCATCAACGATGGCAGAACACACTTACTTCGGTCCGGCTCCTGTCGATCCAAACACGCACAGACTCCACGTGGGAGCATTGCGGTGCGTCTGCCTGGCCAACGTGGACCGTGGAGTCGCCAGATTGATGTTAGGACACTGCTACAGGAGGCACGCTGTGGCCATGCCCGTATCCCTCCTCCTGATTCAGCGCCGCTCAGTACAGGTCGCACATGGTGACGACGGTAGTGCTCGTTGGGGTCGAACCGCCATTATTGGGACCAAACCAGCAGCCCCCACGCCGATGGCTGGCTGGCCCGGAGCCGCCACTCTGGCGTCCAAGTGATGTGGGCGAGCGCGACCATTGTTGCCGCACAGGGGACAACAGGTACAGGAGATCGATCGAGGCCCATACGGGCCAAGAACCCATCCGCCTCGTCCATTGTCGGCCGCAAACCGCCGGCTCCTCCGGTCGTCGTCGCCGCGCGCCACCGCGGTAGCAGGGGGAAGTGCGCCGCCTCCTTGCCCATCCGCCACGGCCTGCAGACGCCCCGCCGCCACCACGCCGCGCGTCCTTAGCCGGCGACTTCTTTGGAAGCGGCGGAAAGAGGGGAGAGAGGGAGGGTGGGGACGGGTGGCCGCGGTAGGGATCCGTCGGGACGGCGCAGCGCCGCCGCCATGAGGGTCACGGGAGGGTTAGGGTTCGGGAGGGTCACGGGAAAAGCACCTCTACAATATCCTCTTAATGTTGTTAGAACCATGATAAAATGTTGTTAGAACCACACAAATTCATTGGCCATTTCAGTATTTTTTTTGTCAAATCTGACTCAAAACTAATTTGAAATCTGGTCCTCGGAGAAATTATTTTAAAATCTGCCCACCCTAGCTCGACGTCATCGAGAATGGCGTCGAAGATGTGAAGGTCGGTGCCAAGCCGGCGCAGCGCCAATAGCAATGGCCTTGAACCCTCTGACGTCGACCTACACAAACTTCGATGGCGCTGAACACAAGGTCTAGATTCCGAATTAGTTTCATCGGAGGCCTGATTTGTCAAAAAAATACGCCATTCCCCTAAATTGAACATTGTTCTAACGACTATTCTCACATGCACGGGCATGGTGCAATCAAGAGGCATCATTCTAATTCTCGGTCCTCTCTATCTGGCCAAGGTCTAAACCTCTTAATAACACACAAAAAGAAAAGGCTCCAAAAGCTGCTGAATGATTCCGTGATTCCATCCTTCCCCAGTGGTATATGTGGGCAATGTTACTTTTAGGGTACTTGGTTTCTCGCGTGACCGGATCGGACCAGACGCAAGCGTGTGCATATTGTTTCTTCCGTGGAGGGGCCGATGGTGGCAAAGGTTAGAGCATCTCCAGTTGGGGCGTCAATAGGGCCGCCAATAGCGCTATTGAGCTTGTCGGACGAAAAATGGCGTTCAGTTGCGACGCCAATGGCCCGATTTCGTCCGGCGAGGCCCAATAGCTCGTTCGGCACACACAGTCCACGTCCTCCGCGGCGGTCGCCGCGGTCAAATGCATTCATAGCGCGGCAGCGTGGCATCCCGTCGCTCACCGGCTCCCTGGCGCGGCGGTGTCAATGCGGCGCGCCTTTTGAAGCCGCCACCCACCGCTTCTCCAGCGATTAAAACCCGCAGCCTCCCCCGCTCCAATCACACACCCAAGCCTCTCCTCGCAACTCTCGCCTCCCAAAACCCTAGCCGCCAGAGATGTCGCTGGACAGGCGCAACCCAGTAGCTGCCGCCAATGGATGGCACCCGCACACGCTCCTCAGAGAGGAGGCGGAGGCACTCCACAGCGCCAACTACCCCCTGAGTGCTCACCATCAACGGCATCCCGGTGCAGGACGCCCCAACGCCGACGAACCGTCATTGGCGGGATTCCATGCTCCACCACTACAGGGGCGGGCTAACCACCGAGGAGCGGAAAGACCCGCGGTGGGAGCCACGGCCGGCGAACTACGGCCGCTACGAGGCCGAGTTACGTCGGCTCCACCACGAGGAGATGACGACCTGGACCGGCGAAGGCCGCCGCCCCCGCCGCGCGACAAGAACTCCATCGGCCGGTGGGCCTTCTGGAGCCTGCCGGGGCGCACGATGGAGTATGTGCTGGGGTGTGTCGCCAATGGCACACCCCTGTACACGCCGTCGGCCCGCTTCGCGGCACCGACGCCTCCTCCTTCCAACCGTTGGGCGCCGAGGTGGACGGCGTCGTCGTCGTCCGGCTCGGGTTCCTCCTCCTCCCGCGGCACATCGGCGCTCCTTACCCCGAAGCCGGAGGAGCTGCGCACCCCGGCGAGGCGCGCCGGGCGAAGCAGGGGCGGGATCATCATCCGCGACTCCTTGTCCCAGCAGCGCGGCAGCAGCAGCAGCGGCCGACGCCCTCTTCCACCTCCGCCGCCGCTGAATAAGGCGAAGACGAAGTACGACTACCTCGTCGCTGCGCAGGAGAGACTCTACGACCCCGACGCCGACGATATCGAGTGCCCCGGGCTCGCCGCCATGATGCAGGAGTCGCTCGACGACGTCCTGCCGCTGGACGAGAAGGCGAACTGCGCGTGGTCACTGTGGGATCATGTGAAGATCACCGGGGCGTCGTTCCTTGACTTCACCACCGCCAACGACCACGAGGCGGGTCCCAGCCGCGTCAAGGACGAGGAGGAAGAGGTGAAGCAGGAGGCCGACGCCCTCGGCGGCGCAGCGGTCAAGAACGACCCGCTGGACTTCACCATGTTCGAATGTTACCGCCGCTATCGCTAGATTAGGTTTAGATTTAAGTTTGTTTAAATTTCGTTCAAACTTGTAAAATTTCCTAAAGTGAACGAAATATATCGAATTTAATTTTTTTTATTCTTCATATTGACGCCGTGACTGGGGAGCGACATCGTCAATAGACATAATTTTATCCGCGCGGCGTCAATAGAGATCGTCCGGGCGATAATCCGGACGCTCTATTGATGCCCCGACCGGAGAGATGCTGATAGACCGGTTACTGTGCACTTTTGTGTCTGTGTCCTGTGGGGGCACCGTCGACCGACCGATACATCGACACATAGCGTGTAGCGGTGCACATGCATCCTGCACGGTCGCAGCGACGGACGCACACCGTGCGCAGAAACTATTAGGATCCACTTCGAATTTTCTATTTAGAAAATGGAGTGATAATTTGGCATGTGTAGTACAGTCCGAATGTCTGGTCACTTTTTTTTTGTTTTTTTAGATGAAATGTCTGATCACACTTAGTGCAATCATCCATAGATGACGAGTGAGGTTTACTCGGTACTGATTTAAGCGTAGAGCCTAGATATTTATTCGGCTCGTGACGAGAATCTACTGACACAGGGACAGAGCATGCACTAGACTCCATTTCTTCCAGCTGCAGCCGCTCACTTTCTCGCGAGGGGCCACACGAGAATCCAGGCCAGGAGGACGCGCGCTCGTTCACGCGAGTTTTGCTGTTCCCGTCACAAGGATTTGGCCGTTGTTGGTATCTCCTGCCTGCGGACTGCGGAGCGGAATAGATAAAGGAAAGATCGAGCCACCATTTTCTTTGAGGATGTCGCTATATTTCAAGGTTTCTAAGCTATGACTTTTCTACTGATAAAGTTTTAGAGTTTATGGTGAGTTCACTCTCCCGCCACCATATATCCATTCCTACGTTTCCATCCCTCATAATGCCTACCCGATATAGTGCTAGGTGTTTAGGGGATGGAAAACCGTAGATCCTTCGCCTCCTCCATCGTCTGATATCTTGGTAGTTTGACCTTTGTAACATATCCCACACCACACAACAAATTTTTGTACTATTGTAACATCGTTGCAACATTCATCCCACGACAGATAAAACAAAACAAAAAACATCACAACATCTCGAAAACACATATGCAACAAAAAAAATATGAGTATGCAACAAAAGTCACCTTGGTCGTAACAAATCCGGCCCCATCTGTCGCAGCAAATTTCTGAAAATAAAGTCAACATACATATGCAACATGGGAGGACAAAGTGTCCTCACAAAAACATTTACAACGCTGAAATAAAATTTGCATCAGAGGCTCAAAATCATTGCAACTTCTCGCTCGAACGGTCACAACAAAACATGCGCAAATTTGCATAATTTGAAAAACACTCATGCAAAATCATATATTCCACATGAACTAACCTTGTGATGGAGCACCGAGCTCATCGCCCTAAGCTCGCCGACGACGAATCTGGATTGCCCAAGCCTCATTGTTAGTACTGGATCCAGCTATAGCCCAGACCCATTCCCCACACCGTGTCATCTCCCATGCGGCCTAGCATGAATCTCCACCTTATACTCAACCATGGCAACAAAGCTCCATGGCCCGATCTAGACTAGACTAGAGGAGGACTAGCGACGAAGGAGGAAATGAGCTGGCTGAGGAGGAGAATATCGTCGGCGAGGAGCTAGCAAAGAACGTCGGTGCTCCATGTTGATTGCAACACTTGCGCATGGGAGAATCTAACAGTGTTTAGATCGGAAAGTTGTTACTGCGCACGTGTGTAGGGGAGTTGGGCCGCTACTCCTAATCCTAAAGCGGGTGACATGGGGAGCATTGATCCTCCGTGGGATATAAGGCTTTTCCATTGTTTAGTACTCCCTCCGTCCCAAAATATAAGGCGCCCTTTAATTTTGCTGGTCAACAACGTGCAACTTTGATCATGATTTGTACTTACAATATGTTTATAAAATTAGTGTATAGATATATGAAATGAACGAATTTTGCAAGACGAATCCAATGGTACCATTTACATATTATCAATATCTATAATTTATTATATATTATTGGTCAAAGTTGAGCATCAAAGACCAACACAAAAATATTGCCTTATATTTTGGGACGGAGGGAGTATATAGGTGGGACAAACATCTTACAAAGGATCTAAATAAACAAATATGAATATCCGCACATATGGGGCCACCAATCCTATCCAAAAGACATCCAATAAAAAAAATGCGCATTCATATGTAGGACTAGCATTTTTGCAAAATATAAACACAATAAATATATACACTAGCAATTGAAGGTCTTCTGAGAGTCCTCTTGATCATGGCCTAATTAACTCCTTACGTTTTGTATAGTTTTTCTTAGCGACGAGCACGAGCTCAGTGCTAGTTTTTTTAATAAGTTCCCTCTCTGGTTTGAGTGGCCCATATGGCATAAGTGGATTAGGTCCAAGTTGGTGCATGTTAGGGAGGAGTTTGGAGGTGGCATGTATTTCTGCTATCTCGCGACGAACAATGTCACATTTAGAGCGCATGAACTAAAAAATTGTGGTAGAAAAATACAATAATTGAGATGCTAGATTCTCATAGGAACCAAAATTGCACGAAAAGAAAACTACATCCCCGCTGTTGTTTGTTTCGTGGCGGACATGGCTTTGGTTATATTGGGAGGTGTCCTGTCCATCCCAACATTAGCACTACTTCCTCCATTCGTCGTCACTAGTGTTAGTGAGGCATTATTCCACTGGATAGTCATGTTGATGGCTTTCTCTTGTTCGCACACCACATATGCGAATATGTGGATCCGGACCAGCTTGGTGCATGTTCGTGAGGAGTTCGGAGATGACCTGAATATCTACTATTTCTGGAGGCCATGGTGGTATCAGTCGAAATACTATGTGGTACAGCTTCCGGAAGATGTGCCATTAATATAGTTGACTAGGACGCTTCATGTTTGGGGGTGAGAATTCATGATGTAACCTTACTAATTGAGCAAATTGCAAAAAAAAAAAAAAAAACACCACAATTGGAAAAATGTCTACAAAGACCCCAAAAAAAATCATCAAAAGTGGTTTTTTTTGAAGCGTTGATAACATTTGCCAAATTGTGGTATTTTTCTTAAATTATCTCTACTGTGAGGCCAGTGATCAATGATGTCCATATATGTGCCGATGTTTTGGTCTTGGTTGGTTTGACCGGGCGTTCAGCATGAAAAATCCTTGTCCCAACATTTACATGCTACACCGTGCGACGTTGGCACGAGTGTGCATTTTCTTCTTGAAGGATTGCACAACGTGCCAGTCCTACTTTTATCGGAACGAAATGACCGTGTCCTACTAATTGATCATTTGTCGGTCTTGTAATGCATATATATGCGTACCCGTAGTTTGCTGAACTATTACTACTGTCGGAACTTTTTTTTAAAACAGAGGCAAAAGACTTGCCTATTTCATTGATTAAGAGAGTTTTAGGGTAAAACAACAGCCAACCGTCTAGGAAAACATAAGTCTACTCTTGCGATAAAATAGCACTAAAATTCTTCGCACCCTTGAAGCCCCAAAGCGAGGCATCCCATTTAATGGCCGAAACTAAGGCGATAGGTATGGAAGCAACCTTTCTAAAAACCCTTGCATTCCGTTCAATCCAAATCTCCCAAACGGAGTGCATGGGTAAGGAAGAAAGCCTTTCCGCCGCCGCCGACCATTGACCCCGGAACATATTTGACACCGAACTCGAACATTCTTTTGTGAGACAGGAGTACACGTCAGGATAAGAACGCCATGAATAAGCTCTCGCCTGTAGTCCTATAGACCCCCAATAATCCAAGATCATCCCTCTCTGTTCCCTATATATTTCTCCCCACCCCTTTTGGTCCAGACATACACATGACATATCCGCACAGAAAGACACCGCATTGGTACGTTAGCCCCCGTGTGTTGCGTAGCGCGCAGTACTGAATACTGACCCGCCGGGAGCTGAGCGCTACTCGGTGCACCGCTCCGGCCTGTCCTCTCTTCCCTCCATCCTGCCTGAGAAAGATAGACCTCTCTCTTTCCTGTTAGAACTAGGCGATAGCTTGGAGCGCGGCCGCGGTACGTCGGTCGAGATGGAGCATATCGCGAGGTTCTTCTTCGGTGTCTCAGGTGAGTGAGCTCCATGGCTGACGTCCTTCTCGCACTGATCTCTGTTGTCTCTTTGGCTTTGGTTAATTCCTTCTTCTTTTCATGGGTTGAGAAATTGATGTTTCTTTCTTTGGTCAGGCAATATCATCGCTCTGTTCCTCTTCCTGTCCCCGGTGTAAGTATTCTGCGCTGCGTCTCCTCCTTCTGTTTTCTTCCTGAGTTGCTTTGGGTACAAAGATGGAAGCAGATCGAGCTAAAAACCTGTGAATTATAGTATCTCCATCTCGAGTTTTCCGGTGAATTTTTCCGTCTCTCGAGGTAGAAACTTTGCAAATTCGTTGGTCCTCGAAGAAAGTTGGAATCTGAGAGCATATATCCCTTCTAGAGTTCCAGTCTTCTAGCAGAGACTAGCTAACTTATGCCGCACTCCAATTATTTTCTCTAAAAAGTTTTGAACTCCCTTCTCGGCGTGCTTAAATTCTTCTGACGGGTGAGAAATTGCGCATCTGCTGCAGGGTCACCTTCTGGAGGATCATCCGGAGGAAATCGACGGAGGACTTCTCCGGCGTGCCATACAACATGACGCTGCTCAACTGCCTCCTATCCGCATGGTATAGCTAACCTCTCCCAACTCCCAACCAACACAGCCTTCGCATGACTGGTTCCTCTTGCATGCCATTCGTGCTTCTTCTTATTTAGCACATCATGTTGCATCTCGTTCCATATGTTTTTGCACACACGGTGTTGCTCACAGAGCAGCTTAATTTACAGTAAGAATTCATCCATGCTTGCTTGCCTGCAACTCCATAGTCGCATGACTGGTTCCTTTTTAGGATTTGCTTTCCTGAGATTCTTAGCAGTCAAAACATGCATGTCTGCGAACAAAGCCTGCTCCCTGGTGCCTGTGTAGAGTGTAGACTGTAGTAATCTTCGGACATGTGACTATGGAGTGAAATAGTGTAGTGAAAACCAACTTGTCGTGTTGCTAGTTTCACATAATACTGCAGCTGATGGAACAAGGCGTCAGTTGGCTCCTAGCGTCGCAGCCTCTGTCGAGTACTTGACCCTTTCATGGAAAGTTAGTCCTGGGCCCGCTTGCCAGCACCAAGACAGTGACTGCTCCGGCCCCCAGGGAAAATTTTGTGTCTGTTCACGGTTCGTGCACAGCCACCCTGGCCTGTCGGCACTGCCAGCAGGGCAGATGACATGTCTTCACGTTCAAGTGTTTCAAAAAAATTCCGTTGTGATTTAGGTATGTTTGGCAGGCAGTAGCCAGTAGGTAAGAAATACAATCTTCCGTAAAAGAAAGTGCTGACAATTTGGATTATTGTTTGGTGAATTTAATGAAGGTACGGCCTGCCGTTCGTGTCCCCGAACAACATCCTGGTGACGACGATCAACGGGGCGGGGTCGGCGATCGAGGCCATCTACGTGGTGATCTTCCTCATCTTCGCGGAGCGCAAGTCCAGGCTCCGGATGCTGGGCCTCCTGGGCGTGGTCCTCACCATCTTCACCACCGTGGTGCTCGTCTCCCTGCTGGCGCTCCACGGCAACGGCCGCAAGGTCTTCTGCGGCCTCGCCGCCACCGTCTTCTCCATCTGCATGTACGCCTCGCCGCTCTCCATCATGGTACGTCCATCAGTCCAGAGGTTTGTTTCATTTCATTTGGTGCCATCGATCGATCCACTGACGGAGTCATGATGCAGAGGCTGGTGGTGAAGACGAAGAGCGTGGAGTTCATGCCGTTCCTGCTGTCCCTCTCCGTGTTCCTCTGCGGCACCTCCTGGTTCATCTACGGCCTCCTCGGCCTCGACCCCTTCATCTACGTACGTACCTTTTCTTCATCATCATCCCTTCCTTGACACCCTGTTCCGAGAACGCTTAAAACTACGTGCCAAGATCGATCCTATCCGATTGCTGTTCGGTTCTGATCCAGATATCGTGCTGGCCGATGGGTACATGTAAGCCACTGCATAGCTATAGTCACTGAATGCACCTATAAGTCCCTTGTGTTGGAGGCGTGCCCACCGCCAGCGCCACCGGCCACATGCCGATGCCGCTAGTAGTAGGAGTCACTAGCTTGACACTGAAGTTAAAGAGAACCTGACATGTACACTTGTTTTTCTACGTGCAGATCCCCAACGGGTGCGGGAGCTTCCTGGGCCTGGTGCAGCTGATCCTCTACGCCATCTACCGGAAGAACAAGGGCCCCGCCGCCGCGCCGGCCGGCAAGGGTGACCCCGCCACCGCTGACGTCGACGAGATGGAGGACGCCAAGAAGGCGGCCGCCACGGTGGAGATGCCTGAGGCCAAGATTAAGGTTGCCGACACCGCCACCGTCCCCGTCGGCGAGTCCGCCGTCGCGGCCGGCCAGGTGTAGCAAGGCGCGGCAGAACCGCAGAAGCAACGCGATTACGTGATCATAGCAGCATAAGGACGCTGCTCAATTAAGTAGTTGTTGTTAAGCAGATTGTTGGTCTTGCCTTCTTGATTTGTTTCTTGGTGCCTCGGTACATTCGCCACAAACTGGAGTCCAACCCAAGATGTATTATATGATGGGTCATGGGAGGGGAAACGGTGCATGAACATAACTCTCGGAGTTGTTTTGCAAGCGTGAAGTCCGTGATTTTCTTCTTCTCCTCTGGTGTTTGAATGTTGTTCTTTCATCTCACAAATTCAGTTGATTGATTTTGTGGGCCTGGGCAGTCACGCTAAAATGGTGGCCATTGCATTGGGCCGAATTGTATGGATCTTACACCCAAGCTTCATGGTTGTTTTTAGGCCCAAGAGATATTTGAGTCACGTAAATGAAGGCCTAGAGACCCTAGAATGAGGGAAATGAAGGCCCAAGATCTGACGTGTGGTCCCACATCGGTCAGTGCGACAAATTACCAAAAGGCGGCAAATTATCGGGTTCTGCTGAACCCGAACGCCATCCACGAACCCGTTAGCTCTTCCTTCCTGCGGAAGGCGCCACTTTCCCCAGTCATATAAACGGACGCAACCAACTCCCAACAACGCGCGCTTCCGAGGAAGTGGAGGGCCCAGTTGGCAATTTAATAAAAGTACCGGGGAGGATGCCGATAGAGATGCCGCGGGGGCTCCCCTTCGCCGTGGACACGTGGGGCCCCTCCTCCCGCCGCCGGCGCCACCGCTTCCTCACCCACGCGCACCGCGACCACCTCGTCGGCGCCGGGGCCGCACCCGACGACGACGATGGAGGCGTCGTCTACGCCACCCGCCTCACCATGTCCCTCGCCCTCCGCCACTTCCCCCAGGTAGTACCTATAGCTGCAATTCCCCTCTCCTGAAGAGTCTCTGTTGATTTTTTTGGGGTCCGGTAAAAGTAGAACTGTGTGCTGATCGAGATCTCTCGCGCGGTGGTGGTGCTGCAGCTGGATCAGGGGGAGTTCGTGGAGGTGGAGGTCGGGAAGACTTTGGCGGTGGATGACCCCGCCGGCGCCTTCTCCGTCACCGCCTACGACGCCAACCACTGCCCTGGTAAATTTCGTTTTCGCCTCCTCTGTTCTGCCTATGGTCCTACAGCTTAAGCAAAGTTAGTGTATTTTTTTTAGACTTAGCCTCGTAGTAGAAGTAAATCAAACCATTCATCCGCGCAGTTGACGGTTGTTGCTCCCCTGATTGGACGGGGATGTTTGTTATATGAGTTTTATCCAGGATGATATGGCAGAATGCGTGCTGGAAATTAGGAATAGTTGATCTTCGGCATGACTAATAATGGTTGCCGTTCCATTTGATTTCAGGGGCGGTTATGTTCTTGTTTGAGGGTGAATTCGGTAGCATTCTGCACACGGGGGATTGCCGGCTTACCTCGGATTGTGTACAGAATTTGCCACTCAAGTACATAGCGAAGAAAGGGAAGGAAAACATTTGTCGTTTGGACTTTGTGTTCCTGGACTGCACATTCTCCAAATGTTTCCTCAAGCTACCGAGCAAGGAGTCGGCAATTCAGCAGGTTTCCCTTTGTGCCGATGATTTTAATGTGCTTGTTGTCACTTGTAGGACCCTCGTTATGACAACAGGGAAGTCACCATTGAGAAATGATTCAGTGATTGCAGGTTATAGCTTGCATCTGGAAGCATCCGGATGCACCTTTTGTTTATCTTGCTTGTGATCTTCTTGGTCATGAAGAGATCCTAGTTGAGGTGTCGAGGACGTTTGGATCGAAGATTTATGTCGACATGAGAAGAAACTTGGATTGTTATAAAGCACTGTCAGTCATTACGCCTGAGATCATCACTCATGATCCATCTTGTCGCTTTCAGGTGTGTTCATGGCTTTCAGTCTTTCACCCAGCTCTAGTTCCATATACCGTCGGCTTGCATTATGTTCATTCTCAAACCCTCTCCGTGTGGGAAATGATTTGATAGTGTTATCAGTATCATCACAGATTTCACAGTACACATGAAACCTCCACTTTGCTTCTTTGTCATTTTGAAGTAAACTAGGAACACTTATATGATTGAATAAATACCAGTACCAAAATCTTGATAAATCTATTATTAAAAACAATAAGCGCACAATTCAGCAGTAAACGATTTTGAGTGCTATAATCCTTAAATCGTATCATAGTTCTTAGGTGTATTTCACAGAGAGTATCTTCTTATTTTTCTTTAACTTTGCTGTCTGCAACTTTGTTAACTCCGCAGATAGTTGGATTCCACCAGTTATTCTGATGTGTATTAGAAGAGCTCCTTGTTTTCTTTCTACAATGTCATTTATAACTTTTTTTAAACTCTGCAGATAGTTGGATTCCACCAGTTATATGATAGTGCAAGTAAGAAGCTTGAAGGGGCAAGGGCTAGTCACCAGCCAGAGCCTTTATTTATCCGTACGTCAACACAGTGGTATGCCTGTGGTCGAAACCAGAAACCCAGCCTAACTGAAGCTGAGCAGGATGATTTTGGGATCTGGCATATTTGTTTCTCCATTCACTCCTCCCGTGATGAGTTAGAGCAGGCGCTGCAACTTCTCCAGCCTCAATGGGTCATCTCAACAACTCCCCCATGCTTTGCCATGGAGCTGAGCTATGTAAAGAAACGTTGTTTCAAGACCCACTTGACAACAGATGATCCATTGTGGAAGATATTCAGAGATCCTCTCCGAAAGTCTGTATCATCACCCTCGTCGGTGCTTGCTTCTTGTACGCAGACAGATGAAGATCCTTCAACTTTTGTTGATAACAGTCATCCAACCTCTGCCAGTGAAGAATGCACAGATTTCGATGTCAGCACACTTGAACTGCAATTTGTGCCCTCGCCTCCGGTTCAAGAACCAGATATTACATTGTTTGGAAGAGCAAGGTTTGGTTCTCAAGCGATTGACATAATGAAAGAAGAGCTGTGCCACCAGTATATTGTTGCCGAAGAAACAGGATTATATGCACTGGAAGATTTGCTTCAAGATAGCAGCGAGGATGTCGAAACATATTCTGGGATGGATTTGATCTCAAAGCAAGCACCAGCGTCCCGACAGGACCGTGTAGAAGCTGGGCCTGAGGTCTTATCCGGTAAGTGTGAAGCATCCCCAACCCTACCAGAAGCATTTGCAGTTCAACCATTGCCCCCTGTTCAACGCAATACAACAGTAGTTCCTGATCAACCTGAAAAGTCTGAAACTATAATAGAGCCAGAATCTGTAATTGCTGCTGAAAGTTCAACCCCTTGCATGGTCAGAAATGCACAAATAACAGATAGTCCAAGAGACCTTTTGTTTGTCATTGGATCATCGAAATCTTTGAATGCAAGTGTGAAGAGGCTGTACAGATCAAGGAATCTCCCTGTCCCACGTCCTCTCCCATCACTTGTTAGACTTTTGGAATCCTCTAAACGGGTTAAAATGCGATCCAGCTCTGATTATAGTTCGTTGAATTCACGGCACAGCTTACCTTGAAGATAACATTATTATACCTTACCTTCAAGATAAGATTTATTTTATAGCACATATTATGATTGTGTAATTTTCCAATTCTCACAATTATAGGAGTGTTGTCAGAAAAATGTATTTCGTTGTAAGATTAATATATCTTGAGAGCAGACATGTACTCTATGTCTGGCTTTCAATATGGTGTACAGAAAACTGGTGTAATTTTTACTGTATCAGATAAATGGAAGTGACTTTGTTATACCATTTTTGGTACTCGTCAGAACGTTGTGAAGGTAAACATGCTTTGCAAATTGAGGCCAAACTGCTGCGAGCTTCATTATTCCATACCAGGAAAACATGGATAGAATATTTTGCAAAGTAATTTAAGGATCGTTTTGATGTTCTGATTCCTCAATAGACAGCATAATACATTCTAGCAATATACATAATTTTATACATGGAGCAGAGTCGACATGTCATGATTCTATCCCAGAATACAACACAATCATGTGAACAGTTGCTACGATGCAGCATAGTTCAACCGGGCTACCAGCCAAACTCAAATTATTCGGACAAGCAGACTCCTAAAATTAGATAAGATCAGTCAAGAACTCAGCAGTTCACTTCCTTTTTACAATCTCTGCACCAGAAGCTCCTAAAATACAGCGATGCTAATGCAACCCAAGTCAGCGAGCTCTATCGCCACGCGGAGGCGACGATGAGTGTTTTCTCTCCCCAGCCGAAGTGAAGACCCCCATGGTCCTCCTCAAACTTATACCTGTTGCAGTATGAGCTCAGTAAAGATCTTATTCCTCCGATGACACTGCTGCTAAATGGGCACGGCGCAAAGCCAGCCATCGTCATTCTTGCCCTCCATTTCCCTGCAACTTCGTATCTGGAGCATAAACAACTTCTCTGTCAGGTACATGGAGTTTGCAGGGTGCATGATGTCAAAGAAGAATGGGAAGAATTTGCATAGTGAGCAGCACTGGAAATTACCTCTCAACACGATCAGGGCCTTCGCAAGCCAAGATGTTAACAATTTCTCGTGCAAGGCATTGCCTCTCCACATTCATCCTATCCGGACTTTCCCTTGGAAGTGTTGCATCCAGTGAATCGAAAAGAGCGGAGTAGTAGTCATACACCTCACGGAACCTGTAAAATTCAAATGTTAAGGTTATTTTTAGAAGCTCCGCAGTGGAAATAGAAACATGAAAGTCAACACAACATAATTACTATCCAGAAACGATTTGGAGAAACCATCTCAATCCACAAAGAACCATAATTTACTGCACCAATGGATTTGGACAGAGTGTCACTAACCTTGTCTGAAATGGAGCAGTATTAGTATTGGCATCCTGCTCAACCAGGGTCACGAGCTTTGGCTCAAGGCCCTTGACCATACGGAGGAGCTGGTCCCGTTCGTTCATGATCGAAACACTTTCATCAGGAAGGTGGTGCAGCTGGAACGCAAAATTCACAACTAGTGCTTCCCCAGGACGACAATCTAGCATTGCAGGTGTAACATCCCCGATGTTAGCACCCACTGCCCTGAACTCAAAAGATATCCCACAGTCCTCCGCAAGCTTCTCCAGGCGTTGCCCAATGACCTTCAGACCTCCAACTGTCCTCTGCACAGTCTCGTGATCATCCACACCAGTTATTCTCAAGTGTCGCGGTTTGTTTGCATCATTTTTCATAAACTGCATCAGTGTAATGTACTGGCTGCCTTGATTGATGTCAAAGTCCACAATATGCAGCCTTTCTTCCCCTTTGCAGGCTTCGAGTATAGCATAATTAGCAGCCATGAAACCAAATCGATAGCATGGACAGATTTCAAAGAGGATTTGCATTGCTGACAGCTGATACAGAGTTGGAGGATCCTTGCATGTCAATGCCTTGTAGATGCCTTTCCCTGAAGCTACTATTCTTGCAGCAAGGCCCTCCACTAGATAAGCTGCAATCCTGTGAGAAGGGTCTCCTTGAATTGTGACCATCTGCCGGATGTCTGTGATGATTGCCTGTGCTTCATCTATATTGTATTCAGATAATGCGGTAGCACAGTCAAAGAGCAACTGCTTTGGGGTCCGTGCTTCTCCGTTGTTGCTACCTACGCAACTAATGCTTGATTCTGATTCTTTTGGAGAGTTTGGAAGCAAGACATCCTTCATGGGATCGGCCCATTCATCATTAATGCAACCCTCCTGGGAAATTTCGAACAAGATATCATCTCCATCATCAAGTAAAGCATGCTCCAGCTCCTGAAGCTTCAATCTAATATCATCATCAAACTCTACTTCAAGTTCAGAACTATGATTATCTGAGACAGACTGAGAGTTCTGCTGAGATACATTGGAGAACACCGGTGAGTCTTTCGCTGCATCAGAGCAGGAGTTGGACTGATTATCTGCAACAGCTGGAGACAGGCCATCAGCCATTACATCGTACGGTGTTAGTGAGGCTTGTTGATTGTAAAAGGAGTTCTGAAATGTAGCAGATGGTGCTTCAGTGAAACCCATATGTCCATAGTCCTCAGAACTGAATGGTTCAGGGCCATAATGGAACAACTGCGTATCAGAGCCAAATCTTCTTGCAGCAAAGTTTGAGTTCGGTGCACCAAATTTATGTACGTAAATATTATCTGCGTATGTTGTTGACGGGTCTACTCGCCCAACAAAAGACATAGCGTCTTCTCAAGCACTTCTGGATCTGCCAAGCTAAATATTCGGTGGCTTTTCTCAGACTCTCAGATTAAATACCATCCAATGCACTTTCTGTGATGCCTGCAGTAAGATAAGGAGTATCAGCAACAAACTAAAACACTGGAATGAAATACATAGGGCTACTTGTCACTCGCAGAACATTGCAGAGGTAAACATGTTTAATCACCTTGTCAATTTTTAAAAATGGACCTTGTCGATATTATTCTACTCGTATACACAAAAATATTTTTCCTCCCAAAAAGCGCAAGTGGTATCCTCTAATTGAGGAGGTAACACTGGCATTTCTTGGAGAACTACCAGTACCGATAGTGGGTATTACTAGACGCTAATACACAGAAACAGTACAAAACATTAAACTAGTAACAGAAAGCCTTTTGATGCTTCAGTTGTATTGTGATCCCTGGTTACATACCTAGTTCGTCCAAGCTAAGCTCATAGCCATACCTAACAAGTAATCCGACCAAAATCACTAGTAAACTGATGGAACTCGAATTCTGTATAGCAAGTTGTGCACAAAATATACTTTACGTTATTTAGCAGCTAGCAAGTGCTAATAGCTTGCAGGGCATGGCAAGCAACTAAGCACGTCTAAAAACTTATCCTGAAATTAGTATAATACTATTGGGCCGGTTAACTTCCAACAAAGACTTGACCAGCAATTGCCAGGTATTTAAAAAAAAAAACCTAGGCAATGATAATCATTACCTAAAACTAGCTGATTTACAGATTTACAATATATAAGCATATTCCAGATTATATACACAAGAAACGCGTAAAAAAGCATGTATCATAAAAAATACAGCTCGGCCGGACCACAAATGGAGTTTTTTTTTTTGGGTGAAAATTGGAAATAACATGATATGCGAAAAAAAAATGTAAATCTGCACAGGTCGCCCCCGCTGCCCGCTTGGCTGAAGCCTCTCAAATTTGTTCAGGAGCATGTAAAAACCATAAATCTTGACGGATTCATTCCGATCAGAACACATGGCATGCCAAATCACGCAAGGATTCATCAACTATGCACCAATTAAACAAGGCGCCCCCCTCCCCCTTTTAACATCACCATGGCAGTACGGCACCCCAAGGCCCAAACAGGAGGGCGGCTTCCCGAACATCACAGGCAGAGAAACATATCAATCAAGAACTCAGACCGGACGAAAACACCAACAGGTAAGGTAGCCAGACGTACGCGATGGAGCAAGAACTGAGTAGAGCAGCAGCAGCAAACAACAGAGGGGTTGCAGACAAGGAGACAGCGAGTACTCACGAGGTAACTAACCAGCCGGGCGGCGCGAGGCAGAAGCGGAGACCGGTCGGACGGACGGAAAGGGAGAGGAGCAGCAGCGGGACGGGAAATGGGAAGGAGAGGGGGAGCAGGAGGAAGAGGAGGGTAAGAAAGGGAAGGAAGAATGGATGGGTGGGTGGGTGGGCTGGTTGGTTCGGGGATAGGGAGTGGGGGCAGCAAAGTCCGAGATGTCATACGGTGGGACGCGGTCACGGCGACGACCGGCGGCTGCCTCCGCCCCGGGATCCTCTGCGCCGGCGCCGCCCAGTCGATCGCGCCCCCACGCGGAACATGAGCTGCTGTTTTGTTGCTTGTTTTTGTACAGACTCGAGACGCGCGACTATGACGATGTGCCATGACTCGATCGCGGCTATACTTGTGGTAGGAAGTCAACGCGCGTGCCATTGCAAACGTTTGATTTGTGTGTGTGTTGGTGTTGGCATGCATGGAAGTGTTTGTGGAAATCTTTGTGTTTCGTAGTTTTTGCCTGGTACGGACACATTCATGTTCATGTTTTTCCTCTCGCGCTAATTTCGTAGTTGAATCCAACCCGCATCGTCAAAAGTCCATCATTTTGACAATGTAGAGTTGACTATACTAAGGTGTGAAATGAGATTTGCTCAAAAAATATGACGAGAATGTAGACATTTCAAAGATGAATTAACACTAGATCGTGTGGTGTGGTGAGGAGGTGTGATACGGTCCATTCGAGGTGGTCACATATTATCCATGATCCAAAATAAGTGCTGGTGATTTAGTACAAACTTTATACTAGAATAGTAATAAATCTTCGACACTTATTATTGATCGGAGGGAGTATAAGATTGTTTAATCACGTGGGCATTCTCGTATATACAATAGTTGAGGATTTTTTTTTCCCCAAAAGGGTGACATAGCCCCGGCCAATAACCGAGGAGCATACATTATTAATTTGATTTTCGTTTTCATGTTTTTCCTCTCGCGCTAATTTCGTAGTTGAATCCAACCCGCATCGTCAAAAGTCCATCATTTTGACAATGTAGAGTTGACTATACTAAGGTGTGAAATGAGATTTGCTCAAAAAATATGACGAGAATGTAGACATTTCAAAGATGAATTAACACTAGATCGTGTGGTGTGGTGAGGAGGTGTGATACGGTCCATTCGAGGTGGTCACATATTATCCATGATCTAAAATAAGTGCGGGTGATTTAGTATAAACTTTGTACTAGACTAGTACTCCATCCGGTACGGTTTGGAAGGCACGCATGAGAATTCTCTAGGACCTAGGTGATATTTCATTGGCTCTCCATCCTGTAATCAACTCTCTCCATTTTTTTATTGGTTCACAAACATCATTTAATAGTAATATGCCTAAAATGTGAGGAGGATTTTTGAAATTGCATGATTTTTAAATTGCGCCTAGCAAACTGTATCGGAGGAAGTATCTAAATCTTCGACACTTATTATTGATCGGAGGGAGTATAAGATTGTTTAATCACGTGGGCATTCTCGTATATACAATAGTTGAGGATTTTTTTTCCCAAAAGGGTGACATAGCCCCGGCCAATAACCGAGGAGCATACATTATTAATTTGATTTTCGTTTTCATTATTCGCTCTTAGAAGACATGGTCATTGAGACTTTAGCGTAGTAGGTTAATTAGTACACATAGTCAAAGTCATTGTGAAAAAAGGAGGAGAAAATACATAGTGTTTCATTTGTTTCTTAATCCAATGGAAGGTGGCACCGTGACCCATTTGGCTATTCTGAACGAGCCATTTGTAGGAGTAGCTCCAAAGAAATCCCCATGTTAATTCGGGATTTTGAACATCAAACTATCAATTGTAATTGGGCACATTGTCCGGAAATTTCCCTAATCAACTCAGACAAAGCCCCGCTTAACATACTTTTCATATGGTTCAAAACATGTTCGTACTATAGATCTTTGATAGTATTTGCATTGACCCTTGGAGTTGGTCTGGTCTAAGCGCACCACAAAATGTTGAATGGCCGGAGAGGCTTGATTACAAAGGATCCTATCCATTTGGTGGGGAAGTTTCGCAATCACAAGTTCACAACATATCCTACCAAACCAAACCCCAAAGCTAGCTAATGATGATCATTTCACGGGTCTAGAATTGAAATGATGGAACCGTTTAACGAGTCTGCTTTGCCGCCAGATAACCCTACTTCTAGAAGCCACAAATAGTGAAGTGTGCGACCGACGACCTTAACTCTCGAGGACTTGAAATAGTAGTACTAGTACAAATTATTTGACGTTGCATCTTCATGTACGAAAAGCGAGAGATGCGAGTCTAACTAATTAAGACATAATCTAAACTTGCCATGACCTTCGTTTGGAAGATTTGTTTAGGCTAAATAGTACTCCGCATAAATTTCGTCGTAGGTTCCCCGCAAAAGAAATATTGGTGTACCTACTGGTTCTCAGTCTCTTGCGGAAAAGAAGATCTCAATGAATAGAAAAAGGATACTCCCTCCGTCCCAAAATAAGTGTCTTAAGTTTGTCAAAATATGGATGTATCTAATCATAAAAACATGTCTAGATACATCCACATTTTAACAAACTTGAGACACTTATTTTTGGACGGAGGGAGTATATTCCAACGGTGCCTAAATGAACTCTGATTGTGATTTTTATAGATGGGCTATGATTGTGATTTGAGAACCTTATTTGGAGCATATCACAATCACCATGTCTGTTTGAGATGAACATCTCAACGACCTTCGAATACTTAGGGCATGTCTTCCGGGAAATTCACTTTGGCATAGGGAAGGATGTGCTCTGCCATAGGGAAAAATTAAGATGACAAAAAAATAAGAAAAAAAATCAACATTCTATGTGCGCACACTAAGTTTGGTGAAAACAGATAATTTTTATGGCATGCGTAAAAAAAAAGTCTCCAAAAATCCTTTTTCAGCACCATTCTTTGTCTTTTTACACACGCCATAAAAAATATCAGTTTTCCATGAAACGAGTTTGTGAGCATATATAATATCGAGATGTATGCGTAAATTTTATTAATCCATTTTTTGACATTTCAAAATATTATTAAATTAAAATTTAAAAACCGGAAGCATATTATTCGGTGCCAAAACGCCACTCTTCCGGGAGGATGGCGTTTTGGCTCCCGGGCTCATCTGCTCCTGGTTTTGTTTCCGATTTTTTTAAAATACGAAAATGCTTCGAAAAATTCTGAAAACAATTGTACATGAACATATTGAAGTATTCAACACTCGTGTAAAATTTCGACAAAAAATATCAATTTTTGCGCCCTGTGTAAAAAAGACAAATCTGTCTTTTTGAATAGTGGACTGTTCACCTATTTTGTCTGTCAGATATTTGTCTTTTTTGCACAGGGCGCAAAAATTTATATTTTCTGTCGAAAATTTACACGAGTATTGAATACATGAATATGTTTCCGCACAATTTTTTTCAGATTTTTTTTGAAGCGTTTTCAAAATTCAAAAAAATCGAAAAGGCACCCGGGTGCAGATGAGCCCGGGAGCCAAAGTGGATTTCCGCTCTTCCGGAGATTACTTTGGCACATGGGAGCATATGATCCTGCCATCGAAGAAAGCATGGCTATTGCTTCATGTATACAAATAAGTGTACCTTTTGATTTTGTTCTAAGTTAAAGTTTTTAAAGTTTGACCAGCATTATAGAAAAAATAGCAATATTTGAAACACCAAATTATTATGACTAGACACATCTTGAAACGTAGTTTCATAAAAACAAGATGACATTTGAGTAATTTCCATGTAAGTTTATTGTCATTTTAATCAAATTAAATTTTAATTAAATAAAGTAGAATCGTATTGTTTTTAAGATAATATATGGCTAATTTTTCTATGCTCATGAATTATGTCTACATGTGGGGTAAGAAATTTTTCTCTCCCGTTGCAACGCACGGGCATGTTTTGCTATAACCTAAAAGTACACTTATCCGTGGATGGAGAGAGTATGGATTAGATCTAACATTTGCAATCTATTCTATTGATAGGAAACCAGTGAACTATCTATTACTACCACGGTAAAAAGAAGTCTCATCTGTTAAACATTCAAAATTTGCGTTTTGAAGTTCTAACAAATTCTCTACATGTAGATATTAATATGATCTATAAGTGTACGAAAATCAATCTAAAATTCGTTATATTTTATGCTGGGCATTAAGTGACAAGTGGGTGCATCTGGATCAGTGAGCGGTATACATTAAAAAAAAAGTTAAATAATGCCAGCTTTATCTTTTTATGTAGCCTAAAATAATACGATTTTTTTCATTAATATTTTGCACACTGTTAGATTTTGATATTACCTACATCTAAGATTTTTGTTTTGATTTTTTTTAAAACTTAAAATGATGATTTTGAATTATTTAAAATACCGGCTCCATTTGCGATTTCCCGGGTAAAAAGGCGCAGTATATATGCCACTGTCGGCTGTCGCTCTCTCCCGGGTGTGAACGGCAGTTTATTCCGCCGATTCCCGGCAAGCCACCACACCATGCAAACCACTCGTGTCAATCATCCCGTGTGCTGCTTTACAGCAAAAACATCGGCGGGGGCACTAAAATATGAGTACGTAATATAAAGTTCCGTGCGATGTGTGCTGCCTGGAACGTCGTTTCGACCGTCGGTCGATGGAGGGCCTTTTTGACTCCTTATTAATTTGTCCTCCTTCTCGATGGATCGATCGATCCTTTACCAGATAACGCCGATCAGCCCAGTGCGTTCGGTTCGTGATGTCGCCGTTCGTCAAACGCGTAGATACGCCTGCATGCGGCGGCAATCATCTCCTTTGCTTGAATTATTCCCCTCCTTTTCTCCGCCGAGACATATCAAGCCCCTGGTTTCTCCTAGAACATCCGCGCGCTGATGTTACCGCTTGCGTTATACGGCATGGGTCTCCATGATCGATCGTGCCGTTGCGTGGGACGCAGCCTTCATCCGTCTTCAGACTTCAGGCTTCGTTCAGGCTGGTTGAGTTTTTCAAAATCTAGCTAGCGATGGATAAGGCTCCTCCTCGTCACCCGATCGATCGAAGCTGACGGCGACGGACAAACGGATAAAGATCAACGGCACGGCGCCGTCCCAAACATGTCGCGCCGCGCACGCACGCGCTGGGATTTTCTTCGCTCTGGTTCCCGTCGACGGTGGAGCTCGTTCACTCTCAGAAACGAGTTCCATCTACCTGACAGTTTTCAGAGATGACCATGAAATGGAACGACCGACGGAGTTCCATCTCGATGAGCATGCCACCATGGCGTCAAGGCAGGGACACCGACGGACATGAGCGGTACGGGGCGGCCAAGAACACGATTACGTCTACGACGTCACCCGGGGTGCCACGTTGTGCGATGGGTCGTCAAGGTACGCGCGCACGCCCACAATATGGTCATCATCATCGTGCTTGTTGGCAACAATCCCCGCCTTACGTGGCGCGGAAGGTGGAGGCCGACGAGGCGGTAAAACGCGGAGATGCAGGGGCTCTTCTTCTTTGACGTCTCCGCGCTCAGCTGGGACACCGTAGAGGATGAGTTCATGGTGCTGCTCGGGGAGATCAACGCCGTCCACTACCCCCAGGTCGCGTATACCACACGGTTCCTGACTTCCTACTGTCAGCATCGTTGCTCTGATGCCTGATGGCCCGTAGTCCGCCGGCGAGGAGGGCGGGGTCCCACGGCGCAGGTACCTGCGACGGCGGCGGAGCTCCATAAGACGGCACCTGAGTAGGCGGGCCGTAACCACCGAGGGGCGGGGGCGCGAGAGGGGCGCCGTAGCCGGTGCCAGCCGGCTGGTACGGCACACCGAAGAACGCCTGGTGGCCCGCGGGGTGGGGGCCGAGGAGACCCGGAGCTGGAGCCCGCGGGACGGGCATGTTATAAGCATGCACGACGCCCGTCCACGGGTTCTGCCCAGCCGCCCACGGCGGGAGCGGCTGCTGGTAGCGTGGCGCTCCGCCGGCTCCCTGGGCCGGCTGCTGCTGCTGCTGACGACGGCCGCCGCCCCGCCGGTTGCGCCGGCCTCCGCCGCCTTGCGGCTGCTGAGGGGGCGCGGGTGGCGCGGACGCAGGTGGAGCGGGCGGGCGGGGTGCGGCTGGTGGAGCTGGGCCGCCGCGGGTGGTGCCGGCGGCGAGGGCGGTGTGCTGGACCCGTTGCTTCGCCTTCTTCATGCGGCGCTCCTCAAGCTTGAGGTAAGCGACAACATTCTGGAAGGTGGGCTACGGCAGCAAGGTGAGGTTGGACGCCGCGTTGCCGAAGTCCTCATTGAGGCCGGTGGCGAGGGTGCTCAGCATGAGGTCGTCGGAGACCTTGGCACCGATGTCGCGAAGCTCATCGGCGAGCATCTTAAGCCTCATGCAATAGTCATCAATGGTGGAGTCGTCCTGGTGACAACCGAAGAACTCCTGCTGCAAGAAAACAAGGCACTGAAGTTTGTTGTCGGTGAAGAGCGCGTTGATCTTGGTCCACACGGCGCAGGCGTCGTCGTCCTCGGTGACAACCGTGTGGAAGATGTCTTTCGACACGGTTTGGAAGAACCACCGGATGAGCGTGGCCTCAATGGCGGACCACTCCGGATCGCCCTTCATGTAGTCGCTATCCACGGAGCCGTCGATGTGCTCGGTGAGGTAGTACTCGCGAAGACAAGGTTGAAGTAGGTCTTCCACGCGAGTACGATGTGCTGGAGCTGTCGAGGCGGATGGGGACCTTTGCCTCAATGTTGAGATCACGGATGGCCGCAGCAGAGGGCTCGGGTCCGGCGAAGGGGTTGGACGAACGGGTGGAGGAGGATCCGGAGGATTCCATTGGTGCGGCGGCGGGGTGGGTTGGCGCGGGTCGGTAGGGTTAGGGTTTTGGTTAGAGGCAGCGGCGCGGCAGGAGGCGGCTGCGGCAGGGGGGCGCAGCGGCAAGTGGCGCGGCAGGAGGGACGACTGCGGGGAGGGGGCACAGCGGCGAGGGGAGAGACGCAGCGACGATCGGGAGCGGCGGCGCGAGGACGGGGCGCGGCGGCTGTAGGGATCGGCGTGAAGGTAGCGGAAGCGGCGGCACCAGCGGCGGCGGCGCAGGGAGGAGGGGCGCGGCGGCGGCTGGGTGCGGCGGTGGTGAGGGGCGGCGGCGGCTGCGGCGGCGCGAGAGGAGGCGCGGCGCGGCGGCGGCTACCCTAGGACCGAAAAAGCTGATACCATGTAGATTGACAATACAATCATCGATGTATTGATTGGGTGCTGGTGCACGTATATATATTACAAGGGCAGGACTCTACCTCAACTATACAAGACTAGGAGGTGGGCCACAACTCCAATACACTTATACACATGCAACACAAACATATACTCAACACTTCGGGTGAGCGCATCTGACGTTTCACCACTGCAATCAAGAAATAGTTGCCGTGCCACTGATGCGTGCCGCCCTGGCTCTGCATCATTGTCGGACTCGAGTTGGTCTCTCTGTGCTCCTCTCGCACTGGCGCTGCGCACCACTGTGCTTGCCACCGGAGTCAAGGGGGAACGGAAAAGGTATTCAATTAGATATTCATTAGATATTCATGCTATTATTTCAGATTGCATAAACTCGATTAGGCTGGTGCCAGTGCACCACGGGCTATAGCCCGTGATAGCGCTGCCACGTCAGCTTTTTCTCCCACTCTCACCACACTCTCACCCCACGGTGCCGCTATAGTGCCAGCTCTCACTTCTCTCTCCTCCACATCAGCATTTCTTTTTCAGATTAAGTTATTTCACTCGCTTTTGTTTAGACATTCAAAATAATGCAAGAAAATAATTGCGCTCCCGCCCCTGCTCCCGCCCCGCTCCCGCCTCACTCCCGCCCCGCTCCTGCCCCGCTCCCGCCCGCCTGTCGCCCCGCCAGCGCGCCGCCCGCCTCCCACCTCACTCTCGCCGCCAACGCGGGCGGCAGCGGGGCGGTAGCGGCCGCTACCGCCGGGCGGTGGATCCACCGCCCCCCGCTACCGTCCCGCCCCTCTCCCGCCCCCCTCCCGCCCCGAGCCGGGCGATATCACCCCCCGTGTCGCCCGCGTTGGCACCAGCCTTAGAGGGTACATCGCTGAACCACTCTATCTTGACGCATGTAGCCACTGCTTTAGGCCTGTAGTACCTATAGCCGGATCCCCTTGTCTGAATCAAGGTAAATTGATGCTTGCACTTTGGATGGGTTACATTTCGCACAGTCAGGTGATTATGGCCTGATGTCGATGGGTTATATATGCATTTTCTTAGTGCCTTTCCTTTCATAAGCTCTTAAATCATTTCTTTGTGTTAGTACTTATGCTTCTCAAATTATGATGGAATAGCTATGCTAGATGCCTACTTGTGTTTGTGAAATTTAATTTACATGAGCTGGTTGTATATGCTTGTTTTTGTTCAAATTGGTTGCCTTTGCATCTGTGGCAGTACAGAATCATTTGCACCGGAGCATACATATTGTATGCACAAGTGAGTAAAATTCGTAGCACTAAAAAGTGCTTAGATCCTACTGTTATGGGAGTAGCATGTAACTTCTATTAGTGCATATGTTATATAGATTTTCTGCTAGCTGTTAATGCAGATTTTATAACTGGATATACATATCTTTGATGTGGTGAAATCACAATCGGCCCCCGCGTCGTCCCCTCCCCAGGGCGACACGGGCGGCGCCGCCAGGCCCCCAGCTCCCATTTCCAACTCCCGCCCCTCCCCCTCGCCGTCGCCGGTCGCCTCCACCGGGCAAAGCCCGTGTGGAGCCAGCGGCGGCGGGGCATGCTCTTCTCCGCTGCCGAGGCTGCTCGCGGTTGGGGAGCTCGCGGCGGCGTGCGCTTCCCTCTGGCTGCGGATGGCGTGGAGTCTCGCGGTGCTGGGCGTGGATGCTGAAGGTGGAGGGCCGACGGAGGTCGCTATGCGGTCATGGCAGCGGTGCGGGTTCGGGCCCAGATCTGGCCCTTTGCCTTTGCTCGCCGGCTCCGGCGGTGGTTCGCGGCCTGGGTGGACGGAGGTGGCGGCGTCCCGTGGCCCTGGCCGTGGCGGAGGAGCTAACGCGCGGCGGCGGTGCGCGGGCTGCATCTGGGCCCGAGCAGGCTCGCGCGGGGCGCAACGGCGTCAGCGAGGAGGAGCTGCAGCCTGCAGGCAGAGTCAGCGAAGAGGATATGGCGGAGGTTTCCGGCGCGGCAGCAGGCATGGCATCCCTCGCTGCCATTCTTCGGCACCTGGGCAGCGAGGAAGCCGGGGCGGCGGCCCCGGACCTGTGGCCGCTGCGGCGGCACGGCATGGTCGTCTTGGCGTGAGGTGCTGCGACCTTGTCCGTGGTGTAGTTCGGAGGTCAGCCACGGATGCGGCCTCCCATCTTGCGGCTCCCTTAGCTTCATGGGCGGATGGAACTCCGGGCGAAAGCCTTGCATCGACTCCGGTCGCTGCCGATGATGGCGGCGCCTTTTGGGCGTCGTTACCTTCCTGTTTGCATCGTTGTGGAGTCTCGACAACCGGCCCGACGGAAGCGGTCCGATGGTCTCCGGGTGAAAGCCTAAGCTCCGTCGGGAGCGGGCGACGGTGACGGACACGTCACTTCCTTGTTGGAGGCGTCGTCTTGGAGTCATTGGCTCTCCCGGTGCGACGGTCTCGCGGCGGATGGGTAGGATGGCTATGTGGTCAGGGGAGGTGGATTCCGGGGCGGCGGCCCCGAACGGTGGTGGATGTCGAGGCGGCGGCCTCGGGCTCTCACGCTGCGACGGTTCTATGAGGTAGAGTTGTTGTCTTGCGCGGGTCTGGGTGGCAACCTGGATGAAGACTGCATGGGCAGAGGGTTCGTCGACCCGACTGGATTGCTTCTGGGCAATGCGAAGGTCGATCTGGTTGCTACGCCGGGGCGGCGGCCCCGAAACAGGTGGGATTTGGTGGCGACCTGGATGAAGACTACGTGGGCAGAAGGTTCGTCGACCATGACTGGATCGCCTTCGGGCAATGCGAAGGTTGATCTGGTTGCTACGCCAGGGCGGCGGCCCCGGAACAGGTGGGATTTGGTGGCGACCTTGATGAAGACTGCGTGGGCAGAGGGTCCGTCGACCATGACTGGATCGCCTTCGGACAATGCGAGGGTCGATCTTATTGCTACGTCGGAGCGGTGGCCCCGAAGCAGGTGGTGTGTGTTGTGGCGTTGGTCGATTTGCGTCGCGTGGGCGGCGGGTCGTCTCGTCTGTATGGTTTTTTGGTCCTGTTTTCCTCATAAACAAGACATTGTATAGTTTGTATGGTTTTTGGACCCGGTTTTCCTTATAAACTGGGTCAACTCTATTCTATCTATTCGAGCGGTGGATATCGACCACCTTAAGCTCAAAAAAATCCAGATTTTATCGTGCTAAGGGGTGATCTTGTATATTACTAATAGAAATGTCGATGATTTCTAAAGTAATAATGTTTAATTAAATAATGTTTCTTTCACTAGAGCCTATTGGTTATGAGAATGGCTATAGATTCTAACGTTATGTTCTTTTGCAGGAAGGCTATGGATTTCAAACAATTTTTTTTCTATGATCAATACAAGACTTACCTAGCTTTGGAAGGATTGGTGGATGGAGAAGAAATGAATAACTTTGTTTATCTGTGTTGCAGCAGCATGTACTTTCTAAATCACAAATAACGGTGTTGGAGCAGGTTGTGGTGTGGTATCATGAGCATATGATGTAATGTGTAGGATGACTTCATTTGGGAGTCAGGAGCTGCGGCGATGGCGTGGCCATTCAAGAAGATTTCCTCCTTTGTCTTGCCGTAGTTCTTCCTATTTAGTTTATGGCATGGCCATTCAAGAAGATTTCCTCCTTTGTCTCGCAGTAGTTCTTCCTATTTAGTTTATGGCATGGCCATTCAAGAAGGTAAAGGTGAATTTTGAAATAGATAATAAGTCTAGACTCGGAGTTAACGATATTAGTTGTGTTTTTTCTCCATCACCCGAGCCCCTAGCTAAGGTGCATTTTCTTCTCTTTTCTTGCTTCCATTTCGACAATTTGTCAAAAGTAACCAAAGAAGTTTATGTTTACTCTTCTATTTTAACTCTGAGACAAGTAAATCATGTATTTGGATGGTTTAGAAATGCTTTTGTAAATGGTATAAAATTGATTCATATCAAGACAACATTGCTTGAACAACTTAGTTTGCTGGTATGCTTCGACGGTACCATACATGTGGAATAAGCCACGTGGAAAATATATTTTCTTATAAGTAATATGGGAACTGAGTATGAAGATGAGATATTGGTCGATGACGATCAGCATACTGAAGCAGAAGGCAATTGGGATGAGAGCTTGGAAGATGTTGATCAACATACTGAAAACCGAACGAATATATGACATGGATTGCTTCAACGTACAGACACACCACACACATATAATGAACTGAGCAAACGAATTTTGGTTCTAAATATTTTCTAACTCTAAATAAACTATATTCTGTGTGAATTGTATGTATTTGCGTGCATTGCACTCGTGCAGGCTTACTAGTCGTGAAAAGAGGAAGAAAAGGCCCAACCGAAAACGTGCCACGGGCAGCCCAGCGTCAAGCCAGCAAAGCATTCTGTCTGTTTTCGACACCTTTTTTTTTTTTTGAGATGTCCCATACCGTCTTTTATCTATGAGTTTGTGCTTACAAAATTCCACAGGTAAAAAAAAATACGTTTTCTATTTCTTTATAAGACAAAATAGGATTGCGCTTTCTCCGTTACTTTGTTTAAGTAAACTATTCGACTTTATTGATAAAGAAACTAAAATACGTGAGATATGAAATAAAGACATTGACGATGTATCTCTTTGAGCCAAATGTTGTTGAACCGCAAACTGATCGGCAGTAATGGAATTACAGTTTCCACCAGGCTCAGAACATCTCGTTTCGACCACCACTTTTACAGAAATTTTGCAGTCTCCACCACGTCCACGCCTAATCTGTTGCAACCCAGACTAAATAACCCATTGATAGCTAAACTGATGGTTGGGCCCCACATGGAGTACCAGTGACCAACTCCATCTCCTCCATCCCCGAGCTGCCCCCTTTCCCTCTCCCGTGAACTGAGGTCGTGACATGCTTTGTACAAAGTGTACCGTAGCTTGTATTCTTACTGCTATGTGGTTAGAGCTAACTTTTGATGTCAATGGGGGTATTTAAACTGGGTTGCACAGGGTTAGATGTCAACATGGCGGAGACTGCAAAATTTCTGTAAAAGTGGTGGTTTGCGCAACAAGATGTCCTGAGCCTGATGAAAACTGCAATTCCCTCTATTACTGCGGAAGATATAACGAGAGAAGAACCAAACTAGAGAACTAATCACCATACCAAACTTGACAAGACCAGACTAAAATACCCCAAGTTTTGGAGTGGAGATTTGTGCTCCCGGGCACTAGTGATCCTGATGTTTTAAAAAATTCGAAAATCATATATATATATATATATATATATATATATATATATATATATATATATATATATATATAGAGCAGGACTATTCTAGAACCCCCCTTAAGAGGTTCTAGAATAGCTATTCTAGAACCACCCCATCCTAATCAGCTTCTTATCCCGACTTCCTACCCCACCTAACCACCTTTTTCGAAACAGCGCTGCCCCCGGTCCCCGTCCCCATCCCGTCCCTCCGCCTCCACCCTCCTCCCACCGGCGGCTCACCTCCCCAGGAGCGCGCGTCCACGGCTCCCTCTCCACCAGATCGTGCCTCCCCGACCCCCATCCACCGAAGCATGCCGCCAGTCCCCCTCCCCTCCACCGGATCCCAACCTTCGTGGGCTCCCGATCCAGGGCCTCCGGCGGTGCCCACCATCTCCCCTAGTCCTTGCCCATCGGAGCTAGCTACCGCGAGCAGTCCCGGCACGATCCGGCGACGCCGCACCGGTCCCTTGCTCACCCGTCGACCTCATCTCCCAGCAAGCCTCCCCTACGCGCGCGTCCGGCTGCCTCCCCCGCGCGAGCGACCCCGCCGCTGGCCGCATCCCCCGCGCGCGCGTCCTTGCCGCCGGCTGCCTCACCCTGCATCCCGTCTTCTCCACGCGAGATCCACCGCCGGCTACCCAGCTCCTCCGCGCCCGGCCCCCAGGCTGCCTCCCCTCGCTAGACCGCCCGCCCCTGCCAGCAACCTCCGCCGACGTCCTCCTGCATCCAGGATGGCTGGCGCCGTCCCGCACATCGTCCTGCATCCCGTACGGCCGACGGCGACCCAGCTCCGCCATCGGGAGTGCTCCTCTAGGAGGGTCCTCGACATCCTCCCGCGCGGATCCTCACCTCCGCCGCACGCCGGCGTGGAGGACCTCCTCGCGCCGCCGAGGATCGGCTGCTCGCTGACGGGAGGCAACCTGCACCGACCAGTGGCTTCCCTGTTCCTCACGCCGCTGCTCGGACAGTGGGCAGCCATGCGGCGCCGCAGGGGAGCCCAGTCTCTCCTCGTATGTCAACTGCTTGCGGATTAGTTGTTGCAGCAGTCAAATTTCTTTTTCTTTTCGCTCATGAAGTTCAGTACTGCCTGTCGAAGGGATTTTCTTCAGTAGCTTCAGTAGACCGTGAACAAAAAAGAATAGGCAAAAACATGTATGTCTTGTTGTGTCCCAGGATGATGTTCACTTTGGTTTTAGTCACAATACACGATTGCAATAAAATGCACGCAATAGAACTGTACCGCGACCCCACAAAAAATATGGTGTAAGTGTGAAGTCCATATTTGATGGGAGAACCTGTAATAAGAATAATCGAAGTTCACTCCGCAAACATCAGTGGTTCACCTTTTCATAGACATGAAGTTCAAAATTTATACTCACGAAGAAGTTAACATTTTTTGTTATATTATGTTGGAGAGTTCAAATTCATTAGCACGGTGAAAGTTCATATTTATATTGTCGCAAAGTTCATATTTAACTATTTAGAAGTTCGGACAATTTCTTTTTTTCTCCATAAGGGGTACACTTGTTCTGGCGTTGAAGTTCGTTATCAACATCCCCGGAGTCGCTCATTGTCTTCTCTCACCATCCTATTTCTCCTAGTTCAAAATGAAGTTTAATCGACAAAATTAGTGAAGTTCAGAAATGGTTCGGGTATGAAAATCAAACAGGTCAAAAAAATAATATCAAAGAAGTCAAGAACATGATGGAGAACGTGGAGAACGTGCTTCTGGTGCTCCGTCAAAGAAGTTCACTTATGTGTTCGGAAGAAGTTCACATATGCGAAGTGGGAAGTTCAGAAAAAATAAGAATTCTAAAACAACAGAATTATGTATATTTAAAACTGCTTTTCTTTATTTGCTTTTCTTTATTTGAAAGTTCACTTGTGGAATTAAAAACTATATGAAGTTCACTTACATAATCACGAGAAGTTCGGGAAAAAAGATGGTCCGCTAAAAATAACCGCTAAAAAACATGATGTTCGTTCGCAAAAAAAAAATGAAGTTCACTTGCGTGTCGTGTGAAGGATATGAAGTGCACTTTACAAATAACATTACGAAAAATCAAATAACTGTGTCATAATACGCTCGTCTGATGCTCTGTTAGGAAGTTCACTTACGTCTCACATAAAAGTTCACTTTCGTGACGAGTGAAGTTCAAAAATGGTCCGAGTACGAAAATCAAACAGGTAAAAAAATCAAAACACGTCGAAAACATGACGTACCACGTTCATCCGGTGCTCCGTGAAGAAGTTCACATACGTGTCGGGAAGAAGTTCACATATTTGTCGGGATGAAGTTCACACATGCGAAGTTGGAAGTTCAGAAAAAACGAGAATTCTAAAACAATAGAATTTTATATATTTAAAACTACTTTTAAACCGTAAGGAATTTCAAAAAACTGCGTGAGATAACAAAGTTGCGGATTTTTCATAGCTTTCCAACGCCGTATCACTTGCATCAATCCGACAAATGGTTTGAAAATGGCGATCAAAATACCGTACGGTCGCGAAAATAGTGATAGTGTATTTTCAAAACTGCTCTTAAACCGTAAGGAATTTCGAAAAAATGCGTGAGATAACAAAGTTGCGGCTTTTTCATAGCTTTCCAACGGCGTATCATATGCATCAATCCGATAAACGGTTTGAAAATAGCGATCAAAATACTGTACTGTCGCGAAAATAGTGATAGTATATTTGAAATTCTTTAAAAACCGTAACTAATTTCGAAAACCTGTGAAAATGAAAAAGTTTCGTAATTTCCATAGCTATCCAACGGTATATCACATGTCTCATTCCGATAAGCGGTTGAATGAAGTCCACTTACTCTGCCACGGAAGTTCACAATTGGTTCTAGAATAGCTATTCTAGAACTAGTTCGAGAATAGCTGACCTATATATATATATATATATATATATATATATATATATATATATATATATATTGTACAAGGTTTGGGGTCCAAGGACCCCATTGCTGCATTTTTATAAACCAAGGTGGCAGGTACAAATTTCGCATAAGCCTTTTACATCACTTGCCTTAGAAGACCTAAAATTCGAAGAAAGGCCCTGTGCTCTTACAAAAAACACCCTAGAGCTAAGAAATAAAATGCAATCAAGCCCTCGAGTGCCTCCACCACACCTCGCCGGCGATCTCCAGACGGCGACGCCGAGATCATCAGGGCTCAGGACGCTCGGACTCCCTTTTCCGGCGAGTAATCTCAGACGCCAGCAGACTTGACGCCACCGGGGACGAACCACTTGGCAGCGACGAGCCGCCGAGCACTGGCTCTGGATCAAGAAGGCCTCCGCAATGGAGGTTGAACTTGGGCCATCTTCTTGGCCATGGATCGCGGCAGTGAGGAATACCACCGCGTGTGGTGCTCGAACATGCAGCAGCAACCACTCCACCAAGGTTGAGGAAGACGAGCAGCTCCTCCTTCTCCCCTCGCCTCCACGGCCGGCCGGAGGAAGAAGACGCACCGCCCCGCATCCTGCAGAGTAGTCAAAGAGCTCGGCGAGATAGATGAAACGGCCTCGGCCATCTCCATTCTTGCAGAGGATCCACCATGGATCAGAGCTGCAGAAGAGGAGTGGCCTGGATCCAGCGCCGCCGAGAGTCGCCAGAATCCAGCCAACCGCAAAAGCCATAACCTGTAGATCCACAAACGCCCTTCTTCTCCCACCACGGCAGCAAGAAGAGGATCGAGGAGCACGAACCGCGAGCTTATTTAGAGGGTGGACAGCAAGATCCGCGACCCCCACCTCTGGCCCCGACCTCCGAGGCTCCATGGATGCGCGAATCTCCACCGCCGGCCGCCGGGAGCAGCTCGAGTGCTCCGGCAGCAACATCCCTTCCAGCATGACGCCATTCTCCACATGGGTACAACCAAAGCAAACAAAACCTACAGAGCAACTCTTACTTAGGCTACTATGTACAGTCCTACCTCCGGCACCTCTCCTTAGCTCCTCCCGGCCGACATCACCGGCGAGAAGGGCCTCAGATCGGCCCGGCCATCTGGATACGACTCTCAAAACGTGGGGCGGTGGTGGCGCTCTCGAGAGGATAGGGACGAGAGAAAGTCAGAGTGCTGGTCCCGGTCTGGTTACTTTATGAAAATCATATTTGCGAGTTCTCAAAAAATATGAAAAAAATCACAGACGTAGCTAATAGTGTATTCCACAAACCTGCAAAAAAATCAACTTCAAATACTTTGTATACCGTTCTACACAAAAATGACAAAAGTTTAGATTTGAGTACGCATATTTTCAAATCACCAAATTTTATCAGATTTGTCATTTTTGTGTAGCTCATAATATTAAGGATTTGAAACTGATATTTTACAGGTTTGTGGGATACACTATTGACCACATCCGGATTTTTTTTTTCACATTTTTTTTAAACACATAAATATGGTTTTCGATTTTTTTTACTTAGCAGGAGCACTTGAGCTCGGGAGCCACTACTACTTTCCGCAAGTTTTGGTACTGTGTATATCTGTATCTGCAACATTCATATTTAGCACAGCTGCCAACCACTATATATCTCAGCATTACTTGACCTACAAACCCAAGATCCCTCCAGCAACGAGAACATAGACATGAGAGCCTGACCGAACTGATGATTGAAGATGACATGTCAGAAGACTATTTTTTTTCCATCTAATGATGTTCTTTTATGTAACCCATTTTTTGTGCTATCATGCACAACAAACTTTACGGTAAAAAGGAATTTTTGTATGGACGGAATATACGACGGAAGGAGGAAAGGTCATCACGTAGGAGGCCCCTCCAGAAGTCCATAAAGCATTCTCACCTAGCTATGTTGCTTAGCATGTCTGCCCCAGACCTACATACCACCCTCTTGGTCCACAGACTACTCTTGGACCCAAATTCACTTCTCGATTTACTATGGGGCGTCAACAACAGTGCTCAGTGCATCCGTCTTTCATATGAAACCAGAAGGCTGGCGGCTCACTTCGAGATTCAATAATACAAATCAGCACACATTAGCAATCACAAACACCATCCCCGTGTATACCGATGCAAATATGATTTATGTGTATGGTACGTTATCACTATGTTATGGGTATACACCAACTCCTATGTGGCAATCACTTTGTTTTGATCGTGATTCCTTACATGATAATGATCGATTCTCGTATAGTGATCATATGAGTTGCCTAACATAATTATGAGTGTGTATCTTGATGGTTATCCCTTGATAATTTGTGAAATTATAAATATATGCACGTAGGGATATTTGTATATGTATGTTTCTAGAACAGCTGATATTCCCCAGATTTCTGTTTAAGAGAATAACCTGCTCACTGAATCCTATTCGGAGGAAGAAGTGCGTAAGGCTGTTTTCCAAATGGAACATAATAAAGCACCTGGACCGGATGGTTTCCCAGCTGAGTTCTATCAGAATTTCTGGGATGTAATCAAGTCTGATTTGCTTAATATGTTTGCTTCCCTACACGTTGGTCAACTGGAGTTATTTCGTCTCAATTTTGGTGAGATTATTTTGTTACCTAAGATTAAAGATGCAGAAATGATTCAACAGTATAGACATATCTGCCTCCTTAATGTAAGCTTCAAAATATTCACTAAAGTTGCAACGATTCGGCTGAGCAGTGTGGCGGACCATGTGGTCCGGCCTTCTCAGACTGCTTTTATGCAAGGCCGCAATATCCTCGATGGGGTGGCAATCTTGCATGAAACGGTCCATGAATTGCACCGGAAGAAACTGAATGGGGTAATCTTGAAAATTGATTTCGAAAAAGCTTATGATAAAGTTAATTGGTCTTTCCTTCAGCAGACGCTCAGAATGAAAGGTTTTTCTTCTGAATGGCGTGCGCTTATTGATTCCTTTGTTTCGGGTGGAAGTGTGGCCATCAAAGTCAATGATGACACTGGCAGATACTTCCAAACAAAAAAAGGACTTAGACAAGGGGACCCTCTTTCGCCAATACTATTTAATATAGTGGCGGATATGTTGGCCATCTTGATCGAGCGTGCTAAGTCTGAGGGTCAAATTGAAGGTGTGATTCCCCATTTGGTTGATGGCGGATTATCGATTCTTCAATATGCCGATGATACAATCCTTTTTATGGAACATGACATCGAAAAAGCTCGGAACCTAAAGTTAATTCTATCGGCATTCGAGCGATTATCGGGTCTAAAGATAAATTTCCATAAAAGCGAATTGTTTTGTTTTGGCGAGGCCCGGGATGAAGCCTCTGTGTATGCCGAGCTTTTTGGGTGTGCACAGGGCCAATTTCCTATCAACTACTTGGGGATTCCAATTCATTATCGGAGGCTCACAAATGTTGAATGGAAATTGGTGGAGGAAAGACTTCAGATTCGTTTAAATAGTTGGAAAGGTAAACTCCTATCCCTTGGAGGAAGATTGGTTCTCATTAATTCAGTACTGACAAACATGGTGCTGTATATGATTTCCTTCTTCCCGTTACCTAAAGGGGTCTTAAAAAGATTGGATTATTTCCGCTCAAGATTCTTTTGGCAAGGGGATAGTGAGAAGAAGAAGTATCGACTGACTAAATGGAGTGTGGTTTGCCGACCAAAAGACCAAGGAGGGCTCGGTGTTCATGACCTTGAAGTCAAGAATAGAGCACTACTTGGTAAATGGTTATTCAAACTTCTTTCGGAAGATGGAATTTGGCAGACACTCATAAGAAGGAAGTATGTGGGGGAAAAAGCTGTATCCCAGGTTGTTTGGAAGCCTGGTGATTCACACTTCTGGGCTGGTCTCATGGCCACAAAAAAGTATTTCTTCCCACATGCTTCTTTCTCCATTAAGAATGGATCGGAGATTCGGTTCTGGGAAGATAGGTGGCTAGGCCAAACTACTCTTCGTGAACAGTATCCGGCTCTATATGATGTGGTGCGTTACAAAGGCGATACATTGGCTAAGGTGCTGGGTACATCCCCACCTAATGTATCGTTTAGAAGAATGCTATTAGGGCCTCGAGAAGCAGCTTGGAATGCTTTGCTGCTTCGGTTGGACTCCGTCCAACTCTTGGAAGGCCCTGATGAACTTCGATGGATTCCAACTAAGAATGGTATTTTCTCGGTTGCTTCTATGTATAGAGTTCTTATCCAATCTGATGTTCCGGTTGATTCTAATAAGAAAATTTGGAAGATGAAGATACCACTCAAAACAAAGGTGTTTGCGTGGTATCTTCGTCGGAGAGTTATTCTTACAAAAAACAACCTTGCCAAGTGCAACTGGCATGGGAGTAAAAAGTGTGTCTTCTGTACTCATGATGAGTCTATTAAACACCTTTTCTTCCAATGCGAGTTTGCTCGGTCTATATGGTCAGCTGTCCAAATAGGTTCTACCTTATATCCTCCGCGGAGCGTTGCAAATATTTTTGGCAACTGGCTAAACGGGGTTGATCCTAGGTTTAAATTACTTATTAGGGTGGGAGCGATTGCCGTTATTTGGTCGCTTTGGCTATGTAGAAATGACAAGGTTTTTAATGACAAAAATTCTTCTATTCTGCAGGTTATCTACCGTTGCACAGCTACACTCCGATTATGGTCGGTCCTGCAGCGTGTGGAGCACCGGGAGTTGTTCTTGGAGGTATTGTCGCGCTTGGAGGCGACAGCCAGGGAGCTATTCTCCCGGCATGGGTGGTCGCATAACCTGCGGATCAGCTCTTAGTTACCATGGGCGGCCTTATAATTTCTCATGATGATATGTAATCCGCCTTTTTTTCTTTCTGTTGCTCTGGATACGCTGGACGGTTTTGGGCTGTGTGCATCTTAGTTATGCAGAGCCCGGGTGTAATGCTTAATACTCTTTAAGTAATAAAATCCCTTTATCAAAAAAAAATGTTGTATTTCTCTCGAGACTAATCATGACCGGATCTTGTTGGCACTTGGCAGTTGGCACCATGATAAAAAAGGATGTGCATAGGATGTATGAACTAGGAAATGCCAGCACTAAGTACCCGAACAGGGTTACTTTGTATGCACCATGTTACTATGTCAATAAAAATATCATACATGCTAGAGGCTTTAATTTACATTTCGTATGAACTTTTTCAAATCATGATCGGGTGACACATACAAGGTTATCTCAAAATCTGTTTTATGACATGTTGAAACAAGGAGGGTCCAAGAAATACTGTATTGGTAGGCAAGATCAACATTTTTCTATAGTTTAGGGTTAGACAATATTATGTTCAAAGATTTGCACCAACCTAGCTTTTTTTGAATTTCCTTTATTAATGAAATAATATATATCTTTATAAGGAGAAGAGACTCATAGCCTTTTCGTATAAATTCTAACTTAGTAAGAAAGTCTATGATCTCTTCAGTGGCTTAATCACAACGAACAATTTTCGGTATACCTAGAAAAATATACTTTACAATAACTTTAGCTTCTAAAAGGTAGGGAGATACACATGTGTATACATATTCAAATTTGAAGAAGCTCTGTGGTAGATTATTGAAGATGAGTAAGCAACCCCAGTTTGAGTTTCATATTAATCACAAGACTCTCTTATACATTGAAAAATATTATTTAAAAATCTTCAAAACAACATCATTTGCAGAACAATTATCATAAACAAAAAACATATTCGTGTCTCCAATTTTGGAAAATTAAAATTTTAGATTCTTTAAAAGCATGATCATCCATAGTTCGAGTTTTCATATAAACAAATCCGGTGGTTATGCTAGGCAGTAATGTACTGCCGATTACTTATGTTTTGTACCGTGACCAGAACATCCAAACTCACATGCAAAACTTGACTTGCGAGATCGCAAATGTGTGATTGGATAAAAATAACATGGCAATACCACGGAGAAATTTATCATGATGAAAATATATCTTGTTAATTATAATTTTGGTAGATCTCGGTCCCCTAAAATTATACATTACCTGGGCTATGAACTGAAGTAGGCACCAATTCTAAAGTCTTTTGTATATTATTTATGGAGTGAGGTTGTGAGTAACAATGTTATTTCTAGAGTAAGGTGGAAATATGAAAGGTGGAAGTGAGAATGGTTGGATTTCTACGCCAAATTAAGAAATATACTGCTTAAATTAAATTAGCTGGCCAGCCGACCACTCGAATGTGCTGTTACCCACACCTGACAGCTTCGTGTTCTATCGTGGTTCAGTTTTCGCTGTGCTGGCAGCTCCAGATTGTTGTTGTAAAATCAGGAGATCAAAAATCTCCCGCACTCACATTTTTCCTGATAAACATAATGATCGCACATTTTCTAGAATACTGGTTTTGTCATTAGTATAGACAGACTTCCCTTGGTTCAACATTACATTCTCTCGGTTCAAAAGAAGAAGAAAAAATTACATTCTCTGATACAACACGATACAAACTCTGCCATACTGGGAGATCTCAGAACCCTGCCATATAGGAAGGAAGGGTTCTCACTTCTCAGTAAGCATGGTTAGACAGGATGGCTCTCCCTGCGCGGTGCCGGTGGAGAGCACACGCGCAGTGGACCGCGGTGAGGCTCAGGCAGCCGCTGATGATGAGCGAGTGCCTCTCCGGGCAGGTGTGGAGCGCTGGGAAGGAGTCGCACACCGCCTGGACGGCGGGGGGCGTCAGCGCGGTGCACTGGCTGATGTTCAGGTTTGCAAGCCCATCCTTGTCGTCACGGCGGCGCCTGCTGCCGCTCTCAGCAGTGTCCCAGCTCAAGCCCTTGCTCCTGATGCGGCTGTTTGCTGCCAGCGAGTACATGGCCCGGTCGGTGATGTTCTGGCAGTAGTACAGCCCCAGGGAACGAAGGTGAGGGCATCCGTTTGCAAGAGCGACCACACTCTCATCTGGAGATGGATAAATGGGCGTCAGTTAAGTTTCAGAAAATGAGCATGGCTCTACAGGCTACAACTGAAGTATTCCTACAAGCAGAGAAACAAAGTGCTAGTATCCTCGTATCGTTTGTTTCAGCGATCAACCAGGGTACCAAGGTTGGGCATACTGCAGCACATCAGAAATATAGAAAAATTACCTGTTATAAGAACACAGCCACACAGGTCCACAGCCCTAAGTTCAGGGCATCCAGATGCTAAGCTAGTCACTCCCCTGTCAGTGACAGTATCACACCAACCTAGGTTCAAAGATTGCAGCTGACTACAGTTACGTGCGATGGCCTGCATTAAGACAACATAAACTGAATATAAATTCAATATACTCATGCAACTGTGTTATAGCAGCTGAAGTACCTGCAATGCTCTGTCAGAAGCTGCCCTAACACACCCGCACAGATTCAAGCATTTGAGGTTCCTGCACTGACTAGTGAGATAGACCAAAGCAGCATCACTAAAATTGGAACATCCACTGATGTTGAGCCTTGTAAGATGAAGGCACCCATGTCCCAGAGCATACAATGATCGATCACTAAGCCTAAAGCTTCTGCTCAGATCCAACTCGCGGAAATCATGACAATGATTTGCTATGGCCTCCACTGCAGTGTCTTCAAGCTGAGGCTTGATTTGCCGTAGAGAAACGACTTGAAGCTTTGTAAATTTGGGAGCCAGTGAGATTACTAACTCATTCATGTGGTGTTGGCACCTGAAAATGACATTTGATCAATCAATAACCTTTCCTCTCAGATGCATTTCAAATATTGGTGTCTTGAACAAACCAGTTATTTCCTTAAAAACTAAGAAATTAAATTTATTGGGGCCATTATATCATCTAATTGAGCAGTTCCAACAGTTGTAGAACTAAAAAGCTCAACTGCCACAACATTGCCTCTTGTGCTTTTTGTTCTGTCTAGAATTGAGGTGGACAGCTGAAGAACAAAAGTAGTTGACTAGGAAATTGTTATAGTTGCAGTGAATTTCCATCACACATCATGCAATTGACCAACAAAAAAGAGGATCTAGACTACCAACCCAGTAATTAGCTGTGATTTCCAAAATTTTAAACCATAAATTGAAGAATCTAACATTTAGTCATCTTCACATATAAGAGAGAAATGCAGACCACTCACCACGAGAATGAAAGACTCGTGACTCCCCATCCTAGTGCATCACGCCACCCAGTGCAAACACCGGAGGCCACAATGACCATCCTGTCATCTCCAGCTACTGATATGATCCTCAGAAGTAGCTCCACGGGAAGGTCCTTCCAACCTAACAACGTGGTGCCTGTGCCACCATTCTGTGCCTGTCCATTGTCACCGTCACCAGAAACCATGAGTGCATTGAACGAATTGTCCAGGTTCGCACTCGTCAGCTGTGCACTGACCATTTTTCAGAGAATCCAACGAAACCCAGACCTGCATTTAGAAGTGCAGTTATTAGGAACCTACCGAGTCAATATGGTAGATTAGTACCAAGTATCTGCAACAAGAAAGTACATTGAACTAATCTCCCGGCTTTTTTTTGGATTTTTCTTTTTCTGATTTTAGTTCTCTTTTTGGTTGGCTAATAATATCTGGTTGCCGTAACCATGACACTCTCTTTTGTGGCGGAGTTCCTTCTAGCACAAAGTGTCACACATTAAGATGCGTGTTTGAGAAAGAAACTCCTCAATAAGCAACGACTGTAGCACTAATCTCTAAAAGTCAAGTGAAGCATTCAAAAGGACACATAAAGTCATGAAAAAATGGCGTAAGGAAAACTACCATGAATAATGCCCTTACAATCAGTGCCTCTGCATCAAAATCCCAATCTCTCCTCGCGAGATCGCCTAAAAAGCAAAAATCTTTGCCGCAATTCACAATTTCCAATAGAGGAACTTGCGCACAACCTCACATAGACTAAGGAGGTGTGGAACCCATTTGGGCGAAATTGGAAGGAAACGGCATGCTAACGGCCATTCTTTTGGAAGGTATTACAGAACTTCCAGTCCCTTCTAGTCTAGTTCTAAAGCTCGACGGAACCACCAGAGGCGTGCCATCAACGGAACCTTCAATAAACCAAAACAACAGCAGAGCTAATCGGCTAATCCAGCACAATCTCCACTCATCGGCTAATCTGGTAAAAATCAATAGAGAAATCATCTCAAATCGTCGAATGCTAACAGGGCCAGACTCCAACGGCAGCTAGCATGCATCAGCTCGAGATAAGGACCCGGCGCTGCAGATACAGGAATATCCTAGAAAACAACCACGAGCTTTTGCCAAGGATCGCTGTAGCTTTCGCGCACAAGCAACCACAAAAGCTCGGGGATTCGAAGGGGAGAGCCACGGGAAATCGAGCCTCCGGGGGCGATCCAGCTTTGATCTCAGCAGCATCAACAGCGGACAAGGAATCCTACTTACTACATCGAACCAACAAATTACGCGAAAGAAAGAAAACGGACGCGAGGTTTCCACTCACCAGGTCCAGCAAGCGAAGCAGCAGCACCGCAGCTGCACAGAGGCGATCGATTTTTCTAGCTGATGGGGGGGAATTTTAGCTGCCGCAGTTGTGAACTGGCGGCTGCCTGTGGTGGCAGCGAGGCCGGGTTGTAATAGCAAGCGAGGGGAGGAGGAGGGGATCAGGACGGGAGGCTCGTGAGTCGTGAGGGTGGCGCGTGGCGTGTTGAGCTTGAGCGGCTGCACACGTGAGCAGGGCGTGCGGATGGCGACGGCCAGGGGCCCGGAGCCTTCTTTCCCTATATTTTTTTCTCTTTCATCGGCGGCTTCTATTTTCCAGGATTTTTAAAAATTCTTTCCGGTGTTTTGTGTTTTCCAGACGCGGGGGCGGGAAAACGGGAGGAGTGTCCGTCGCTGTCAACAGACCGAGCCACCACCGGGAAACTTCTCGAAAGGCACAGAAAATACACAGGACACGTCTGGTTTGCAGATTCTAAGAATACTGAAATAAGGAAAATAATATACGAATCTACTCACTCCGTTCCATAGATGACTTTTAAATAGATGTATCTAGATATATTTTACGTCTAGATACATTTTATTTGAGAATCATCTAATATGGAACATAGCCAGTAAGGAATGTATGTGCAAAACAAATAATTGAAAAATATAAAATATAATAAAAGGATTTTCTATTGGAAAACACTAACAAACAACCGGAGGCTTCCGAGACGCCGCGTGTCCCCAAACCCGGCGACATGAGCGATTGGGGCACACCTAGCTTTTACGTTATCTCTTCACCCTTCACTTGTTTTCTCGTTTCCCATTCTCCTTCCACCCGTCGCCTTTCACGTCCAGGCTACTGCCTCCCCCATGATCTGGTACCTACACACTCCTCCCCACTAACGATGGCGTGAACCACCTCCGACCATTGCGTCTGCGACCTGTGAGAGGGGGCCCAACAACGGGGATGTTTCATATGACATCCACTGTCGATGCAAGGATGGGCGGCACTGTTGTGAGAGGCTGCCGGTGGTGCTCCCAGCCGATCGAGGGCGGCGGTGCTGCTGCAAGCCGGAGTCTGGTGTTGCAAGCGGCAAGGGTGGCATTGCCGAAAATGGTTATTGGTGATTCTCTGACAGGGACACGCGTCGCTACCTTGCGGCGACACACGATGCTACGAGTCCGAGGGTGTGGTGCTGCAAAGTGATGATGGTGATGCTACTGGCTAGACAATGATGCTACCATGGTGGAACGTTGATGCTACCATGGGTGGACGACCATGCTACCATGGCTAGACGGTGTTGCTACCATGGGTGGATGACCATGCTACCATGGCTAGACTGTGTTGCTACCATGGTGGAACGTGGATGCTACGACATTGCTGTGACCGGTGATGTATGATGCTACGAGCCAAAATCGAGGCTGCTACCATTATGCTGCATGACGGACATCGCTATGGCTAGCTGGTTGACGCTGGTGCGAGGCAGTTAACGACTCTGCAGCTCCGACAGTGCTAGACGGCAGCAACACTGGATGGCTGCATAGGGTGCGTGCTAAGCACCAAAATTACTTGTCGAAACTTATTGTTAATCAACTATTGTAACACACTTTCTCCGATTGTCATCACCTTGGCCAAAATGGCTTGGGCTTTTAGATCACCTCACATCCTTGTATCATCCCGCACCTGATGTAAATATTTTTTAACCCCAATTTAATATATGCAGCAGTAGGAGCCTTTCCTGCCGTAATTCCTCAGAAAAAACAATGGATGGCTGCGACAGCAATGGAGGAGGACCTCGCCGGAGACAGTGGGGTTCGCAGCAGCATGCCAGCATCTTGCATCGGGAACTCGCAACACGCAGTGGGCTGCTGTTTTGCAGCAGCGGCGGCGTGGATCTTGCAACAGAGGTGCGGAGGGGGAGGAAAGGGCTGGAGGTGCGGCAAGAGAAGCAAGCGTCTGGAGGCTGCTGGGGGGATATCAGTGGTGGACACATGTCAGCTCGCCGATGCGGAGGTTCGGGGGTCTAAATCCCTCGGAGGATGCTCAGCAGTGGCGGAGCTGGCCCAAAAATCATGTGGGGTCAAACCATCTAAATAGCCTATATAGATAGGATTTATACATAAATATTCATAGTTATAAGGGTTTTTTTAAAAAAGCTGTGGGGTCAGCTGACCCCACATCTAACATGCAGATCCGCCACTGATGCTCAGCATGCCCCTTTTCTATTTGCATGCTCCTCACTACTTAGTTCTACTCACTTTTGCCTCACTGTTTTTATTTTTCGAACTTTTCCTCTTCTCACAATAGCTGAACCTTGCAAATGATCAAATTGACCGTTTCCGTCGGATCAACCCTTTTGACCGTTACTTGACGTACATATGGGACCGACTCTTACAATTTGGACCCGTCGCGGTAAAATGAAAGGGGCCCTACCCTGCAATCAAAAAAACTAGTACTTCTCTCTCTTCTTCTTCTTCTTCTTCTTCTTCTTGTTTCGTGGAAATTCTGTGGAGCGGTCTCTCTGAGCCGAGCTATCCGGACACATCGGAAAGCACGTTCTCGTGCCACGCAGAGTCACTGTATTCATCCGACTCCAAGTGTAGTCACATTATATGAGGGAGGCGGATGAGTAGAAGGAGTGGAATGAGAAGGAGGTGGAGAAGTTGAACCGCAGGGAGCAAGGTTTGGCTAACACTGGCGAGACACATGAGGAGAATTAGGATGAGTCAGGCGACAACGAGGAGGAGAAAGAAACTTCCACCGCCAAGAAGTAACCGTCCCCGGCAATGAGGCGTGTGGAGATCTTCTACCGCAGACACCGAAGTTCTCGGATGGGACCGGGTCTATAGTCGTCGTCAAACTATCTGTGGCCGTCGACATCGTGCACATGACCGAGGCTAATGTTGTCAAGGAGGACTATGATGACTCCGACGACTACGATCTCACGTCAGTTTGCTGCATATGAAGACAACACGAGAAGAAGAAATAGATAAATTGTTCCAATTCATGCTGATGATGGTTAAGTTGTTTAACATAAGTAATGTTACGTTATTGAGTTAATTTTTTACTGATATGAAATTTAATGTTTCTACATTTACTGATTTTTTTCTTTGGTTGGATTAGACGTGAAAATGGATAGGCTAGCGGTGAGTCTTTGCCAATCAAAAGTTATACAATACGTTTAAGGACTATGTCTATCCGTGCACGCCACCATCCCGAGCAGCGAGACGTTGCCAGTAAAACGTACAGAGTTCATGATGCTAGGTGAACCACTATGGGCGCGTTTGGCCCACGTTGTCATGCATGCAGGTTCTACATTTCCCCAGGGCCTGTCCCCCTAGAGTCTGGCCCATGAAGGTTGAAAGCAAACACGGATTGGCATGCATGGGGCATGCGTGGCGTTTGGTGTGGCTACGTGCTGCATGCGCTGTGAGAGGGGCATGCAAGATTCCGTGCATATGCAGCTGCCTCGTGTTCCGCGCCACCTGTATGAGAGGCTGCATGGGAAGGAACAACCGAATCGGCCGTTTCTTCAGGGCCAGGCCCAGAGGCGCTTTAAGTATCGTGCGGACGCAAAAATGGAGACTCGTATTTAACCAAACACCGCGTCGGCGAAAAGATTACATTCTCATGCAGCGTACCTACTTCTACCAACTTCCATGCAGCGTACCTACTTTTGCTACGCGAGCCAAACACCCCCTATCAGCTTCCACGCATGCATGCGGTTAATGCTCATAGATATGCACGCAGTGCCACGCAACGCCACGCCCGTGAACGACATGCAGGAAAGCACGCTCTGCCCATGTTCTCATCACGCTCCGTCCAGATCCATGGCATAATTAATGGTAATGTGTGCCAAACATGTGTTTTAACACCGTAAGAAAAATTGCCAAGTGAGAGATATTTTGAAACTATTTTTACTATTTAATTTAGTGCCAAAATGTGTTTTTTTGTGAAGCATATACCACAAATAAGTTTGCAAATTGAAATCTTCCATTTTTCACACAAATTATAACATATTGGAGGCACAATCTCTATATATCTTGAATTGTTGATCTTTTTAGCTATATTTCACTGATTAAATAAGTTAATGAGTTTTATCGAAGTCATTCAAATTTGTAATACAAGTGTGTTATGCATTGGTAAAAAAATTAGAAAAAATCATATAAAGATACTCTTGCATGATTCTATGTAATAGCCCACAAAAAAGTTGAAAAAAAACCATATAAAGATACTCTTGCATGAATGGCATTGTACACAATTGTGGTCAAGTTTTTAAAAAAAATCAAACTAATTGAGAAAATTTCAAAAAATTGCAAAACCAGCGCAAAGATTCATTTTTAGTGTACTAGTTTAAGAAAAATGATGAACTTACAATACCACAAATTGTTAAAAAAAATATTCATAAAATGGACTATTATGTACAAAGATTCATGTCTTTCAAAAAGTCATGGCCATATCCATGGCTAAGTTTTTGTTATCATGAAGAAAATTGGCACAAACATGGATTTAACATTGTAAAAAATATTTCCAAAGTGATATTCTTATATATTTTGGATGTGGTTATTATTATTTTGTCTAGTGGAAAAAATGAATTTTTTGTGATGCGGGTACCACATATAAGATTGCAACCTGGACTTTTGCAATTTCCGCACAATTTATATAATGTTGGAAGCACAATAACTAAATATTTTGAATTTTGAGATTTTACATATATTTCATTGATTAAATGAGTTTAATGGGATTTATCGAAAATATTCAAATTCGAACTAGAAGTGTGTTATGGTTTGGTTAAAAAATTAGACAAACAACATATACAGATACTCTAGCATGATTCGATGTAATAATCCCCCAAAAGGTTTAAAAGACACCCTAGATATGGATGGTCATGCGGACAATTTTGGCCCCGTATCACATTAATTGAGAAAAATTAAAAAAATCACAAGACCAGCGCAAAAGATTCAATTTTAATCTACTAGTAGTTTGAAGAAAAAAATGATAATTTGTAATATAACATTAAAAAAATCATAAAATGTATTATCATATTTTTTTTCATGGATTTCAAGCCAAATGACCAAAGTCATGGTCATCTCCATGGCTAACTTAATGCTATCACGATCCAAATTTTCACAAACATGGGTTTTAACATTCTAAATAATATTGCCAAAGCGAGATTGCAAGATGTTTTGAGAATCTTTTTTTTTTATTTTTGTAGTGCCAAAATGTCATTTTTTTTGTGTGAAGTAGGTGCCACAAATAAGATGGAAAATTGGACTTTTGCAATTTTCGGATAAAGCATATCATACCGGAGGCGCAACCCTACATATCTTGATTTTTTTTAAAGCATTTTATCGATATTTCATTTAGTAAATGAGTTTCATGGCATTTATTGAAAGTTATCCAAATTTGATGTGTTTTATTTTGGCCAGAAAATAAAAAACCTCATACAGAGGTACTCTAGCATGATTGTAGGCAATAGCTCTAGAAAAGTTTTAAAAAAATCTACCCCTAGCTATGAATGGTAATGCGGATAACCGTGGCCCCGTTTGAAAAAAAACACATTAATTGAAGAAAAATAAAGAAATCACAAAACCAACACATTTTTTAGTGTACTAGTTTGAAGAAAAAAAATAATAAATTTGCAATACAACAAAAAGAAAATCACAGAACGCACGGATTACCATGTACAAAGATTCATAAATTTCATGCAAATGACCAAAGCCATGGCTAACTTAATGGTATCATGAATTAATTTTGAACAAACATGGATTTTAACATTATAAACAGTATTATCAAAACAATATTGCAAGATTTTTTTTGCAGCTTATGTATTCACGGCGCCGCCATTTAGTGTTCTTTTCAAACACTCACGTCTATATTCTACTGTATAATGGTACACCTTGATGAAAATAGAGAGGGGAGCCGTCCAAGTTCAATGAACAATAAACCTACGGAACCAAACCAATCATACCTCGATCGATTGATAGCAAAATCCAGACGGGAGACGCTTTCGATCTGGCCTATCCTGCTCCCCGGTGGACAGTGGTGGTGGCCAGCAGTGTCACTCCCCCATTCAGGCACTGTTCACTGCTATGAAGTAGAGGTTATATCCGTCCTTGCTCGTGCCGCTGAATGATATAGTAATAACTATCACCAGCTCGTTTGTCGTTTTTGCAGTCGCCATGAACCTAGCCACGAATGCAGCCCGCATTTTTTTTTTTTTTTTTTTTTGAAAGAAAGCAACTTATATTCATATGAAATTAAGGATACAAAGCACAACGCAAGCGCAAATACAAAAGGAAAACAGAGGACCAAGAACCTCCTTCTTCCACCCGACATGAAGACGCCATAGATCAGAGGAAAGAACCATCGTCTTCACAGCATCGACTTGGAGCAAGCAGAGCCCCTTGCCTGAGAGCTTTGTGAGCCGCAAGAAGCACCATCTCCAGCGAGATGGATGAAGCCACTGGAGCCGCATCGGCCAAGCACGTCAGTCGACCAGCTAGCAGCAAGAGACAAAAAGCATTGTGCTGATAAGACCACCAGCGTCGATCGCATTGCCGAAGAGTAACAATTGGCATGGATTCGCATTATTTGTTTACCAGCAACTTACAAAAAACTAGATAAATACCCGTGAGTTGCTACGGGTCAAAAATTCATAGTAAACACATCATGGTAGTAATGATATTAGAATTGTAAAAATATTTTTATATAATAATGATCTTTATTATTAATTTGGAAACGATCATACGATGTCTCCATTTGCGGGTTTACATCCCTCATACCCGCGCTCCCCGTTCGATTGTCCTCACCAAATCTACCTTATACCAAACAAAAGCACATTATGCATTGGCCATTGTCGTCCATCTCATGAACCGCACGCCACTACGGGCCGATACAACATGACCAATTTTGTTTTTGAAATCTTTTGGCCCGAAAGCATGTGGGCGTCGTTGTCCGCGTCCCGCTGATTCTTTATGTCCTCCCCTCGCACAAATTTGGTGTCCCACCACTGTTGCCCCTCGTCCTGTAAACGCACGAAGCCGGGCGCATCCCTGTTCGTCGAATTCTATGTCGAGGCACTCCTCCGCCCATAACCCCTGCCCAAGCAACACCCATGAGTGCCCAAAAAGCGGATACAGACGAGCGTGCCACCAACAACAAGGCGGCTGAGCTCACGAGCACTTCCAAGTTCCAACGACGTGCTCTCACCTCACGACAAGTACGAACGGGTGCATGGAGCCATTATGGAGTGATAGCAGCCGCTGCGTCTCAAACCGGAGTTCCCCGTAGATTGATAATTAAAGAATAATGCATTTTTTATTTTCACTTACATTCTACTTTTGATTTTAACATAAGTCACAGATGCTCAAATATGGCAGTTTCTCATGTCCAATCATCTAAGAGTCATGTTGAAAAATAAATGGGGTAGCAATCCATGGCAGAGTAAAACCAGACTAAATAAAAAGTTAAGTTAGCAAATTTGATATAGCAAAACGGAATACAAATAGTCTTATTTAGGGCATGTACAGCGCCGGACGCTTAAGTGGGCACTTAATTTAGGCAGTTACCCCATGATCTAAACGTCCGACGCCTGGAGTCCTAAATCGTACGCATTATTCAAGCGTCAGGCGCTTAGTTAAACGTCGAGGGCAAAATAACTACCCAGAACTGAACAAAACAGCCGGAATTTAGACCCTAGCGCCTGGGCTAAACGCCCGCGCTGTACGTGCCCTTATGTGAGGACAAGTTAAGGAGAACGAATCTAGTAAGTCAAGGAGAACGAATCTGTATCAGCTAGGATTGAATCGTGCATGCTCTATTTGGACTTTGTCCCGATCGGGACATGCATATGCATGTAGCTTGAATCGGGTCAGCTTCTTTTCCCGATCGGTTGAACTTTTTATTTTTTGAACTGATCGGTTAAATCGTTTTTTAGGAGGACTCGAATCGTTTCTTGACTTACCGTGACAGCCGTGACAGCCCAGCCCAGTTGGAGTTTGAGCCGAAACGTGGCTAGCTCGAGCAAGGACAGAGAATATTCGAATCGCAGTTTTTTATAGGAAACGGTATATCGCTGTTTTGGTGGAGACGTACCAACGAAACCATCACCTATTGCAATTTTATAGTAGAGATAGATCGCGTGGCATCCAGGCATGTCCATGCGGATGTGCAGTGCAGCAGGCAAACAAAGAAAGTCGTCGACTGCGAATTACTACGACAAGAATTATTCGGGTGTGCTTATCTAGCCATGCACATGCACGGCGGTCATGAAATTTTACTCCCTCCGATCGGTTTTGTTTGTCGCCGGACGTATACAGATTCATACTACCGTAGTTCATCTTCCGCGTCAATCATTCCCGACCGTAGGTAGTATTATATATTTAGATTAATATAATGACCTGACGATGACACGCTTTTATTATTCTGTAGCTGACGTGAACGCAAGCTCCTCCCTTGTTCTGTACAGCCACCGATGATCGGTTGCCCACAAGGCACGATGGAACTACGATGCCGCCCCGCTGCACTGCACTGTTAGCTTGGCCTGATTTCTCTTTGCGTAAAGGTTTTTTCTATGCACGTAATTAACGGTGAAGGGAAAACCGGAAAAGGGACGGGAATTGTGATCGATACGTGCGAACCCCAAAAGTTATCGATCAATCCATGTCATCATAGCAAAGCTTCCATTATCTGAAAACGACGTCACTGGATGGAAGCGTCCATGTATATTTTGCTCATCAGATTCCTCGGTTAAAAAGCTATCTATAAACCATTTAACTAAAGCTTCAGCTTCACACAGCATCGTTATCTGAGAGAAGCTTTACACGGCTAATTAACACCGCAAAAATCTCATTCCTCAACAGAGGCACCTTTTCTTGTAAATGCACTCACATATATTGTGAATGCTTTGCAGGTTCTTTTAGGGAAAAGTGATATGATTTGCTTCATTTTCTGAAATTGCCTCCTGGGAACAGTCACATGGCATCTTGTTCCTCCCAAGCCCAAATCATGGGAACAGTTTGGCCGCCTAATGATGGTCCAGAAGTTTCGGACTTTCCTCTCAACAGAGCGATTGGTTCCCTTGCCATCTTGCAGAGCCTGGAAAAGGATGGTCGGTAGCAGCCCACATGTCTATTCATTGCTTTTGGGCATGATCTCATTCATGTTTATTTTATTAATCAGAAATTTGTCCAAAACCAATGGAGAAATGGCAAGAGCTATCCATACCACCATCAACTAAATTCCAGCAGAAACTCGATCAACTCGGATCAGAATAGCATAGTACTGTTCAATACCTTGTCATATCCAAATGAATTTTCTGTTACTTTTAGATGTCGTTTCCTGAACTAGTAGCCATCACTTTCGCCTGAAAGGGCAACTCGATGGAGAAAGTATACGAAAACAGCTGCCTAAATTGCAGTGCTAGCTTCATTTCGGTGGAGGCTGTTAAGTGCTGCAGCAGATTTCTTCTGTTAGCCTGGCTGAGAGAACTCTTCAATGCAGAGGTCACGGAACGACGGGTCGATGTCATATTGCATCCTGCAGATGAAACTCTTCAACAGCCACACATACATGGTACGTATACACTAGGCAAAGCTGAAAGCCAGGGAACACAACTGCGTAAATACCACGAGAAGACAGACATTTCATTTACAAAGATAAGCACACGAAGGGAACTAGTAATTCCCCCAAATACACCTCCTTATATATGTGGAAGAACAAAACAAAAGAAGAGGAAGAAATTAACGAGATAGCAAGAAGTGTTACAGGTAGCACCGGTGAGAACTGGAGATATTCCTTTGCGCCACTGCTTGAATAGCCAACTCGGAACACGGGATTCCCTCGGGATATTTCTTCACTTTGTAAAATGCGGAATGAATTGTCGGGACAAATCCCTGATATGCTCATTCTCAGTCTCGATAAGGCGAACAACCTCTCCCATAGAAGGCCGCTGTTCCGGGTTTGTCCTCACACAAAGATATGCTGCTCTGGCTAGGTGATACAGCCCATATGTGTCGTATGTATCTGAAATGCGCTCATCAATAAGGTCGTGCAGTGCCAGACTCTCAACCAAAGGCTCTGCCTGAAAAATTATAGAGGTGCAAGAAAATGAACGTACAAGTCTATTGTAAGCAAGTTTGGAAAAAAAGAAGAATGCACCGAAGAGAATACCCATTGTAATATGTGTGCGCACTGTCCTTCACGTTCCTCAAGCACCTTGCGACCGGATATCAGCTGGAAAAGAACGATGCCAAAGGCATACACATCTGTTCTGACAGAAACTATGCCATACTCGGCATACTCCGGAGCCAAGTACCTAAGGGACATGACAAGAAAATCCTGGTATTGTCAGAAATACAGGAGCAAAGTAGTGTCATGAAATGGACGAGTGAATTAATAACAGTGCAAGGATTAGAGTTTGTACGGACCCTGATTGCCCCAGAATCCTTGTATGAATAGAAGCATTGACAGCCTTCCATTTCGCAAGACCAAAGTCTCCAAGCTGTGGAAGGACATCAAAATCAAAACAGAGCACACATGGCATTTGCATTTTCAAATGTACCAGTAAGAAGTGAGGTCTAGTCCCATCCAGCTTACCATAGGAACGAAGTCATGTGTCAACAGTACATTGCTTGGGCGCAAATCCCGATGAATTATTGGACCGGCGCGACACTCTTCATGCAGAAAGCGCAGCCCCTTTGCTATACCAAGGGCAATAGCATGCCTCTTGTGCCACTCCAATAAGCCTGCCGCCTGGTCTATTTCACAACGTGACAGGAGCAATGAGCAAGGTAATAATAAGTTTGTCACCATCTTCATATTATGAATTTAATATTATTCCCACTACCTAAGCACGTACCAAATAAATGCCACTCGAGAGATTTGTTGCATATATACTCATACACCAAGATATTGTAGCTTTCTTTGCAGCAATACCCAAGTAGCATGACAATGTTTCGGTGCCGGGCAAAGCTCAGCACTTGCACTTCAGAGAAGAACTCAGTATATCCCTGTGCACTAGCTTGTTTACGCAACTTAGCTGCAATGACCTGGCCATCCTTGAGCTTTCCTTTATATACATGTCCAAATCCGCCTTCGCCCACCAAATTCTCTCTTGAGAAGTCAGATGTTGCAGACTGAATCTCTGAGAAAGGATATTTCATGGATTCCTTGATGTAAAGCACTGATCTTAGCCCACAACCAGCACATAGAACTGGTCTTTCCGATGAATCGTAGTTAACGATCATGTTATCTTCAATAAATTTTCCTATAAGGATCACAGGAGCATGTATACTATGACTAAATATGACATTGTACATGGCTTCTGTAACATCAAAAAAATTCAGCTAAAGTGCAAAAGCTAGTTGCATATTTAGGATTTGCTTACCATTAGTCTCATCAATCATCGTGACGGACGGGATGCTCATTGACGGTGTGAAATCTTGCATGCTGCTACCAACCACACTGGGGGTGTAGTGGATCTCATGGTTGCTTAGAGAGGCAAAGTAACTTACAGGCGATGACTTGATCGACACGCGAACCTTGTCAGTATCTAGCATCTTGGAGCTCAGATCTAGTGACACTACTAGGTGTTCTAGGTCCTTCACTTCTACCATGCTTTTGTTTGACATATTTGTTCTAATTGACTTCATGGTTTGCACTGTTAGGTTATCCTGAAACGCTGCAACCTTGCAGGCTATGTGCTTTTCTAGGTGCTTGAAATCTCGTCTGAAGTGCCTATAAAGTTGTTATAAACTGATACAAGTTTAAGTACTGAACCAACAATGCTCTATTAGGTTAGTATGCCAACAATGATTAAACAAGAAATGACGCACATACCTATCCAATACAACCCAAGCAGCTTTACTTGAATTGACTTCATGGATAATGACAGCCTTCGCTGGTGACCCAGGAAATACTTTGAGGGTTACACTTATCTGAAGTAGAACCAAACGAGCATCAGAATGTAACAAATATTTTCAAGAATGTGACAAATCTTGCTGATAAACCAGCATCTTACCCCGACAGAAAAAAATAGCTTATAGGGATTAGGTATAGAAACAGATATCTATATGGAAATGCAGGAACCCTCTACCCCTCTTGGGCGTTACCCAAAAAGAATAACAGTTACTACTTTTTTTTCTTTCTGAAATTAGAATACATTTCTTGTGAAATAGATGCAGGTCATATTACCCCGACTTTGCGGAGCTCCTCCACATCCTGGAGGAGCTTGATTCTGTAGTATTCAGCTTTCTTGGCAACCTGATCACGTAGGTATCGTGTGTTCGTCCCGCCAAAAGAATCATTAGATGCTTTGGTTTGGTATCCCACTAATCACAAAAAAATACAAGAACATTAATTCGAAACAGCAGTCATGACATAGGAGTCAAAAAGGTTAATTTATAATAGGATTCATGATATACACCGTACAAAAGGGAACATTGACTCAATATTTCTGTAAAACACCAACAGCTAACAGGAAGACTAAATTGCTGTCATTCACTAAAATTCAATGGAAGATTAAACGAATGAACAGACATTGCATTACTGCATTTTCTCGTGACTAGGATTATATGCTTAATTAATAGTTGCGATCATATGAAAATCATTGCAATTTTGACTCCAGCAGTTTGTTAAACACAAGACATTCAGTTTTGCTGTCATAGTTTTTAGCATAGTTTCCTTGACATTACACCATTTGTGAAGCTCAGCAACGCCGTCCTTCTATATGACGGTAGAGATTCTCACTGTGATGACACTCCACCGAGGGACACCTATGCTCACTGATGGTGAACCAGTGAACAATCACCAACAGGACTGAAAGCCAGTCGGCACAAATATGGAAGCATCTGTCAGCATGCAATGCATCAATGCACCCTAAGTCCCTAACACACTCTCTAGTAACAGAGATCAGCATACAAGATTATGTACCTAACTAGTACAAGAATCGTTTGCTTAATGCAGGGATGGCGGAAATTAAGAATCAACTTCCAATCTGACACGTTGACACTTGAAATCTACCTTCTACGACTCTACGTACAACTATGTTAGCGATATTGAATTATTTGAGGCGCAACTAGATAACATTTTGGGAAGATTTAAACAAGAGTGGGTTAGGGGCTAAAGAGATCGTAACCCGAACGGGAAAGAGAGACCTAAAAGGGGAGCTTGGCCCTCACTCGGATTGGTGACAGCGTGGAGCACGCCGAGTACGATGAGGGAGTCGCCGCCGCGCAGTATGTCACCCCGGGCGACCAGTGCCTTGAGCGCCATCCTGACCTCCACCTCGCGGTGGTCGCGGGTCGCGTCGAGCGCCACCACGACCAGCTGCGGCGGCGGCAGCAGCGGCGACAGGGCCACGGGCATCGCGCCTGGATTGGCCCCCTCGGGCATCGCGAGGAGCGCGGCGGCGTGGTGGTCCCCCGGGCTGAGGGCGGAGTACATCGAGACGGGCGTGCTGACGGGGGTGCTGGTGGCGCTGCTCCTGCTCCGCTCGTCCCGGCGCCGGCGGCGCGCGTTCCTGCTGACATTGTTGCCACCAGGGACCGAGGGTATTAGTACCTCGAGACGGCTGCGCACCGCGGCGAATATTCGGGAGAACAGGGAGATCATTCGGTGCTGCTGCGCTTGCCGGCGCGGGCGCGGGGGGCATCTCCAAGGCACCGGGAGCGAATATATGGCGGGATGCCATTGCCAGTGATGCAAACCGGAGGACCGCCCGAGGCCGCAGCGGCGGCGAACCGCAACAGCTTGCGGTTGTCGCGTCGCTGGCGGACGGCTGCGCCGGCGGACTCGGCGAGGAAGATTTGCTGGAAACAGGGGGACGGGGACGCTTGCTTATAACGAAAACTGGTCGTTTCATATTAGTTGCTCCCTTCAACTTGATAACCTTTGGCTAAATTTCCATAATTTTATGCTTTCTGAGCACCATTTAGTCCGTCTTGAAGGCTCGGATTTGTTAAACATACCATCATACATGGTTAAACCAAGGTTACAAGGTACCTAAGCCCTAACCTACATGCCATTCTAGTATTCAAATTTAATTTACTCTCGAGTACATTGATATGATAGAATTTTGAGATGACTTACGCCTATTTTTCCTCTCTATTCCTCCATCATTGGTCATAGTCAAAGTCGTTTATTAATATGTATATTGCTCCCACAAAATCTGGAAAGTAAGTTTTCTTAGTACTTTCACTTTGATTAAAAATAAAGTTATTTTACACTCTCCATGCACTTTTCCTAATGTTATTTCCATTTAGTCCTTCATTGATGCCACAAGAATTGAGCTCATACGTGATACGTGATACGTGTAGCATTTACAGTATTTTTGAGAGAGATAAATTATAGTAATGAATGAAAAATAGCAATAATGATATGTTTTTTCACGGACACCCCTCGATTATTTGTGCTACGCTCTAAAAGGATCGTTGTTTGGAAAGGTTTTTTTTTTTGAACGGTGGAAAGGGGGGTGTGTTGGAGTAAAAAAATCAAGTAAGAAGCGACATAACCAAACAGGCAACACGGCCTTTCCAGCAATATTTTGGTTAAATCATTAAAAATCGATATTGGTTAAATCGTAAAATGATAATATGTGTGCATTAGTTGTTAAAGAAAAGATAAGATATGTGCATTCAAGAAGGGAGTAGCTTCTACGCTCATAACCGAGGCTCACTCATAAGAAGGCTCAAAGGTCTCACATGAAAGATTTGTGGTTTATTTATTTATACAACTATAGATTATAATGGTGCAAATAATCAACTATTTATAATGGTGCAAATATGTATTTATACAATTGTATAAAAAACACAACTTAATCTCCACTCTCTTGTAAGGAGCTTCACAATGGATTGAATCCGGGCCTCTCCCTATTTTGTGTATCCATTCCTAGCCATCCTCTATTTCTTACTCATTTGTTTGCCTATGTTCCTCCTCTTCTCTGCCCATTGTTGCCACGCCTCTTCTCGACGACATCACTTATGATCACCCTTGTTTCCTCCTCACCAACAAGACACAACTTCTCAAAACGGAAGAGAGGGTGCGCCCCCAGGGAGAACACCATTCTTTCCTGAAAAAGTTAGAATTAATTATGTCATAAAAATATAATAAGAAAAATATGAGTAAGCAAGTAGGGCTAACACTCCCCGAACATAGTTTTTAAAAGGCAATTCGTCCGAACATAGTTCCTAATCGTTAGTATTACTTGTTATGGAGTAGAATTTTACATCAAATACACAACTAACTGAATTAAGAATTCGTTAGTATTACTTGTTATGAGTAAACGAGGCTGCGCCTAAGAGGAGAAGCCTATGATGGGTGGAGGAGGGTGCCGCGAATCAGCTGCATGTGTCCGGGCCGGCCTCATCCACAACTATTTTATGGGCCTGGTGTTTCGTGTGCGTCCACGACCTTATATAAAAGGTAAAAAAGCCCAGACACGGAACAATAGATGACCGGATCAGGCAGGCCAGTATACCTGCTAAAAAAAAAAAGGCCAGTATACACCAACGACCAGTCCTCATCGCAACGCTCAAAAATCAAATGTCAGTGGGAAAACACTCTAAGTCTAGCTTAAAAACGGTTCCATTTTAAAAACAAAAAAAAGTGAATCATTGCTGATGCTATCAATTAAAAAAATAATGAATTAGTGCTGTCGACGGCCACCAGCTTAGCTAGCTAGCCGCGTCTCTAAAAAAGAAGCAGAAGAAGCTTAGCTAGCCACGGTCGGTCGGTCTATATATACAACGCCCCCGACTGATATATGTGCATCACGATGTTCATCTCCCGGTCGTCCTGCTCGGGCTGCTCGGGCGACTCGGGGGAGCAAACCGAGCGCCGCCGCCGGCCCCCACATCGATGCCTCCCCTCCTCCGCCGCTGCCGCTGGCCTCGCCGCGGTGGCGGCGGCCCCCGTCGCCAAAGGCGGCTGGGGGGAGCCCGCGGTGGACGCGAGGCGGGGCGGCCCGGCGTCCTGCGTCGTCTTCCCCGGCGCGATGCGGCGGTTTGGTGGCGGGAAGACGGTGCGGGCTGGGCGTCGGAGCTGTGGCCGGCGGTGGTGTAGATGGTGCCGAGCGGCGGCCAACGTCGCTGCGCGTGGCGGCGGACGCGGCCAGTGCCCGCTCTGGGCCCAGATGGGCTTGGGCGGGCCGCGGCTGGCGGGGCCTCTCCTTGCAGCGCGGTGGTGCTGCTCTGCCGGGGCGGCGGCGGCAGGGTGGTGGCGACTCCAGCCGCGGTGGCTGGGCGGCTCCCCCCGGCAAGTCGCTAGGCCGTCGGTGGTGGATGCGTGGCGGCCCTCCTCACTGGCTGGCGCGGTGCCGGGTGGTGGCGTGGCCGCTCGCGAGGGTGACAGCGCGGGCGGCGGCCCGTGGTGGTTGGCGGCGGCGGTCGGCGTGGCTGCGGAGGGCGGCGCGACGGCCGGAGTCTGGAGGTGGTTCTGCTGCTCTTCGAGTGGTGCTTCTGCAGGCGAGGTGCTTGGAGAGTCCGTTCGTCCCCGTCTGGTTGACCCCGCTTGGTGCGGTGCTCCCGATGGAGATCGACGAGGTTCTCCGCCTCCAGCTCTGGTATATGCTCAACCCTCCTTTCTGTAGGTAAATGCCCAAAATTCCGGGTGAAAATCCTGCATCGACTTGTCGATGCCGGTGGCAGCGGTGTTCATGGACACCGTTTCCTCGTTGGAGGTGCCGCTGTGGAGCTCCGGCACCTACAGTACTCTAGTGGTCTCCGGGTGAAAACCTTAGAGCCGGCTTGCCGGCTCGGATGATGGTGTTGTCTCTGCAGCACTCCCTTCTTGGAGGCGTTATCTTGGAGACCCTGAGTATGGTTTCGGTTGCGGCGGTGTTGTGGTGGTGTTGCTGCGGCCAGCTTGGGGCCGATGGTGGCTTGTTGTCCCTCTTTGGCAGGTCTTCGCGTGATCTCGGTCACTTGGTTGCTTGCCCAAGACCCTCCCATGGTGGCCGTGCAGTGTGGCGAGCTTCGGGCTCTCGGTGGCGTCTCGGTTCACCTTTGCTCAATGACGATGCAATTGAAGCCTCCCCCCTGCTTGTCGTCTCGTTTTCTCGTGGCGGAGCTCCCGGTCAGGGTTCGTGCTAGGTGCTAGGCTTTAGCACTCGTTGGTTGTGGATGCTCCTGAGTTGTGCCGTGGGATTCGATATGCTCGCCGGTGTGGCGCGCTCGGCTATTTGTTGAATCTTGGTATTGTGATCCCCGACAACACCCCTCATCTTCTGGTGCCTCGTGGTGGTTCTTGCCGCTCCCTCTAATCGTGTGTGTTTTTTCCTTTGTCTCTCCCTTGTAATCCCCGTGTACTCTGGTTCATTTGAACCCATCTTGTAGAGGCTGCAAAGCCTCAAGGCAACTTTGAAATATATTCAGGTGGGGATTTTATCCCCCCCGGTGACCTTTCAAAAAAAAATATATGTGCATCACTACACGTTATACTGGTATATGTTTTTACCCCTACGGCTCTGCCATTGTTGTGAGAATTGCCAGGACACTCAGCTAGCAGCTAGCTCTTTTACGTGCACGGCGATCGGGCCATGGCGAGGCGGGAAGGCGGCAGCAAGGACAACGACGACGTCGACGAGGCGATGAGGGAGTGGCACAAGCGGGGCGTCGGCACCAGGCTGTACGACGCCTTCACCGTCGCCGGCCTCCGCGTCGACGCCATCGAGCCCGGACGAGCCCTCTTCTCCTTCACCGTCCCTCCGCGTCTCACGGTATGTACGTACGGATCAACTATATCACACTAGTGGAAAAATGGTCTTTGGAAAGGGGGGGGGGGAGCCATTAGGCCCGTTTCAGTGACAAACCGGGACCAATGTCTGGCATTGGTCCCGGTTCGAGTTGCCAGGAGCCCATGGAGCATTGGTCCCGGTTCGGTTGGGGACATTCATCCCGGTTCATGGCACGAACCGGGACTAAAGCTGTCGCGGAGGCTTTGGTCCCGGTTCGTGGCACGAACCGGGACTAATGCCCCTCCCCTGCCTATATACGTAACCCCCCCACCCCCTTCTTCTATCTGTTATTTTTTTTCTTGGATTGGTGGGAAGTGGGTGCTAATTTTTTTTTTTTGCCACGCACAAGATGTGTTCGATGAAATGCCCGAGCCACACTTAAGTTCACACAAAATGATATCCTCGACCGAGGTTAGCAACTTTATCCTTTTCATCTATAATTGATACAGAAATATTGCATGTGTCGATGTACGGTGGTCATTTCAGTATTCAATATGTTATTCTAATTGTATTTGATAAACTTAATTATATGATATGCAGATGGATGAACGGCAGCGATGGATGTACGGCGACCGACGCAGTTCTAAATTTATTACAGGCCTACATAAATTTATCCATGTGGTTGAGGCAAGCAAATCTGATGGTTTTATGCCTTGTCCATGTGTGGACTGTCGGAACGTTAAGCAGCACTCTTCCTCGAGAACCCTTCAAGGCCACCTGCTTCGGAGAGGTTTCATGCCCAGCTATAATTGTTGTACCAAGCACGGAGAAAGAGGGTTTATGATGGAAGACAATGAAGAAGAAAAGGATGATGAGAACTATCCTATGTTCCCTGAAAAATACGGTGATACTGCGATGGAAGACAATAAAGAAGAAGGAGGTGAAGAACAACGGGCATCAGATGAGCCCGATGATGGTCTTGGTCGGGTCATTTCTGATGCAAAACGAGAATGCGATACAGAAAAGAAGAAGCTGAAGTTGGAGGCCATGCTAGAGGATCATAAAAAGTTGTTGTAACCAAATTGCGAAGATGGCAGCACAAAGCTCAGTACCACACTGGAATTGCTGAAATGGAAGGCAGAGACTGGTTTATCTGACAAGTGATTTGAGAAGTTATTGAAAATAATGAAGCCGAAGCTTCCAAATGATAACGAATTGCCCGAGACTACGTACGAAGCAAAAAAGGCTATTTGCCCTCTAGGATTAGATGTGCAGAAGATACACGCATGCATCAATGACTGCATCCTTTACCGCGGTGAGGAGTACGAGAGTTTGGATGCATGTCCGGTATGCACTGCACTGCGGTACAAGATCAGACAAGATGACCCTGGTGATGTTGAGGGCGATGATGAGCCCCCCAGGAAGAGGATTCCTGCTAAGGTTATGTGGTATGCTCCTATAATACCACGGTTGAAACATCTGTTCAGAAACAAAGAGCATGCCAGGTTGTTACGATGGCACAAAGAAGAGCGTAATAAAGACGGGAAGTTGAGACACCCCGCCGATGGGTCGCAGTGGAGAAAAATCGAGAGAGAGTTCTCGGACTTTGCAGGTGACGCAAGAAACTTATGGTTTGGTCTAAGTACAGACGGTATGAATCCTTTTGGGGAGCAGAGCTGCAGTCACAGCACCTGACCCGTGACTCTATGTATCTACAACCTTCCTCCTTGGTTGTGCATGAAGCGGAAGTTCATTATGATGCCCGTTCTCATCCAAGGCCCGAAGCAACCCGGCAACGACATTGATGTGTAGCTAAGCCCATTAATTGATGAATTTTTACAGTTGTGGGCCATACCAGGTGTACGTGTGTGGAATGAGCACAAACAGATGGAATTTGACCTACGAGCGTTGCTGTTCGTAACCATCAATGATTGGCCTGCTCTTAGTAAAATTTCAGGACAGTCAAACAAGGGATATAACGCATACACGCACTGTTTAGATAAGACTAAAGGTACATATTTGGAAAAATGTAAAAAGGTCGTGTACCTGGGGTGTCGTCAATTTCTTCCAGGCAGTCATCCCGTAAGAAAGAAAGGCAAGCATTTCAAAGGTGAGGCAGATCACCGGAAGAAGCCTAACCTCTCTGATGGTGATGCTATATTTGGTATGGTCAAGAATATAGAAGTAATCTTTGGAAAGGGTCCTGGCGGTCAATCTGTTCCGAAAGATGTCGCTACTGGACACGCGCCCATGTGGAAGAAGAAATCTATATTTTGTGAGCTAACCTATTGGAAAGTCCTAGAGGTCCGGTCTTCAATCGACGTGATGCACGTGACAAAGAATCTTTGCGTGAACCTGCTAGGCTTACTCGACGTGTATGAGAAGACAAAAGATCCACCGGAAGCAAGGGAGGACCAGCAGCGTATGAAAGACCAAACAACAAGCATACGGATAAAGGGCGTCACTACTTAATCAGCTACGCTCTTACGAAAGCAGAGAAGGAAATATTTTTTAAATGCCTGAGCAGTATCAAGATCCCGGCTGGCTTCTCGTCAAATATAAAGGTAATAATAAATATGGCAGATAAAAAATTCCAAAACCTGAAGTCTCATGATTGTCACGTGATTATGACGCAGTTGCTTCCGATTGCATTGAGGGGGATTCTATCGGAAAATGTTCGAGTACCATTGTGAAGGGCCATGGCTACGCTGTTGTCGGGGTAGATGAAGTTAGTAAAGGATTTGAGGAGCTAAAGCTGAAACACCCTGCAGGTGAAGATGGGGAGGTGGTTGAACTTGGAGAAGCCAGGAAAGGGACCATTCTATGGCCAAAGGAATTAATCGTGCTTCCAAACTGGCCGCCAAGGCCATCGACTCCTCACCAGTCTCCAACGCAACAGTCCTCTCCACCGCAGTCGCCTCTTCACTTTCCAGCGCAACAGTCCTCTTTGCCGCCGCCGCCGCCTCAGGCGCCGTCTCTGCCACCTCAGCAGTCTCCAGTGCAACCGTCTCCGCCGCCTCAGTCTCCAGCACAGCCGTCTCCGCCGCCGCGTAAGTCTTCTCCGGTGCCGCGTGTGGGTACTCTGGGGTTCGACAAAACCCGATCACCGAAATGTAAGGGGTCACCCCTCCCAAAAGTACCTCATAAGAAACTTGCCAAGAGACCTTACGACCGTACACCGGAGGAAAATGCGGTGTACGTACAGACCGAAGTCGACGCATGGTTTGCTAATTTAAAGAAGCCGAAAGAGCCAGAGTTCCCCTCCACCCCACAAGAACATGCCGATGTCGTGAAAATGCTGAAAAATATGGCCCAACCCCCGCCAAAGCTGACACCAGACTATGATCGCTTTATTCTCAAGTCGGTTCGGGCAAATAAACAGCGGAAATCAGTTCCTCAACTCGGAGAACAGAAAAAACAATCGTGCCCCCCGCTTAAAGTGTCTTCCAATACCGAGGTGGGGTCGAGCAAACGTGCGGTCGGCATCGATCCTGAGTTTGTTGCACTGTACGGAGAAGCAGTCTCTGCTCGGGGCATGTCTATTGCTCAGTACTTAGACCAAATACAATTTCACGAAGACATAGTTCCAAAATACATATACCGGCACGGGCATCCTCTCGTCAAACCTGAGTTAGTCAAAGATCTACCAACAAAAATGCGAAGATTGCATAGTTGGTACATGACAAACTCAAAGAAAGGGGGAAATTGGATCTACGCGGGATATAAGAACGAGAATTACGGGCATGGAGCTGGCGTGGTAATGATTGAATTTTCTGAATTATTTCAGTTATACCAACAAGACGCCTTGACAAAGCTATCATCAGTGCCTATTGTCTGTAACTATTATTTCTGTAATTAAGTCTATAGCTAACTCAGCTCGTTCATTGCATTTATAATCTTACTCATTACTATATTAATTATGTAGAATGAATATTCTCCAATGCAAAAGAGGACAAATCTATGACATTGGGTTCGTTGACCCATATTACATTCATGAAGTCAGCCTCCATGATTTTTACGACGATACAGAGAATAACTTGGTAAATGCGTTACGGTTTAACGAAACCAAAAGAGAAATATTATTTCATTACAACTTCAAGTAAGTGTTACTACACATTCTATTTCGCTTAATTTCTCGATGATAAGTGTATAACTGATGACTTATGTATGCGCAGATTCCACTTTATTCTGCTAATCATTTTGCCTGACAAAGGAGTAGTACTTGTCATGGACTCGTTACATAAACCCCTTAAGGATTGGGCGGACATGCAGGAATGCCTACAGAGGTAATTTTAATTATATTATGGCACTATATCGGCAACTTTCCGTTTATTTACTGATAGCAAGTAATTAATATATAACTCCTTTATTCATTTTCTTTGCCGGACAGAGCTTGGAAACGATTCACCGTCAGGGCTAGGGGTGATTGGGCGAAGGAGCTTACATTTAAACAAATAAATGTAACTATTACTACCTAGATCCGCGCATCTATTTGATTCTAGTTCAATACCATTATCATTCTTGATTATTATTTTGATTGAACTCTATTCCCGTAAAGTGCTTGAGGCAGGGAAGTGGGAATCATTTATGTGGATACTACGTCTGCGATTTTATTCGTCAGACGTGCTGTGAGAAGGGCAGAATCTTAGAACAACTTGAAGTGCGTATGCAATATTCATAATTTTAGTTTATTGACATCAATTGTGTTTACTTTCATTCATATATATTGACCCTTTTTTAATTAGATCGAACGGTTGCGAGAAGGCCTTCTACCACAGGATCGCGTACGAGCAATTCAAGAGGAAATTGCCGGATTCTTGGTTGCAGAGGTCCTAGATCCGAAAGGAGAATACTACTATAAGTTAGGTTGAAATTAATTAAATAGTGAGTGTAAAAGAGATGTATATATATGTTTGAAATGTTTGACCAAGCATGACGAATGAGATGTGTGTAATATATTCATGACGATATGTGTAATAGTGGTTCACCATATTTCACTAGTAGTTGCATTTTTATAGTTCTAAAAAATATTTAATTTAAGTTTTTAAAACATGCATGCATTTGACATAATCAAATAGGTCTTATTTTTCTGAACATTTTGGTATTTTATTCATATTTTTATGAATTACAGAATAAGCATTATTGATTTTACAAATTTAAACAATTTTCTGAAATTTCTGAAAAAAGTGAAAAAATCTGACGGGACAATAGTCCCGGTTCGTATTACGAACCGGGACGAAAGACCCTCCCCATTAGTCCCGGTTCGTAATACGAACCGGGACGAAAGACCCTCCCCATTAGTCCCGGTTGGTGTCCCAACCGGGACTAGCATTCGTCCCGATTTGCTAGTCCCGGTTGGGGAACCGGGACGAATGGCTCAACCGAACCGGGACAATAGGGGTGTTTCCTACTAGTGTCAACTATCAACCCATGCTCTTTCATCAAGAAAGAATAATTTCCCATGCTCAGATCCAGAGATTCACTCGGAGCGTTGTAGCGTACTGCCTTTTTTCAATGAGCAGCGTGGTAATGGTGCCATTAGTTTTTCTTCCTTTTGAGAAATCAGATCTCTTACTCTCGAGAAATCAGATCTCTGATATTTCTAGATAGGAAAAATAGATACAGGGCAAATAAAACCGACCTTGCCTCAAAACAAAGCAAAGAAAACTTATAGTTGTCGTCAAAGTAGAATTATGCAATAAATCAGCTCACACGAAGGAATTATACGGTAAATAGAACACCATGTTTAAATCTAGTTTGCTTTATTAGTTGGAGTACTAAGAGCATCGCTAGAAGATCCCTTAAAAATAGGACCCTTAAATAGCTTCTTAAAAGAACCGTAAAACCATTTTAAAGGGTTAAAAAATGTATGGACATAATAGATACGGAAAACACATAGCTGTAAAGCCAGATATTTCCTAATATTGTTTCTCCGTTTTTCTCTCATTTTCTTCTTCCTCCTCTCAATTGCGTTGCCCCCATCTCCAGCCCAATACGGCCCACCAAATCCACGCATACAAGTATTACTCTCTCCGTTCGGAAATGTAAAATGTTTTAGCTTTTGTCCCCATTCACACATATCTATATGTATTTAAACATGCTTTAGTGTATATGTTCACTTATTTACCTCCACACCTAATCAACATATGAGTAAGCTAAAACATCTTATATTTAGGAACGGAAGGAGTAGATTGATATACCAGTAGTAACAGACGCACAGCTGTCGACGTGTAGTGTGTCCTAGCTCGTACTAATACAATGAATCGATTGATAGAAGTAGCTCATATTAGTATGATTTTAGGTAGGAACGACCAAATCACATGCCGACAAACCAATCGGAGCACCTGGATGGTTTGGTAGCCACCGACTCTGCTGAACTCGTTCAGTAATGGAATCCCCATACCAGCTGAAGAAAAAAAAAAGTTAAATAAGCCAAACAGTTCTTCGTACGAGGACCACACACATAGGCCAGCCATAGCCTACACTACAGGTCACGGTCGTACAAGGACTACATCTAAGTTCTAACTACTCATGTACCGCATTGATCGTGATTACATACATAGCCAGAGCCTCATATACGCATGCATGCTCCTTTTACATGTGCCTACGGCTACGGTGCACGCCAAAAATCTTGAAGGACAAAAGGAAGCAGATGCACGGAGGCGCAGTGGCATCCCTGGTGGACCTGGTGGGGTCAGCGGCGATCTTCGCCGGCGGCTCACCGACGACGGGGGTCTCCCTGGACATCACCGTCTCCTACCTCGACGCCGCCCGTGCAAACGTGTGTGGGTTAACCACCTGTTGATCGCAATTCCTCTCATTTTAAATGATCTCACTTAAGCAGGTTGATGAATAAATTGATGGTCGAGTTGAAACGAGATGAATGCAGGAGGAGATCGAAATCGAGGGGAAGGTGTTGGGCATCGGGAAGACGACGGGTTGCGTGACCGTGGAGGTGAGGAGGAAGGCCACCGGCGAGGTGCTCGCGCACGGCCGGCACACCAAGTATCTCGCCACCATCACCAGCAAAATGTGAAGAGCTCTGCATAGCATAGTTGCAGATCAATGTATACCGTGCAAACACCTGAACATGCATGCAAGGTTTTACATGCCCGTGTTTCACCGTTGCGGCGCCAGTAACATACAGTATGTGACTGTGTATGTTATACATATGCAAGTACTATGTTGGTAATTGAATAAGGACTGCCAACGCATGGTAGTATATTGTACTCAAAGTAATATACGCCCTAAGAGAATCTCTACCAGCTAGTATAAACTTGGTCATCCATATCTCCATATGGACAATCGTCTAAAAAGAATTCCTCTCAAAGACTTGCAGTTTCTAGCGTCTATGTTATCTCCTATATTTTAATACTCCCTTCATTCACTTTTATAATCGTTTTAGGATATCATAGTTCACCGAAATTCCCAACTTCCCGTTTCAAAATATCATAGACAATTCACGGTCTCACTTCGCATACTTAATCCTCTGGATTGGTATCTTACTAGCACAAATGCCCGTGCGTTGCACCGGGAATAAAAGCGAGGAGTTCAGGAATCGCTTCTCCTGCTACCGTCAAGAATGATAGTTCTTTCTTGACGGTTATCTTCCCACTCTCAAGAACACATGATTTTTCCTTCCTTCATCACGATCTTGACAAAGTAATCAACACTTAGTACTTGTCGATGGTCTTGAGCAGATCGTCCTTAAGTTGGTACACGGGCGTGTTGTCATTGGCCTCGGCTAGTTTGTCCATATCACCAGTATTGTCGCCTGCATGCAATTGATTTGACGAAGTCAGCCAGTTTGTCCAAGATAATCTTGTCGCCGTCATCGTCCTCCCGGCCACCAACGTTAGATCTAAACTCTAACTCATATATTCGTAGGTGTTGCTCTTCCATACGGACTTTCTTTTTAATCCTCATGAGGTCGCAGTAACGCATCTTACATTTCACAATTCGCAATCTTAATGCAAAACAAAACTCATAGAATTCACAATTGGTCGATTATGAATCGATGAAAATGGTGTGTTGGGGTCTTACAGTGCGTTGATTGTTGTGAACAATCTCTAAGGCTTCATGGTTACTCAAGTGCTCCCACAAACCATCCGAGACAAATATGATGGAACAGTCACTTGGCTGATGACTGCGTGAGACTCAGTATAGGCCTGCTGAATTGCTCAGAGAATCTAAAGTCAGGCTTGATCATTTCCATGTTAATACTTTGCGTCTTTCAAGTATGCACCACCAACGACCGCGACACCTGCATAACCCACACACAATGTAAGATCACCAAACCCCTCAAGATAAAAACCGACCTGTATGATGCCCTTCACTCTCCAGACAGCGTGCTTGAGCACGATCCGTAGGTCATCGGGTACTCGGCCATGAGCTCATGCCTGACAGCCTCCATGTTTCATCTTATAGATCGAAGGGTAACAAATACAACAACATTCAGTAGCAAAATATGTAGACCTCCAGCCAGTTTTTCTATTCCGTTTTATTGTTTCTGGAGCCAACTCGTTGGATGAGCCAGAACTATCACAAGTACTCAGGGATAATAACCACATCTTTCTGTTGCCTGCCGAAGATATTGAGCTCGTGGATGTTGAGTTTCCTAATGACGCACAACAGTTTCAGAGAGAACAGGTGTGCATCGATTCCTTTTTTTCACTATGATGATAAATACAAATATGATGACGCTTGCAGCACACACCCATTTTGTTCTCACCTGATAAGTTCGACTGTTTGTCAATCAACACTAAAACATACTTGCATCAGTGTGTTGCTGACTTGCTGTATCAAATATAAGGTTAAATGAGATATATTGCTCTAATGGCACTCTCCTATGCGAATTGCACACACCAATTAATCTTTTCTTTTCTACTGCGAGCCATGATCAGTCAATACTGTTGTGTACTACGTATAGTTGTAGAGAATCGAAACAGGTATTTTCAGTCTATCTATCCTGCTAATGAAATCTGAAGCTCATCTATCAGTCATGAATTTCTAAAAAGAGAGATTGATATGCAGCTACTTGAGCAATGAACCGGGAACTGTGAAGCATATCCTTTTAATGAAACCTGAACTGAAGGCACATCAATTTGTAAAAGTAACCTGGACATCATGATTTTAAACTACAACAAAGGTATTCCTAATTAGTACCATGTATTGGGCTAGCAAGCTACACCAATCGCCTTAATCAAGGATTTTGGAAGAGGGAAAATAAATAAGGAATAAATATGAAAGTGACAATTATTTTACATCCTTAGTTCCATTCTGTGTAAGCCAAGACAAATAGTTTGAGTAATGAAACTCAGATGTAGTATGTTTGAATAATGCAAACAACTATAGAGTAAAAGTAAGATGTCTAAAAGATGTACAAGAGAGGAGTACGGGAACACCTTTTTCCTGTCTCAATATATAAACACCTCTTCACTGATCCACCACTAAATAGCACACCATTCACCAAACTCAATTCCTGTAGTGAAAGGGACAAAATAAAAATTAATACTGCACCACCAAGCTCTATCCATGTGTACAACCAGACCACGAGCAACACAACTGAAGCTGATAAAAACTCCATCTCACCTCGATACCCATCCGTGGAAAATACTCAAATCCATCAATAAACCAAATCTGAATCCCCTTCTACATCCACGAAAATGAACAACAAAAAATCAACGACCCATTCATGAAAACGAAAATAAAACATGATCTATCCATCCACATCCAGACTTCACGTGTTAGGCCGCTTCTTCTGAAAAGTTCACATAAAACTGATGTCTATGTGAAAGAACGAATTTGCTAACTTCAAGCTAGCCATCACAAAGAGGACGAATGTTCCATGACCTGTCTATAAACTTCAAGCTAGCCACATATACCTTCAAAGCGAAAGCTGGACTAAAAAGGGTGGAAGCGAGGAACGAGCTCATGATGAACTGCTAAGATGAAAAAAAAAAAAGCTCCGCCTCTGCTGTCATCTCTCCCCTCGCCTCCCTTCACCTTCACTGCTCGAGACGCCGGCGCGCCGCCTGCAGGCAGTGGTGGCTGTGTTGAGGATGGAGGTCGACCGGTCGGTCAGCCTCGCGCCACAGATTCGCAGGGTGGAGGCAGATCCAGGCCGGATCCCCTCCCTGTGCGTTGTAGAGACGTGCGCTGGTCAGGGGAGGCACTACCTCGTCGTCCGGTCGGATTCAAGTCCGCTGTGGCGTCATGGGGAACCGCTGCATTGCCATCAGGTCGCAAGCCCGCATCTCCCCATCTCACCATCGCCGCTCCCGACCCTCCTATCGTCTCCCGCGACAGAGCGCCGCTATCGCGTTCGTCCTGGCCACTACATCCTCCGGCCGCCGGCCACTCGCACGCCCCGAGCTGTGCGCTGCCGCTCGAGGCGGAGTACCTGTCAGCACCTGCTTCACCGTGGAGGACAAGGGGCCTGATCTTTTTCAGGACGAGCGAAGGGGCGCTGAGCTAGACTCGTTAGTCACCGGGGCTCCAGAAGAGGAAAGGTGCGAGGCTCTACGGGGAGGTGTGGCGGGGCCTCGGATCCGGCGGCGATGGGAAGAGGAGTGGACGCCGAGGGGAAGTTGACTCGCAGAGGAGAAATAAAACAGACGAACCGGTACGGTGGCAGTTTGTATGGAATATGCGGTTTCGTGGGAGGGCAAAACGGTAAAAGTATGGACGGACCGGAAGAAATTTTAGCGCTTTTATTATTAGGTATATAGATTGTCCAAACGTTTTTTAACTTCCGGGTGGTATTTACAACTTTAGGGGTAATTCGAATGACGGACCAAACCAAACCGCGGAAGCTTGATTGTTTTTATTATTAGGTAAAGATAACTACCAATTCAACTATCATTTCAACTACTATGATTCAAATGGTTTATAATTGCATTCCTATAAGGCAAACATGTGCGGAGTGATTGCATGTCCTCTCTACATTGGATCCATATCCCATTCCAAATTCAGATTAGAGGAATAAACATAGGACAAAAACGTTTCAAGCATTGCTCTGCACGCTGTTGGAAATGGGATGTGGGTCCTCTGTGTAAAAAGTATTGATCCCTAATATTTATTGTTGTATTATCATAATCCTCGTGTATATATAGAAATATAAATGAGTAGAGGGTTAGAATACAAGGTAAACCGAGTCATCCTAACTCTATAATATTCCGATACCTCACTTTTTCAAACCATTTGATAAAAAACAAAAGGGGAATCAATTTTGTTCCGGGCTAAATTTGCACGAATCGAGCAGATGCCGCTTAACTCGAGGCTAAGCGAGACCGGCTAGCTAGCCAAGAGTCTAACCGAAACATATCCGCGACGCGTGGACTCGCGCATCCTTTCCCTTCCTCATCGCCGGCGTCGCCGTCGCCGTTGCCTGCGTTCAGGGTTCTACCCCTTCTCTTCTCCCCCACAGTCTAAAGCGCCGCGAATGCGGAGCGTCGGCGCGAGCCGGTCGTGACCCGGCCAGAGGGGCGAGCCGAGTCCCCCCTAACCCCCCTCTCCCTCGCGCGAGGCCTCCCACCACTGACCGCATCGGGATCTCGCGCGATCTAGCGGCGTAGCTAACGGCCGGAGGGAAAGGATTCCGGGAATTTGGGCGCCGCTCCGAAGTATGGCGACGGAAACGTCCACTTCGGTGGCCGCTGGCTCGGGGGGCGGGAGCTGGGTGGAGTCGTACACGGGGATGTCCGCGGACAACATCAAAGGGCTGGTGCTCGCGGTCTCCTCCAGCCTCTTCATCGGCACCAGCTTCATCGTCAAGAAGAAAGGGCTCCGGAAGGCCGGCGCATCCGGCGTCCGCGCAGGTGACCTAATTTCGTTTCTTACCATAGAGACGTCATTTGCTTTGTCTGTTCGCTCCTCAGACCTGTGTTCTGTTGCTGCTCTGGTCTGGGGTGGTCGACGCTTGTGTAATGATTATGTTTGGGATTCTTGTTCCTGACTCCGGGCCTGAAATGGAGTAAGGGGCATGGGGAATGCGTCAGAAATTTTGTTGATATTGGCATGGATTTAGATGATTGGGGAATTCGCCTATTTTGTATTTTGTAGTCAATGGTGCCGTAAATGATGTATCCTTACCGCTCATTCCATGTTGTTTGTTTCGATATGCATTACAATTCTGTTGTCATATCATTGCTGAGCCAGTTAACTGAATTGAGCACATTAAATTTGGATGAACTAGTTCAGTTTAGTGGAGAATCCTTAGTAGTTAATTTTTCAAACACGATTGAAAGCTATCATTCTTATTATTGACCTTATGAGATTCTATTCTTGGCTGCAAGTATGCGTGGAGCAATCATCAAAATTGGCCCGTGGGATCCGTGGATTGTTCTTGCTATTTAGTTCCGCTATGTTAGGTGATTTTATTAGCAGAAAGCATCGGTTCATGGCTTCTTGCTGACACGCTGTGTGCATATTGGAATTTATGGCAGGTGTTGGTGGTTACTCTTACTTGTATGAACCGTTATGGTGGGCAGGGATGATTACAAGTAAGTGCACCTCTATGATACAACTGGATCTTCATGTTCTGCTTCTACAGAACAATATGATCTTGACGGTATTCAGTGCTGTTTCCCAGTGATTGTTGGAGAAGTTGCTAACTTTGCGGCATATGCATTCGCTCCTGCTATCTTGGTCACACCACTTGGTGCACTTAGCATTATCATTAGGTAAGAATGAATAGCACGGTCCTTGATGATAGATTATTTTCTGCTGATTACAATTCTGGAAGTGTCTATGTTCATTCTTCGTTCTAACATATTTCTCTTACAGTGCTGCTCTTGCACACATTATGTTGAAGGAGAGGCTACATATATTTGGTGTACTTGGGTGTGTTCTTTGTGTCGTGGGATCGACAACTATTGTGCTTCATGCCCCTCAAGAGCGTGAAATCGAGTCTGTCGCGGAAGTGTGGGATCTTGCTACAGAACCAGGTACCCTCCTTTCTTTCCCTGGTAAGTGATATTTCTCTTATCAAGTTCTAAGGTTGTTTTATTTGTATTGCAGCCTTTCTATTTTACGCAATCGTCGTGCTTGCTGCAACTTTTGTGCTCATATTCCGCTGCATCCCAAAGTACGGTCAGACGCATATCATGGTGTATATTGGTGTCTGTTCACTTGTCGGATCTCTGTCGGTATGTGTTCACATGTTATTTAGTAGCTCAATGTGTCTCTTGTGATACTGTTGATTAATCATGATCGAATTATGTTTATTTTTAATGTGCTTGGCAGGTCATGAGTGTGAAAGCTCTTGGAATAGCCTTAAAACTGACATTTTCTGGGATGAACCAGTTAATCTATCCACAGACATGGCTGTTCACAATTGTTGTTGTTGCATGTATATTAACACAGATGAACTATCTGAACAAGGTAATAATAATTTCTCCGTCGGTGATTTTCCATTGCTTGCATTATAATCATACTTCAATATCTGCTAAGTTACTTTAGAATCACATATTCTTACATGTTCAGCGTGACATGGTACACATGTGTCTTTAATATGCCATAAGCCCATAACGGGCACTAGCGTGCTATTGATATTAGTATTTCAGTACCTGATTGTGGCTGTTATTAACTTTGGCTTGGTGTTCAGTAAATCATTCAACCTACTATGTTTTTCTTTTGCAGGCTCTTGACACATTCAATACTGCAGTTGTTTCACCAATATACTATACAATGTTTACATCACTTACAATACTGGCCAGTGTCATAATGTTCAAGGTAACATATTTGGGCGTTTAGTTCTTTGATGGGGATCTATGTGCAGTATTTCTTCGTCTATTTGTTTAAATTACAAGTTTAATATGAAATAAAGCAATGATTGCTTGTTGATACTTTACTTACTAAAGTAATGCCCTTTTGGCATTCGTCTTGCCTTGTCTTATTATAGGTTAACATAATGATTATAAGATCTGAGGGTAAAGGGCCACAATGTTTTCCAAACCTATCACTGCCAACCAGTTCTCTATGAGATAAATTGTGTAGGTTAAACTTGATTATCTTATACTGCGCTCTTGAAACGAAGGGTGCCTAGCATGGTTTACATCAGAGTTACTATTTTTAAGTCTAGGTCAATCCAGTTATCAATTCTTGTCCTCCAGAAATGACTGCCTAACTTGATTTAACTTCATAGTTGTCTTTTCAGTTGATATGCCTGCTGCCCATTTGGCTATGTTCCAATGTTCCACCTTGTTTTGAGTATTAGTGAATGTTCCATCATCTAGTTTCGAGCATGGTCAATATTATGAGTTATGCCATCTAGCTTCAAGTCTTCTAGTCTGTCCAAATTATCTAACATATGTTTGTGCTCCACAAATGGTTCTGTTAAAACTTGAATAACTGATGGTCTTATCTTATAATTTTACACAGATGTTGGGTGTTAGTGACACTGTACCAGTGCTTCTCAAATATTTACAAACTACTAATCTACTTCTGGCAGGACTGGGATCGTCAAAATCCAACTCAAATTGTGACAGAGATGTGTGGTTTTGTTACCATCCTTTCTGGGACATTTCTTCTACACAAGACCAAAGATATGGTTGATGGTATGCTTTCGTTCCACCTTGTTTTAGTTGCACATAAGTGGTATGTTGGTAAGCCCTAACTCTCTGGCATCATAGGTCTCCCGCCGACTCTACCTATCAGGATTCCTAGACATACGGATGAAAATGGCTATGCGGCTGAAGGAATTCCTCTCAGATCTGCAGCTGAAGGCATTCCTCTGAGGTCACCGAGGGCAGCAGAATAATTTCGAGCAACTGTGACTACATGAGATGCTTGGTGATCCTCGTTACCGTGGTCAGCAATCTTTCATTCCATCCATTTTGTAGATTGTACCGTAGGTCTCCGGAAAAGGCTTGTTTCCCCTTGTAATTTTTGAGGAACCGGTAGAGTATTGGGAATACGTCTTATACATCTCCAGATGCCCAGAATGGACAAGAATCAGAAGTTTTGCATGTAAATCATACTGATTTATACAGGCCATTATCTGTGAATGTTGTATCTGGAAAAGAGGGAAAGAGTCTGAAGCACATACACTCAAGAACCGTTGCCTCTCTTTCACAGTTTCACTTGTTGGATCTGCACATTATTTCCTCAGGAGTACCAATGCTTTGGCAATGTTCTTTGCTTGTGTGTGATGGCAATGCTCTGGTTGCCTCTCTGCACTTGCGAAAGCAATCCTTTCTTCCATGTCCAAAGTCATGAATACCGAAAGCCAGATTCTTTTCTGCTCTTGTTCAGTCTTGGACTCTCTTAAATTAACCTTGTCGTCCACCCGTCCCGTCATTCCAACATCTCACGCGCTCTTGCACTCATCACTACTGTCAATGGCTGAAGGAGAAGAATACAAGGTGCTTATCGAGCAACAAGCCAGCAAAGACGCCGAAGAACCACACCAACATGACGACGATGATGACGCTGACGACACCTCGAGCTTCATCTTGGTCATGAACCTGGTCCTCAGTGGCACGGCCAGGCTCAACGTCCTCCTCCCGACGGCGACCATCCTGACCTTCGCCATCTTCGCCCCTCTTGTCACCGACGACGGCAAGTGCGCCCGCATCAACCGCGTCCTTACTGCCGCATTCGTGCTCCTCTGTGCCACCTCCTGCGTCTTCTTCACGCTCACGGACAGCTTCCGGTCTGCCACGGGCCGGCTCCGCTACGGCGTTGCCACCCCGACAGGCATCAGGACGTTCTGCGGTGGTCGGAAGGCTACGAGGGAGCCGGAGAGGTACAGGCTGCGGTGGTCGGACCTGTTCCACACCGCGCTGTCGCTGGTGGCCTTCGTGACCTTCGCCGCCTCGCACCACGACATCGTCCGGTGCTACTACCCCGGGGTGCCCAGGAAGGTGGTGAACACGGTGCCGCTTGTGATCGGCTTCGTGGTCAGCCTCCTCTTCGTGCTGTTCCCTACCAAGAGGAGAGGGATCGGCTACCCATTCCTGCTCAGGACCGACCTTGTGTACCTACGGCGCTGAACATTTTGGCTAAGCTTTGCTGGGCTCACAGATATGCAATGGATCTGAATATCCTAAAGTTAGGCCTCTCTGACTCCGTAACGGAACGTATGTGTCCCTGCATATATGATTGTTGGATCTGTATCTTTCAAAGGTTTTTACATGATTGATTGATGATTCTCTTGTGGAATTTGAGCCGAAATGTCAAATGTATTCGTATGTACTGTACATCCTTTCTTGCCCTCCTTAGTAGTACAAAGCTGGAAACAGAGTGTAAGGCGAGAGATGAAACGAGGTAGCTGCCGGTGACAGTTGCTCATTCTTCCGCGTCAGGATCAGGCTCAAGGCCTGCTATTTGCTTCAGTGGTTTCCATGTAAATTTTCTCCTGCACCAAATGGGATGAAAAGTTATCGACGACAACACACGCCTCTTGTTTTATCACCAATAATCCCTTTTTTTTGCAAGTTTTTTTTATCACTAATAATCCTGGTGTAGTATTTCAGTGAGCTTTCAGATGGAGATCTCCTTACCAGTTTCCGCATTCCGCGATCACCCTGACTTTGGGGCGCAGGTCCGGGAGCATGGCCAGGAACTGCAGCTCAGCCTTGGACAGAACCTGAAATTGGAGCAGACCACGCTGAGATCAATGGCAGAAACAAATTGCGGAGGCGTATCCTGCAGAGGTTCAGTGTGAGAAACTTAGATCGGTGAGAGACCTTGGCTTCAAGGACCCAGACGACGAGCCCCTTGGCGTCAGGGTGCAGCAAGCTGAGCCTGTAGTCCACCTCCGGCGGGAAGTACCACCTCGCTATCGGCTGCCTCCCGAGGCTAGGCTGCAGCAGCACCCAAGGTAGCAAGTCAGGTGGAGAAGACGATAACGAAAGGAGAGAGACGGATCGATCTGCAGACAGACGTACCGGGCAGACGGGGTGGATCTTGGTGAGGGTGGACTCGGGGTCGCCGAGGCCGCGCGCCGACATGTCCAGGAAGTAGTACCCCTGGTAGCGGAGGCGGTTCAGGTAGCGACCCTCGTACCCGCCCTCGTGCGGCGGGTAGATGGCCAGCGCCTTGTGCTCCTCCACGTCGTCCAGCCACCGCCCCAGGTCAGGCTTCACCAGGTCGCCGCCCACGAAGTCCATCAGCCCGCCGCCCGCGCGCACGGACACCGTCGAAGGGCGTCCCGCGCCGCGCCGCCCGGAGAGTGACGTCGGCGCGTGGAGCGGCGGGGACACCGCGCGCGCCGCCGCCGCAGCAGCAGCCGCTCCCGACCACATGCTTAGTTCCGCCGCTGCCGGGGTGTGCGTGGGTGCGGAGGGCAAAAGCTGTGGCGGGAAGGTAACCGCGAGGGGATAAGTCGTGGTGCTGCCGTTGGTGAGGGCGCGGCGTGCTCGTGGTGTTGAACAACTGGGCTTGCAGCTATTCGATCACTTAGTGCAACTTAGAGCAACTCCAACCGTTGGCCCCCAGCCCGAATTACCGGCGTTTTTTTGGCCTGCTGGGGGGCGCCGGCGGAAAAAAACGGCCTGGGACCGGGCCGATTTTCAGCCGTGTCGCCCCCCAACCCGGCGTTTTCCGGCGAAAATAATCATAGAACCCCATTTTACTAGTAAATCCATTATTTTTAAAGCAAATTTATCATTTGTATCAAATAATTCGATAGAAAAATTATTACAAATTGTTTAACAAATCATAAAATTTAAAACAAGTTTTTAAAATCAAATTACATAAAACCTAGACCTCGCCTTTACGCCTCCACAGGTGCTCCACCAGATCTTGCTGCAATTGCTCATGAACTACTGGGTCTCGGATCTCCTGACGCGTTGCAAGGTAGGCAGTCCATGATTTCGGTACAGGCAGACGCTCGCTCTCCTCTGGATCCTCGCCCACGAGAGGACCCTGTCTGAAGTATGGCACCTTCTTCTCCTTCTCATCTACTGGATACTTTCGCTCGCTCTCAATGATCATGTTGTGCAAGATCACACAACAAGTCATCACCTCCCACATCTGATCTTTCAACCAGGACATAGCGGGATACCGGACAACAGCAAATCGAGCTTGGATCCCACCAAATGCCCGCTCGACATCCTTCCTGCAAGCCTCCTGACACTTGGCAAACCAAGCTTGATGTGGGGACCCCGGACTAGCCGTCCGAAATACCCTTGTGCCTACATCAGCGATCCCATGATCAGTGTGTCGCTGAGCACAATCAAACTGGTAATCAAGGAACATCCATAATTACCGAAGGAATATACTTACTTGATTGAAGTCATACTCTTCACTAGGTACTTGCAGCGGAAATCACCAAAACAACATGGAGCCCAAGTCATTCGTCTTAACCCTACAGGCAACTGACTGGGAAGCGCCCTAGCTCGCACTGGCGTCATTCCTTCTCCTCCTTCAAGCTACTCTTCCTTAAAATCTGGCTAAGACAATAGCCAGGAACGAAACCAATATGAGTACAATGGGGATTGTACTCGCAAACTACTCCTCTACTGAGTATGCACCAGTTTTAAGTTGTTTCCTATAGCACCTTTAGTTATTACTCTATCTCTATATCTTTGTTGAAAAAGGTAAGAAGAGATTCACTACTATCTTTAGGGAGAATCACAATTTTATTATTCATCCAAAACTCCTCCTTTTTCCCGACCACGACTCATCATGGTCTCTTTTCCTCCACAACTCATACCACTTCATTTGGTATAGTTGGGAAACATCAGCCACACCTTTGTTTCTTTAATGTTACATCCTTTTGTAAAACTTGCACATAGTCTAGTACAGCCTCCCAACTGTCCATATCCGAGGACTCGGTTATTCGAATAGTTTTTACCCTCTGCAGAGGTAGCACGCTTTTCCCACACCCATCCGATAGCTCATCGTGTCTGCCACGTCCCGCCATACAAGATGTATGCGAAGTTGAGCCACCGACCATAGCCTTTCCTTTGCTCATGCTAGTATAGGACCCTGCCCGTACGAATTCACCATTCCTTCAACACCTAGTACAGGATCCCCCGTCGAGGAACCTAGATGTAAGGACTCGTAGTTTTGCCCGGCGAGCACGAAGCCCTTCAATCCCTCAATCCCTCAGATTGCCGGGACCCAGGTCAGGGGGTAGGTCGCCATGACCATCCCCTCATGCATAACGGAGTTGTCTCCGTCGATGAGGTATCCAGTACTAACACGAGCAAACTATATGACTACACCCGTTCCCATATTTGGGTAGATGTGGTCGCACAGGTTATCGGCTGGTCGTCATGGTACTAAGACACAATGTGCATTTTTCATAAACAACTCCCTTTATCACTTCTCCACTTTAACACCGATAATTCGGCATTTCAGCATCAACTAGGTACTTTAAAAAGGAGTTTGGAATAAATCATATTTTTCCCATCCTATAATTTTAACTATCTACTCTACATTCCACATAGGGTGAGTGGTTCTATATCCTTGGTGAGAAGGCCTTTCAAAAACCAGTACAACTACTTGAGAAATTGCATGTGACTAATTTAGAGGTATGTAAATGCAAGCTCAGCGAAGTAGCTTGCCTTGCTCAACAAAGTGCTCGGGTTCCTGCTGCTCGAAGTAATCTCCTTCCTCGTAGTCTCCGGCAACGTTCGCGTCTAATCGATAAACAAACAATACAAGCAACAATCACTAAACTAAACAAGCAAACATCACATCACAAGCAACATAACATCACAATTAGCTACTGAACACACAAGATAACACAATTTGGTTTCAAATTGACTTCATTAACCATTATTCATTTGCATCACAATTATGGCAGAAACTAGGGTTTCATGTTTAATTGCATAACTTGAGTTCTGTTGGTCACAAAAATATGAACTAAAATTCCACAGATATCTACTGATTTATAGGAAACAACCCAATTGGATTTAATTCAATTTGAGTTATTAAACTCCCTGTATAAATGTTTTAATCCAGAATGTTGGTTTTCTTGTTTTTGCTACAACCCAAGTTAATTGTAACCAAAAATTAAATCCTTTTAGGGGTAACTAGTATTTCTTAACTGTGAACTAACAAAATTGGTTTGACCTCATTTGGATTAGTAGAGTATCAGAAACAAACAAGTTTAGGTTTTATACCTTCTGTGGCATTCTGAGTATTATTATTTATTTATTAACCTAAATGGGGTGAAACCACTTTAGTTAGTTAGATAATTTCATAAGCTTTCCAGAACATTTTCATTTGCTATTTTTAGATTCCTAGATCTCGAGATATTGATTTTCAAAGTTCTAACCAAATTTCTGACAGAGAAATTTCCCTATTTTAAGTTTATCGATTAGCACATTTGTCATTTTAATTTTGAATCAGGGAATTACCCTACATGATCATAGACTGCATTAATGTGAAGATGACATGCTATACTAGCTATAAGATTTTAGTTTGGTAATTTTAGACCTCTGGTTGAATAGTAAAATACATGGGAAAAGGGCTATGTTCTGTTATTTCATGTGGTGGAATAATCCGATTAGCTATCTTCCTCGGATTATATCTTTTACCTAGATTTTATTTTGGGGTTCACAATACTTGTTCATGGTAGTACAATAACTATACTAACATGACATGCCACAACTAACATCCAAATAAATCTAGGTTAATTTCTATGATTGGATCAAAAAGCTTAAGCAGTTATCTGTTTTCAGAAGTTTCTGAAAACAGGCAGAGCATAGCTACTTTGCCTCATCTTTCCATTGAGCTAAGCTAATTATTTTGGCAATCTAAATCATGCCTGTGAATCTATGAAACTAGCTCTTTGCAACCATACAAAGATTTCAAATTTTGGTGGGGCAGATTTCTCAGAAAATGCATGCAAATTGGCTACTCTATACGGTTTCCAGCACTTAGCAGTTTTTCAGAAAACTCAAATCGAGCGGGAACTAACCAGGGCCGTTGATCTCGCGATCGACGGCCCACGGCCATCTTCCCCAGCCCGACGGGGCAGAGTACAGGGAGAGAGAGGGAGCGGCCGGGGAGGCACCTGCCGGCGGCGAGGGACTCCGGGGCGGCTTGGGGTTGAGGGAGGGTGGTCGGGGCAGCAGCTTGGCAGCGACGGCGGCGTCGGAGAGGCACCACAGCGGCAGCACGGCGTCGGCGGCCGTGCAGCTCGGAGTGGAGCTCCGGCTCCTCCTCTGTTGCTCCTGCGGCTTCCTGGTGAGTGAGGGGCAGTGGGGGTGGTGGTGTGGTGCAAAGGGGTGGTGAGTGGGGGCCTTTTATAGGCCGGAGCGGCACGGAGGCGAGAGGATGGTGAGGGGGGTCCGGGCGTGGCGCGGGTGGCAAGGTGGCGTGCGCGGGCGGCGTCATGCGGGGCGAGGGAGGCACGGGCGCGGTGCCTGCGGGTAGTGGGGTGGCGTGGGCGTGCCGTGGACGGTCGGGTGCGTGCTGGTCGGGTGTGTGCCGGACGGGGTGGCTCCGGTGCGGGCACGCATGCAACCTGTTCGACAGGGTGTCGGCCGGTAGTTCACCGGAGAATGCGGGCAGGGGGAGGGGCCAGGAGCTACGGGGTCGAGTTGGGGGAGCATCTAGGAAGCAAGGGCAAGCTCCAGGACGTGCTTGCTCGGGGTTTTGGTGCCGGTTTGGAACAAGTGAGCATGGGGGTGGCCATCTCCATGCCATAGGTGTTCTAGGGTTAGGTTTAGGTCATGGGGATGCTTGGGCTTGTCCAGAAGGTGCAGGGGAGTGCTGGGTGGGTGCTGGACATGAGGGAGACAAAGTTAGGGCAAGTGTGGGCTGCCACTTGAATATAGGGTAGGGGCACCATTTTGCACTATTTGCCACTATTATGCACTTCAATGCTAAAGAAAGAGATGAGGTGCAAGTGTGCAAATGCTGTGGGAAATAAGAATAAGTGTTTGGGATTTTTGGTGCTACGATGGAATTTATTTGACAAGTGCATCATAGCACATTTTGTGATTTGGTAAAATTAAAGAAAGTAATAGAAATGTAAATTTAGATTTTTGAAATTATATTTTGAAGAGGGAAGAAATATTAGAGCAAAGTGGGAGTGAGCACTATGTCACCCCACTGATTTTTGGTTTTAAAAGAAAATATTAATTTCTCACTTGGAGAAATTTGTTTGTCACTTGTCACCTGATTTTATGTGTTGATGTTTTCATTTTGTTTCTTTTCCTTCCTTCATAATTTTATTTAGCAAACATCCACATCAAGCAACAAAACACAACAATATTCACATCACAACCATGACCACACAATTCAAACAACATGAATTAATCTCACCACCAATTCCATAATTCACAATACTATCTTATAAAAAAATGATCACACTCAATTATGACAAGATGAGGTTTAAGAAATATCTCAACTCATAATTTAATTGTTTTCAAAAAGGTTTGAGAAAGGAAATATGTGGGGTAATATATTTCCCACTAGAGTTGTTTTCAAATGGAGTGGAAATCAGGGTTTATAAAATGGGAGTTGCATATACATGCAAAATATCATGGTTAGCTTTAGATAGGAGATAACATATAGATCTCCATATTTTTGGGAACACATAATTTTGGAAATACTTTTGCTTTCTCAACTAAAGGGTATTTTATTTGTTGCTGAAATCAAACATCATTGAAATAGACTTTGGCCAAAATAAGATTAGAAAAAGAATATATGGAATCTACTCTTGTCATAACATGAGCACCAAGTTTAATATATTTTACTTGGGCTGGATTCTTGGATTAATATTTACTAGTCAAACAACATAAACAACAAGTCACACAAGGTCAAACAGAACAATATAAAGGAAAACACAATCATTAGTGTAGTAATTTCAAAAAGTTTTTGTTGGTTCTGAATTTTGGGTCTTGTTAATTCTTATTATAAATTTGGGATGTTACAAATCCTTCCCCCCTTAAAATAAATCTCGTCCCGAGATTTGCCCGGGGGTACAGGGGAGTACGAGGGCACGAGTTTTGGGCTGGCTATACTTCCGAGGTCGTTGCTTCTTCAGTGAGGTCGCCAGGTGAGATATTGACAAATTGATGTTGCGAGGTCGTTCCTTGTCGATAATTTTCCCTGATGGGTTCAGATCCTGGATGATAGGGTTGACTTGACGATCGATGCTGATGGATAGTCTTGGTTGGCTGTTTCCAGTTTCTACGAGGCTGAGGCGCAAGGAACTAATTATTACCACGTTCTTGTCTACCTATTGCTGGTCTTCCCCCCTTAAAAAGGGGTTTTTAATCGGTCTTGCTGAAGTTTGCAGCTGGAGTTGACTTGGAGGCATTGTTCTTCTTGAGTAGCTTGACGATCTTCGTCTCGGTTGTTACTCCTTGGTGCTTGGGGTTGGTGCAGATATCACTTTGTACTATTTTCTACTTACGGGGGCTGCAGGAAGAGACGCGTGGTTTTCAGGATGCGTCGAGCCTGCGTACTCAACTTTCTCCGGTTTCTAATTAGAAAAAGGATGTTATAAACGTCTAAGTTCGTCTGGACTTGGTTGGTGGTTGATGTTGTCCACAGCAGGTGCTTACGTCGTTTGATTCTTCTGAGTATTCCATTGGTTATTTGTCTTCATGCCTTTCCTTCTTTAGCCGAGTAAAGGAGGAACTTCATTGCTGACTTCCTTGGTTCTTGAGCTTCATGAATCGTTGGTAAGAATCTTAAGAAGTACAGTCTAGATCATTGAGCTTCCAGAGGAATCTAAGAGTCAGTACAAGGACCCTAAAGGTAAGTGGTTTGGTCTGCTGTCCGACGAGGGTACAAGGGTTGCGTTCTCATTTAGCCTAAATAAGTTAGAGAAAGAGCTTCATGTCAGCAGTCGATGCTCGTGCTTTCTTGAATCCTTCTTCGGTGTGATTGGTCGAGGCCAGTCGAACCGGATGATTGCTCGATAGGTAACGTTGATGGTGCTTGCTTCCTGGTTCAATTCTGCGCAGATGGTCTTCAGTGTTGATCGACTTCGGCCTTGATGATGGCGATCTTCTCACTACCAACTATATGTGATTCTTTCTACATTACCTCTCTTTTTGTCAAAACTTGTGGTTAGATAAGGCCAGTTAGTACTGTCACAAACTGGGGTTAGATGTTAATCTAGAATTTGGTGAGTGGGTTCAGAAAGTCACGGCTTAATGGACCTTAGAAGGAAGTTAGTGAAGAATCTTCACACAGGTTTTTTTTTCCAAGCAGGTACCTTTGTCTTTCTTGTTTCGACTAGTTGAGCTGGGTTGAACTAGGATTGTTGTTCGGCAGATGGCGTCGATGGCGTCCTTTTTCCTGGGGTAACTTCATGTTGACGATCTTTAAGTTGGTTTCCTTCGGGTTTGTTGGTGGCGATCTCCCTTGGATGAGTCTTGTGCTTGAGGCTTCATATAATCTTCAGAAAATCAGCGGCAGGCTAGGGTTCTCATCCATCTTTCCCAAGTTTGCGGTGATAGGTAGGAGTTAGTTTTATTTCACGGGACAAATTTGGGTGGGTCAAATCTAGCAAGGTTAGCGCAAGGGATTAAGGTGCCACTAACTGCTCGTCAAGCGGGTAGGTACATGATCCTCTTTGAAACCCATCATCACCGTCGGTCTCTGAGCTCAAATCTTCATAGCAACTCTTATGCACTCCTTAAGTTCCTCTAGTTACCGATTCTAAAGGAGTCTCCTTATGTCCTCGCTTCATGTCAAGGTTTGGGGTCCTAGAAGATTAGTTGGTACTATCGTGGGCTTGAGTCAGTTGTTAACCTAAAGTTAGATACGATAAGTTAGTGTGGTATTCTTGTAATCTCACAAGTAAATTTTGCGAAGTGAGCCTCGTGTCTTCACGAGGTTGGCGTACAATTGCAGTTTCCTTCAAGATCTTGATGCACTTGCTCCAGATGGTGCATGAATTCCATTGTCTGACTTGTCAGTTAGGTTACAAAAATTTCTGGCTATGTGGCTAAGGATCGGGGGTCTTTTGTATCTTGCGGAACTGTCAGATCTTAACGGGAGATGGTTTAGATGAGAGGGAAAACATTTTAGAAAGATTTCCCTTGGCGGGTTTACATCCGCAAAAAGGTGCAACTATGGTGAAGAGTTAAAGAAGAGAAGTTTGAGATTACTTTGTGCTGCCGACAAGGCGTGATAGTGAACACACAAGAAAAACAACACACAAACGGAGAACTTGCAAACAACACACAAGCAGATTACCCACAAGCAAGGTGCACACAAGGTACGTCTAGTACCAACGGACGCCTAATACTCGTGGTAGTCGGGGTAACCAAGGTTCCTATCATAAGTCTTCCTATGGGTCTTTGTCGAACATTGTTGGTGAAGTCTTGATTTTATCGCCTTAGTCTTCCACTGGAGAAATTGAGGTCGTCGAAGTTGCAACTTGAGTAGAATTGTTGATGTTGAGCTGAGGTCTTCGGAGGTCTCTTGCTTTGTTGACATTGACGATCTTGGCATTTGCAAATCAATCATCCTGAGGTTGAATGTTGAGTATTTGTGATGGAAGCTTCTTCTTGTGGGTGCTAACTAATTAGGTCTCGCTTGGGTTCATCGTCAAATATACTCTTGGTTTTGAACGGGTAAGAGATAACAGAAAATTCCTTGGAAGATCTTAAAATAGAGGGGTAAGTCGCTGAAATATTAGAGGAGATGAGAAGAGCGAAGCCATTTAAGGGCTCCTCTAGATAAAAATATATTTTGGTAGTAATATATTTTTTTTTAACAAAAATATTTGCTTTCCTAACTAACGTCCATGCTAACTAAGGTCTCCTACAGTCAGGATTGCTCTGATACCAAGTCTGTGGGGACCCCGGACTAGCCGTCCGAAATACCCTTGTGCCTACATCAGCGATCCCATGATCAGTGTGTCGCTGAGCACAATCAAACTGGTAATCAAGGAACATCCATAATTACCGAAGGAATATACTTACTTGATTGAAGTCATACTCTTCACTAGGTACTTGCAGCGGAAATCACCAAAACAACATGGAGCCCAAGTCATTCGTCTTAACCCTACAGGCAACTGACTGGGAAGCGCCCTAACTCGCATTGGCGTCATTCCTTCTCCTCCTTCAAGCTACTCTTCCTTAAAATCTGGCTAAGACAATAGCCAGGAACGAAACCAATATGAGTACAATGGGGATTGTACTCGCAAACTACTCCTCTACTGAGTATGCACCAGTTTTAAGTTGTTTCCTATAGCACCTTTAGTTATTACTCTATCTCTATATCTTTGTTGAAAAAGGTAAGAAGAGATTCACTACTATCTTTAGGGAGAATCACAATTTTATTATTCATCCAAAACTCCTCCTTTTTCCCGACCACGACTCATCATGGTCTCTTTTCCTCCACAACTCATACCACTTCATTTGGTATAGTTGGGAAACATCAGCCACACCTTTGTTTCTTTAATGTTACATCCTTTTGTAAAACTTGCACATAGTCTAGTACAGCCTCCCAACTCTCCATATCCGAGGACTCGGCTATTCGAATAGTTTTTACCCTCTGCAGAGGTAGCACGCTTTTCCCACACCCATCCGGTAGCTCATCGTGTCTGCCACGTCCCGCCATACAAGTTGTATGCGAAGTTGAGCCACCGACCATAGCCTGTCCTTTGCTCATGCTAGTATAGGACCCTGCTCGTACGAATTCACCATTCCTTCAACACCTAGTACAGGATCCCCCGTCGAGGAACCTAGATGTAAGGACTCGTAGTTTTGCCCGGCGAGCACGAAGCCCTTCAATCCCTCAATCCCTCAGATTGCCGGGACCCAGGTCAGGGGGTAGGTCGCCATGACCATCCCTCATGCATAACAGAGTTGTCTCCGTCGATGAGGTATCCAGTACTAACACGAGCAAATTATATGACTACGCCCGTTCCCATATTTGGGTAGATGTGGTCGCACAGGTTATCGGCTGGTCGTCATGGTACTAAGACACAATGTGCATTTTTCATAAACAACTCCCTTTATCACTTCTCCACTTTAACACCGATAATTCGGCATTTCAACCTCAACTAGGTACTTTAAAAAGGAGTTTGGAATAAATCATATTGTTCCCATCCTATAATTTTAACTATCTACTCTACATTCCACATAGGGTGAGTGGTTCTATATCCTTGGTGAGAAGGCCTTTCAAAAACCAGTACAACTACTTGAGAAATTGCATGTGACTAATTTAGAGGTATGTAAATGCAAGCTCAGCGAAGTAGCTTGCCTTGCTCAACAAAGTGCTCGGGTTCCTGCTGCTCGAAGTAATCTCCTTCCTCGTAGTCTCCGGCAACGTTCGCGTCTAATCGATAAACAAACAATACAAGCAACAATCACTAAACTAAACAAGCAAACATCACATCACAAGCAACATAACATCACAATTAGCTACTGAACACACAAGATAACACAATTTGGTTTCAAATTGACTTCATTAACCATTATTCATTTGCATCACAATTATGGCAGAAACTAGGGTTTCATGTTTAATTGCATAACTTGAGTTCTGTTGGTCCCAAAAATATGAATTAAAATTCCAAAGATAGCCACTGATTTATAGGAAACAACCCAATTGGATTTAATTCAATTTGAGTTATTAAACTCCCTGCATAAATGTTTTAATCCAGAATGTTGGTTTTCTTGTTTTTGCTACAACCCAAGTTAATTGTAACCAAAAATTAAATCCTTTTAGGGGTAACTAGTATTTCTTAACTGTGAACTAACAAAATTGGTTTGACCTCATTTGGAGTAGTAGAGTATCAGAAACAAACAAGTTTAGGTTTTATACCTTCTGTGGCATTCTGAGTATTATTATTTATTTATTAACCTAAATGGGGTGAAACCACTTTAGTTAGTTAGATAATTTTATAATATTTCCAGAACATTTTCATTTGCTATTTTTAGATTCCTAGATCTCGAGATATTGATTTTCAAAGTTCTAACCAAATTTCTGACAGAGAAATTTCCCTATTTTAAGTTTATCGATTAGCACATTTGTCATTTTAATTTTGAATCAGGGAATTACCCTACATGATCATAGACTGCATTAATGTGAAGATGACATGCTATACTAGCTATAAGATTTTAGTTTGGTAATTTTAGACCTCTGGTTGAATAGTAAAATACATGGGAAAAGGGCTATGTTCTGTTATTTCATGTGGTGGAATAATCCGATTAGCTATCTTCCTCGGATTATATCTTTTACCTAGATTTTATTTTGGGGTTCACAATACTTGTTCATGGTAGTACAATAACTATACTAACATGACATGCCACTACTAACATCCAAATAGATCTAGGTTAATTTCTATGATTGGATCAAAAAGCTTAAGCAGTTATCTGTTTTCAGAAGTTTCTGAAAACAGGCAGAGCATAGCTACTTTGCCTCATCTTTCCATTGAGCTAAGCTAATTATTTTGGAAATCTAAATCATGCCTGTGAATCTATGAAACTAGCTCTTTGCAACCATACAAAGATTTCAAATTTTGGTGGGGCAGATTTCTCAGAAAATGCATGCAAAGTTGGCTACTCTATACGGTTTCCAGCACTTAGCAGTTTTTCAGAAAACTCAAATCGAGCGGGAACTAACCAGGGCCGTTGATCTCGCGATCGACGGCCCACGGCCATCTTCCCCAGCCCGACGGGGCAGAGTACAGGGAGAGAGAGGGAGCGGCCGGGGAGGCACCTGCCGGCGGCGAGGGACTCCGGGGCGGCTTGGGGTTGAGGGAGGGTGGTCGGGGCAGCAGCTTGGCAGCGACGGCGGCGTCGGAGAGGCACCACAGCGGCAGCACGGCGTCGGCGGCCGTGCAGCTCGGAGTGGAGCTCCGGCTCCTCCTCTGTTGCTCCTGCGGCTTCCTGGTGAGTGAGGGGCAGTGGGGGTGGTGGTGTGGTGCAAAGGGGTGGTGAGTGGGGGCCTTTTATAGGCCGGAGCGGCACGGAGGCGAGAGGATGGTGAGGGGGGTCCGGGCGTGGCGCGGGTGGCAAGGTGGCGTGCGCGGGCGGCGTCATGCGGGGCGAGGGAGGCACGGGCGCGGTGCCTGCGGGTAGTGGGGTGGCGTGGGCGTGCCGTGGACGGTCGGGTGCGTGCTGGTCGGGTGTGTGCCGGACGGGGTGGCTCCGGTGCGGGCACGCATGCAACCTGTTCGACAGGGTGTCGGCCGGTAGTTCACCGGAGAATGCGGGCAGGGGGAGGGGCCAGGAGCTACGGGGTCGAGTTGGGGGAGCATCTAGGGAGCAAGGGCAAGCTCCAGGACGTGCTTGCTCGGGGTTTTGGTGCCGGTTTGGAACAAGTGAGCATGGGGGTGGCCATCTCCATGCCATAGGTGTTCTAGGGTTAGGTTTAGGTCATGGGGATGCTTGGGCTTGTCCAGAAGGTGCAGGGGAGTGCTGGGTGGGTGCTGGACATGAGGGAGACAAAGTTAGGGCAAGTGGGGGCTGCCACTTGAATATAGGGTAGGGGCACCATTTTGCACTATTTGCCACTATTATGCACTTCAATGCTAAAGAAAGAGATGAGGTGCAAGTGTGCAAATGCTGTGGGGATTAAGTATAGATGTTAGTGATTTTTGGTGCTATGATGGAAATTATTTGACAAGTGCATCATAGCACATTTTGTGATTTGGTAAAATTAAAGAAAGTAATAGAAATGTAAATTTAGATTTTTGAAATTATATTTTGAAGAGGGAAGAAATATTAGAGCAAAGTGGGAGTGAGCACTATGTCACCCCACTGATTTTTGGTTTTAAAAGAAAATATTAATTTCTCACTTGGAGAAATTTGTTTGTCACTTGTCACCTGATTTTATGTGTTGATGTTTTCATTTTGTTTCTTTTCCTTCCTTCATAATTTTATTTAGCAAACATCCACATCAAGCAACAAAACACAACAATATTCACATCACAACCATGACCACACAATTCAAACAACATGAATTAATCTCACCACCAATTCCATAATTCACAATACTATCTTATAAAAAAATGATCACACTCAATTATGACAAGATGAGGTTTAAGAAATATCTCAACTCATAATTTAATTGTTTTCAAAAAGGTTTGAGAAAGGAAATATGTGGGGTAATATATTTCCCACTAGAGTTGTTTTCAAATGGAGTGGAAATCAGGGTTTATAAAATGGGAGTTGCATATACATGCAAAATATCATGGTTAGCTTTAGATAGGAGATAACATATAGATCTCCATATTTTTGGGAACACATAATTTTGGAAATACTTTTGCTTTCTCAACTAAAGGGTATTTTATTTGTTGCTGAAATCAAACATCATTGAAATAGACTTTGGCCAAAATAAGATTAGAAAAAGAATATATGGAATCTACTCTTGTCATAACATGAGCACCAAGTTTAATATATTTTACTTGGGCTGGATTCTTGGATTAATATTTACTAGTCAAACAACATAAACAACAAGTCACACAAGGTCAAACAGAACAATATAAAGGAAAACACAATCATTAGTGTAGAAATTTCAAAAAGTTTTTGTTGGTTCTGAATTTTGGGTCTTGTTAATTCTTATTATAAATTTGGGATGTTACACTTGAGCCGTCTTCGGCACAGGGTTTGAGATGGTTTTCACAAATGTTGACCATTTTGGATAGATACCATCTGCCAGGTAGTATCCTTTGTTGTAATGGTGCCCGTTGATCTCGAAATTCACCGGGGGAGCAATACCTTCAACAAGTTTGGAGAAGACAGGCGAGCACTGCAGGACGTTGATGTCGTTGTTTGATCCTGACATTCCAAAGAAGGAATGCCAAATCCAGGTATCATACGAAGCCACTGCCTTAAGTACGACACTGCAACCTCCTTTGTGCCCTTTGTACATCCCCTGCCAAGCAAATGGACAGTTTTTTCATTTCCAGTGCATGCAGTCGATGCTTCCTAGCATCCTAGGAAATCCTCTTGCTTCATTCTCGGCTAGGATTCGAGCAGTGTCTTCAGCAGTGGGTGATCGCAAATATTCAGGTCCAAATGCGCCAATTACGGCTCTGCAGAACCTGTAGAAGCACTCAAGGATGGTGGATTCGGCCATGCGCAGATAGTCATCCTGCGACTCAGCTGGAGCTTCATATGCAAGCAATCTCAATGCGACCGTGCACTTCTGGAGCGAGGAAAAACCAACCGTACCGGTGCAATCCTTCTTGCAAACGAAGTAGTTGTCGAACTGTCGGACGCCATGCACAATCTTAAGGAAAAGGTGCCAATTCATCTTGAAACGGCGCCGAAATGTCTTCTCGCCGTGTACTGGATCGTCGGCGAAGTAGTCGGCATATAGCATGCAATACCCCTCGGCACGCTGGCGTGCCTTGCTCTTGCGCCGACCTGGTGCTGAACCACCGCGCTTCGGCTGTGCATCGGCGTCGGATAGGTCAACCAGACAGGCGAGCATCAGACATGTAATGCATGTTACGAGCGGCAAAAAATAAAAGGATTAAAAAAACTGAATGGACTGGCCTATTTTGTGTTGGGGCTGAGCAGCAGACATGTAATGCATGTTACGAGCGGCAAAAAAGGAAACACCCCAATCCATGACTAACCACGAAAACATGGAGATGAAGCCCTTGCATGTTAGGTATGAACCCGATTTAAGAGAATCTATAGCAGATCCAAACATACATGATTCTCACAAGGATGTCGAGGGGGCAATCGGTGGAGGCGGGAGAGCTCATAGGATGACGAATTGGTGATGGTGACCTTCGGCTAGAGCGAAAGAAGATGATGACGCTGGCAACGAACAGAGCATCCTCGTGTCAATTCAAGTGAGGAGGAGACACATGGCAACAATTCAGTGATAGATGCCCTTCGTAGCTTGAAGTGAGGAAACTTGGAATGGTAGCACGACATAGCTTCGACTAAGGTGGACTCTTTCACACGAAGAGCGCGAGGGAGAGAGAGAGAGAGAGAGAGAGAGAGAGAGAGAGAACTAGAGGGGGTAGACGATAGTGGAGAGAGGCGTTCGTGTCCTTATCTTTACCCAAAAAAGGGCATGAAGGTGGCGGCGAGCATCACAATGTCCATCCGGCGGTGGTCCTAGAGGTGGCATCGGATTGCTTCGAGTATGGCTAATGGGTAAGGATGAGTTGGACGGAGGCTAGGCCCTACCAGCCAGGGGCGGAGGCAGGGGGACCAGCAGGTGCCCTGGCGCCCCTATGAATCCCAAATCCTTGGTAAATTTACATCATAGAGATTTTCTTTGACATCTCCTGTCGTGGGGCTACCTTTCGGGTCTCCCACGGTGGTGGTACCTGGGTCACGCCAATGAAGGCCCGGCGAAGCCCAAGAAGGACACCGTGTGGTACAAGTAGTCGACTTAGGTCGGTGATGCTTTCCTTATCTTGTACGTGCAATCCGCACCGTCCACCCGAGACCCGGCCTATAGTATAAAGGCCGGGAGGGTGCGCCGTCTAGGGCATCGAATCATTGAACATCGCATTGTAGCCACCAATCGATAATTCCAGACAAGCAGGAGTAGGTCTTTACCTCAACTCGAGGGGCCGAACCTGGGTAAAATCGCCCCCTGTTAGCCGTCGTGTTCACCAGCCTGATCTCTCTCTTTCTCCTTCAATCAACCCGGGGTATTCGACCTAGGGATTTGCCGAGTCACAAGCTCGTCAATTGGCGCCGTCTGTGGGAAAGAACAGATCGCTGGAGTCGTGATTATGCCGGCCTCACCCGCAACCAACAACACCATCAGCGCGAGGGAGTCGATCTACACCGGCTTCCTCGAGTACGTCGAGCACTCGCCGGCGGATCTTTCGGCTTACGCCGGATTCCAACAGAGCACGTGGATTACCTTTGGTAGTTTGCGTTATCTGGTGGACAGTCGCGGAACCCTCCGCCCTACGCAGGCCGCCCTGCGCTCAATGGAGGCGCCTGCATCCATGGCGGCTGCACTGATCGCAACCTCACCCACCGTGAAGATTACGGAGATCGCATCTACATCGCCATCTGCGTCTACATCAACTGCGCCGACCATGGCTTCACCGGTCGCGAAGATCGTATCTGCCGCGGTCAAGGCGACTGCGTCTACTTCGACTACATCAACTTCGACTGCGGCGATCGCATCTGCGGTTGCCAAGAAAAACGCATCTGCTGCGGCCACGGGGCGAGTCAAGTCTACTCCGACCTACTGTTCGGGCGCCAGCCAAGATCCGCACCAGCTTCGATTGCGCCGATCGCATCTACGCAGTCGCGCAGCCGCCAGTAGCAGCGACCGTGGTACCCACCACGTTGCTGTGATCTTCGACAACGAGTACAGCTCAGATGAAGGAAGCACGACAGGGAGCATCAGCCCCACTCGACGGGTCTACCCCGCGCAAGTCTACATGGCCGGTCCATCAGCACCCGTGTACCCCATGGAAGTCACCCTGCAAGACAAGGTGACGAAACTTACCATCACCCGGGAGCTGGCGATTAGGGCACAGAAGCACGTGGACGATGGCACGTTCCCTGCCCCGGAAGATCCACAGGAAGATCGACAGGCGGTCCAGTACTTGCTCTGGAAGGAAGCCGAACGAATCAAACAGGATAAAGCCGAGTTGGCCCGGCGCAAGGAGCTAGCCGACGAGTCGAGTGCCAGGAGGGCAGCGCTCTCGTTCATGTCTGGATCAGAAGAAGTCAATCAAGAAGGAAGGCACAGAACTCGCATGCCGCGGGTGCACGAGGCCGATCGCATCCACCTCACCCGCAACTTGGAGTCATCTTTCTTGGAAGACGAGGACGGAATACCCATCCCCAGAACACCCGCCTCTGCGCTTATGGGAGTCGAGACCTATTTGCGGGTCATGCAGCCGCCGGAAGGAAGCGCCAACGCCCGCGTACACAGGCAGCAGATCCAAGCCTTGAGGCAAGTCGAGGAAGCCTTGGCAAGTGGAGAACCAGTCGAAGGGATGTACGAGGAACGAGGACGTCGTGACCGTGGAGTCGCACCAGCGGCAGATCGGGAACCGATTCGACTGCGACAACTGCAGCCCGGCGAGGATGGCCGCAACGTCGTCACACAGAGAAGGATAGACCGTGCCCGTCGACTGCGAGAAGCAGGACTACTCGACGATGATGAAGACCACGAGCCACGTGGAGCCCCGTGTTTCAGTATAAATATTCGCGACACGAAGATGCCCAAAGGCTTCAAGCTGACGGCGGAGACACAAAAGTACGACGGAAAGCAGCACCATCGGGATTGGCTAGACGACTACCTCATCGCATGCAGCTGCCAAGGTGGTAATTCGACTACCGCCATGCAGTACATCCAGCTGATGCTCACGGGGTCCGCTCGCGGGTGGCTCAACACGCAGCCGAAGGACGCCTTCAGGACTTGGGAAGAATTCAGGACTGCATTCATAAAAGGTTTCCTGGGAACTTACGCAAGGCCAACCACCCTCATCGAGCTCCAAGCTTGCAAACAGGGCCATGAGGAGCGACTCCGTTCGTACATCCAACGGTGGACCCTGCTCCGCAACACCATGGATGGAGCCACCTCAGAGGACAGAGTCATGGATGCATTCATCTACGGCCTCACCCGTCGCGATCTTCGCGAAGAACTTGGTAGGCTCAGGCCGAAGAATATGATAGACCTTATGCAGATCGCCAACCAATGGGCAGATGGAGAAGACTCCATCCGCGACTCAATGCCAGATCCCCAACCCAGCAACTGGCGAGAGGGTCGACTGAAAAAGAAACCACGCTTTATCGGCCACGACTCAATAGAGTTAGTAGCGGCGGGATTCGAAACCCCCCGTGAGAATGATAGAGGATACAACCAAGGTGGTGGCAGCGGCTACCGCGGAGATGGAAGTCGCAAGCGCGAGTGGCGCAGACGCATACTCACGGATGAGGAAGAACTAGAGCAACCCTGCAGGCACCATATGTTCAAGGACCCGGAAACAGGCAAGTGGGGATCCCTACACCTGTTGAAGGACTGCAAGAAGGCGCAACGGCTGGCCAGGGCCTTCACGCGCGTACTTGCTACAGACGGGCAGCAGGTTCAAGCATCACCCGCGGGACAACCAGTCGCGGGACAGCTGGCAATCAACGCACCACAAGCTCCTCCACTCGCCAACCCAGCGCAAGCAGCACTGGCTTACTACCCGCCGCAACAACCGCAGCAGCCGCAACAGCAGCAGCAGCAACCGCAGCAACAGGACCCTGCCAACGTGTTCCCAGCACCACGAGGGCAGATGAACATGATACAGAAGGGGCGTCCTTCCAACAGGACCCAGAAGCTCATTACTCGCCAAGTCTTTCAGGCAATCACCAATCCACCCGCAGTACCCGAGTACCTGAGAGGATCAGAGACAGACATCACCTTCTCCAGGGCTGATCACCCGCCGGCAATACCACGGCCCGGGCACGCCGCTCTAGTAGTCGAAGCTCAGATCGGGGAGTACACCTTGAAAAAGATGTTCATGGATGGAGGCAGCGGAATCAACATTCTTTTCGCTGACACCCTCAGGCGCATGAACAGGTCAACTTCCAACTTGACGCCGTCATCTAATACCTTTCACGGTATAGTACCAGGGCAAGCAGTTACGCCCATGGGAGTAATCACACTCGACGTGATCTTCGGCACACCCGACAACTTCCGGAGGGAGGCAATCGACTTCGAGGTGGTCGACTGGAAATCACAGTACCACGCCATCCTCGGGCGTCCAACTTTTGCAAGGTTCATGGCGGTACCCCACTACGCCTACCTCCTGCTCAAGATGCCTGGACCCAAGGGTGTCATCACGGTGAGAGGCGACTTCGACCGGTCCGACAGCTGCGACCGCGAGTTCAACAGGATCTCTGAATTCTTTGGGATGGACGATCACCTGGAGATGCTGGCAGTCGACAACGACAAGACCTCTTCCCCCCAAAGAAGAAATCATCCAAGGACTCGGCGTTCAACACCAGCGACGATACCAGGGCCCACCAGGTACACCCGACAGATGCTGACAAGGTGGTTCGGGTGTCATCAAGTTTGACCAGCGCATAGGAAAGCGCGCTCGTCGAGTTCCTGCGCGAAAACTGGAAGATATTCGCCTGGCAACCTTCTGATATGCCAGGCATACCAAGAGAACTCGCCGAGCACCGATTACACGTTCGCAAGGACGCCAGACCTGTCAAGCAAACCATGAGGCGCTTTTCGGGTCCAAAGAGAGACTCGATCAGTTTGGAGATCGACCGGCTGCTCCATGCCGGTTTTATTAAAGAAATCAAGAAGTCAGAGTGGGTAGCAAACCCAGTACTGGTGGAAAGAAGAAGACGAAGAAACTCCGCATGTGCGTCGACTTCACCGCCATCAACAAATGTTGCCCCAAGGATCACTTTCCGCTCCCGCGGATTGATCAGATCGTCGACTCGACTGCGGGCTGCGCACGCCTGTCCTTCCTGGATGCCTACTCAGGATACCAGCAGATCAAGATGGCAGTCGAAGACCAAGAGAAGACGGCGTTATATCACCACCACACGGTGTGTTCTGCTACACGATGATGCCCTTTGGGTTGAAAAACGCTGGGGCCACGTACCAGCGTACAATGCAAGCCTGCCTGAAGAAGCTTATCTGGAAGGTGGTCCAAGTCTACGTCGACGATATCGTTATCACCACCCGCAAAGAGGACACCCTCATCGACGACCTCCGCAAGGTCTTCGAGGCACTCGACAAGTACCAGATCAAGCTGAACCCAGACAAGTGCGANGAAGACGAAGAAACTCCGCATGTGCGTCGACTTCACCGCCATCAACAAATGTTGCCCCAAGGATCACTTTCCGCTCCGCGGATTGATCAGATCGTCGACTCGACTGCGGGCTGCGCACGCCTGTCCTTCCTGGATGCCTACTCAGGATACCAGCAGATCAAGATGGCAGTCGAAGACCAAGAGAAGACGGCGTTTATCACACCACACGGTGTGTTCTGCTACACGATGATGCCCTTCGGGTTGAAAAACGCTGGGGCCACGTACCAGCGTACAATGCAAGCCTGCCTGAAGAAGCTTATCGGGAAGGTGGTCCAAGTCTACGTCGACGATATCGTTATCACCACCCGCAAAGAGGACACCCTCATCGACGACCTCCGCAAGGTCTTCGAGGCACTCGACAAGTACCAGATCAAGCTGAACCCAGACAAGTGCGTTTTCGGCGTCCCAGCCGGAGAGCTACTGGGGTACCTTGTCTCTGCAAGAGGAATCGAAGCAAATCCAGAAAAGGTGCAAAATATACTCGACATGCCTGCACCAACAAAACTTCATGACGTACAAAGTCTAGCCGGCAGAGTCGCAGCACTCAGTCGATTCATAAGTAAGCTGGGAGAAAAGGCCCTGCCCTTCTACCAGCTGATGAAAAAGGCGGACAAATTCGAGTGGACGGAGGAAGCACAAGATGCCTTTGACAGGCTGAAGAAGACCCTGACAACCCCTCCAGTACTGGTAGCACCCCAGGAGAATGAACCACTGTACCTTTACGTGGCAGCCACGAACAGAGTGTCATTACCGTTCTCGTAGTCGAACGGGAGGAAGAAGGAAGGGCTCATCCCGTCCAACGGCCCGTGTATTACCTCAGTGAGGTATTAACAGAGTCAAAGCAGAGGTACCCGCACTACCAGAAGCTGGCATACGCCGTCTTCATGACGTCAAGGAAGGTGGTACACTACTTCTCCGAGCACCCGATAACGGTGGTAAGCTCCTTCGCCTTATCAGACATCCTCACTAATCCATCCGCGACAGGGCGAGTCGCCAAGTGGGTTGTCGAGTTAGGGCCATGGGGGCTGAAGTACATGCACCCGAAGGCAATCAAGGCTCAGGTCCTCCCGGAGTTCACCACAGAGTGGATAGAAGCGCAGCTACCAGACGAGCCTGATTTATCGACTGCATGGACCATGTACTTCGATGGATCCAAGAAATTCAACTCAGCCGGAGCAGGAGTCGTGCTCATATCACCCAAAGGCGATAAGCTTAAGTACGTGCTGCAGATGAAATTTCCAACACCCTCCAACAACGAGGCGGAGTACGAGGCACTGATCCACGGCATGCGGATGGCCAAGAACTGCGGCGCCACTCGCCTCATGATCTATGGCGACTCCTACCTGGTGGTGCAGCAAACAATGAAGCAATGCGACGCCATCGCTGACAACATGATAGCATACAGGGAGCTGTACAACCAGCTGGAAGGCCAATTTGACGGCTGCGAACTGCGACACATTGGCCGCGAAAGCAATGAAGAAGCCGACATCCTCGCCAACCTCGGCTCAGATCGAGCTCCGGTTCCACCCGGAGTCTTCCTCGAGTGCATCACGCAGCGCTCTATCAGGGTCCGGCCCCCGCCAGAACCCCCTGCATCGAAAACAACTACCGCCAACCCGCAAAGCACGGAGAAGGAGCCCATGGAGATCATGCTGGTCGAACCCACATGGACAAGCCCATATCTGGCCTACATGCTGCATCAGCGGCTGCCAGAGAACCCAGTCGAAGCAAGGCGCATTGTCCGCCGCTCGAAGGGCTTCACCATCATCAAGGGCGAGCTTTACAAGCGAAGCATCTCAGGCGTACTCCAAAGGTGCATTGATCCATCTGACGGCCAAGCTATTCTACTCGACATCCACGCTGGAATCTGCGGGCATCATGCAAGCAGTCGAGCACTGGTTGCCAAGGCCTTGCGAGCAGGGTTCTACTGGCCCACTGCAATGCAAGACGCAGTCGAGCTCGTAAAAAGGTGCGTCGGCTGCCAAGAGTTCGCCAACAAACCTCACGCACCTGCATCAGCATTGAAAACCATCCCATTTGCATGGCCGTTCGCGCAGTGGGGACTCGACATGGTAGGTCCCTTCAAGAAGTCTTCCCCGGGCGGGCACACGCACCTCCTGGTGGCAGTCGATAAATTCACGAAGTGGATCGAGGCGGTGCCAATCACAAGTTCAACCGCAACTTCAGCAGTCAACTTCATCAGGTCCATCATCTTCAGATTTGGCGTGCCCCACGGTATCATCACCGACAACGGCACGAACTTTACAGCCGAGGAGTTCATAGATTTCTGCGAGGAACAAGGCATCAAGCTCAGCTACGCATCCGTCTCACACCCGCAGTCTAACGGACAAGTCGAAAGGGCCAACGGCCTAGTCAGCAAAGGGATAAAGAAGCGTCTGCGAGTGCCGTTGAAACGAGCTGCAGGAGCCTGGGTAGAGGAACTTCCAAGCGTGCTATGGAGCCTACGCACCACGCCGAACAGATCCACCCAATACACACCGTTCTTTATGGTGTACGGCGCAGAAGCAGTCTTACCCTGTGACATTAAGTTTGACGCTCCACGGGTCGTGGCCTACGACGAGTCCGACGCAGAAGAGGCACTAGAAGATGGCATGGACACTCTAGATGAAGCACGCGACATCGCCCTCAGCCGCACAGCAGTGTACCAGCAGGACCTGCGCAACTACCACGGGCGACGATTGCGACCCAGAGCTTTTGTCCCAGGCGACCTGGTCCTTCGACTCAAGCAGAAGAAAGTGCACAAGCTCGCCTCCCCATGGGAAGGCCCGTACATTGTGACAGAAGCAATCGGCAATGGAGCATATCGCCTGAAGGACCAAGCCACAGGAACAGTTTGCAGTAACCCGTGGAACGTGGCACAGCTACGCCGCTTCTACGCCTGATGTACCCTACACTGTAAACTCAAAGTAGCAGCAGGTTTCTTACGCACTCTTTCCCTCGCCAGGGTATCTAAGGGGACTGGAAGGGTTTTAATGAGGCGGCCTGTTTGCGAGAATAAATAAAGACGATTAAAGAAATTTTGTGTCACCCTCTCCTTTGCAACCTAGGCCGCCACCCGAATCACTCGGGGGCTGCGCCTAACAGGCATCACCCAAAAATCCTCGGCCGCCACTCGACGCACTCGGGGGCTTGCGCTGTACAGGTCTAAAGTTAGCCTAGGCCGCCACTCGAATCACTCGGGGGCTGCGCCTAACAGGCATCACCCAAAAATCCTCGGCCGCCACTCGACGCACTCGGGGGCTTGCGCTGTACAGGTCTAAAGTTAGCCCAGGCCGCCACTCGAATCACTCGTGGGCTGCGCCTAACAGGCATCACCCAAAAATCCTCGGCCGCCACTCGACGCACTCGGGGGCTTGCGCTGTACAGGTCTAAAGCTAGCCTAGGCCACCACTCGAATCACTCGGGGGCTGCGCCTAACAGGCATCACCCAAAAATCCTCGGCCGCCACTCGACGCACTCGGGGGCTTGCGCTGTACAGGTCTAAAGTTAGCCTAGGCCGCCACTCGAATCACTCGTGGGCTGCGCCTAACAGGCATCACCCAAAAATCCTCGGCCGCCACTCGACGCACTCGGGGGCTTGCGCTGTACAGGTCTAAAGTTAGCCTAGGCCGCCACTCGAATCACTCGGGGGCTGCGTCTAACAGGCATCACCCAAAAATCCTCGGCCGCCACTCGACGCACTCGGGGGCTTGCGCCGTACAGGTCTAAAGCTAGCCTAGGCCGCCACTCGAATCACTCGGGGGCTGCGCCTAACAGGCATCACCCGAAAACCTAGGCTGCCACCCGACGCACTCGGGGGCTGCGCCGCACAGGTCTAACTCGAAAGCCTAGGCCATCACCCGATGCACTCGGGGGCTGCGCTGTCAAGGCCTAAGACATAACGTTCAGTTCGCACTCTTGCTCACCAAGGACACCACCCGACACACTCGGGGGCTGCTCCACACGGGTTATGAGTTCACGACACAACGTTTTCATATATTTAGGGATTAACCCCGTATCAGCATACTTACATGCATACATATATTTATGTTACAAGCTAACATTCTACACTAAAGGTTTTTTCACATCCTCAGTCGGCAGCTTCCTCCTTCGGCTCGTCCAAGGGACCGACGAGTTCTTCAGTACGGTGCATGACCTGCTCCATCGCACGACGCGCCGCAGCGTAAGACTCCGCATAGTCTGAATCCCTTGGCAGGCCGCCAAGGATGCCAAGCAGAGGAACATGGCTTCGACGCATTCGTACGTACGCGAATGCTACATTTGCCCCGGCGACAAGCTGACCGAAGACAATCTCCTTCAACGCCGTAGCACGGCGGAATTTCCCCAACAGAGCGGGCAACCCAGTCGGCTGCTCGTCGAGCGGGAAGAATACCCTGTTGATCTGCGCAAGAGTCTTCCGACAACCCTCCAGGACAATGGCAGCCCGCCAGGTGCGATCCAGCATCCGAGCAAGTATGCGGCCCTCCTGCTTATGAACCCAGAATTGCCGGGCTTCGACTGAAGTGCCGGTGGTTTCCCTCTCCACGCGCTCGTTCACTCGAGCATCTTCGGCCTGCCAGTCGGAGTTCACAACTGCATCAACGAGGAAAATTCAGCATAACACAAGCATAAATGTATAACAGGAGGCGGGCAGAATCCAACCTTGCAACTGACGACAGATGAGATCAGTCTGCTCAAGAATGAATCGCTCGCGCGGATTGAACTCCCCACTCGAGCGCAATTTCAGACGCTCAAGATCAATGTTCGCTATCCGCAACTTCGACTCAAGTTCTCCAATCTTGCTCTTCATGAAGCCGAACACTCGCTGGTCGTTCGCGCTACGCGCGGCAACTGGAGAAGTCGTACAACGCGAAGACACAGGTGCAGCCGAAGAAGTGCCCTCATCCCAGTACGCACGGATATCTTCCGCGACTTCAGGAGGAGCACTTCCGACAGGCTGTCAATTTAAAGAACATCAGAGAGCACTATTTTCAACAGCAAGACTAGACAAAAGCACAGTCGCATGACAGAATCAGCATATCCATTGATTTCATCGAGTTTCATTACAAAAGACAAAAGAAGACCCCTACTACAACACTACATGGCAGAACCCGACGGTGTGCGGCCTTTTTTGGCGGCTGACTCCGCAAGCTTCCTCTCAAAGGTGTCAATCAGCCTTTTAGCTAACTGAGTCGCCTTGTCCTTGACACTAGCCAGGGACTTGGACTTTCCATCGGGCCTTCGAGGGAAGTCGCGCACAGCCGCCTCAAAGTCACCCGAGATCCCATGACCGAGTAACAGACGGAAGGTGAGCTCGGAGCCGCGTACCGTCTGGGTGCGGGTGTAGTTGGCCATCACATTCGCCTCAGCAAATGGAGCCGCCAGCAAGTCAGCCTCCTTAGGCGCAGCCTGACCAGGGAAAACACCTTGATAGATGTTGGCCAGGGCGCTCGAGGACTTCTTCACAGCGTCCGCGGCGCACGCGCAAACCCGGTTGCAGAGGTCGACTGCCGCCGACAAGGTGGTATTCGCGCTGGACGTCCCTTCAGGGGGAGCACCACCACCAACACCTACAACGCGAATAGTAAGGTTACCTGCAGGCAATAAAGGCAAAAGTAGGTTTTTTCCAAGTCGAGAAGTAGGCTTCTATCAGCCGAGAACTTACCACCAAGGACTGTGGCAATGCTAATCAGGCGTTCGACCTGAACCTTTTCTGCCTCAGTTTGGGTCTCAAGCGACTTCTCCAGTTGCTGGACCCGCTTCGCCAAGCCTTGGTTGTCTTCTGCAGAACACCCGAGCAAAAGTTCAGAATTGCAGACAGTCGAAGAAAGTTCAAAAGACTCGACAAGGGATACTTACTCTTCGACTGCTCAAGCGCAGCACGAAGTTGACTAGCCTCCTGCTCCAGACGAATGAAGCAGGTGGCTGTTTCCACCTGCTGACGATAGACGGGCTGCGGAAAAAGAAGTATAAATCTGTACCCGACTATTCTAGTCACGCACATCTTCGGGGGCTACTCCCATCGGGAGCGCTGTTCGCGCACCCGATACAAGAATTTGCAAGATAAGAAAGAAGATACTTACATGCTGGGTCAGATCAGCATCCACGGCAGTCGCATCAGCGGCACCATCCGGCCGGGTGGCCGTCGAAGGGTCCAGCACCGGAGGATCGTTCGCCTGTGGCGCCTCCTCAGTTGTACCAGTCGCATGCTCCGGGGTAGCAGACTGGTGTTCCTCCTCACGAGGCGAAACATGGACATTACCACCTTGATGGCTGCTTACAAAAGATTCAGAAAACACCCAAGGAACAGGAAGAAGCGAATCAGAAAGGTTCAGTCGCAGAAAGCTTACCTGTCAGCATCTTCACCATTGCTGCTCATGGAAGGAGACGTCATCCTCCAAAAACCCGCGGGAGGCGCGGAGTCCAGCGGAGTCGCTATCAGCGGGTTCACCGGCTCCTTCGGCACTGAAGAAGATCCGCTAGAGTCCTTCTCCTCTGCCGCCTCCTTCAAGGGAGACGTCGCCGCGGTGAAGTCGACGTTCTTCTGCTTACGCCGCTTCGCGGGTGGAGCCGTGTCCTCCTCTTCTTCCTCCTCCACTTCCTCGCTACGCGAGTAGGCAGGGGGAGGACTCTCTTCATCGCCGTCCTGCTCGGCAACGATTGTGGCTTCATCGTGAGCGCCATTCTCCATCAACGGAGGAAGGCTCACGTAGTTCTTACGATCCTGAAGAGCAGCAAGCAACAGTCGGAAAGTCAGAAAAAAGACAGTCGAATGACATACAAAGAAGAAATCAAGATTCAAACACTTACCTCTGGGATCGGATTCGTCGAGCTGAACGGCACGACTGGGCAAGTCACGTTGCACGGGTCGGCGACCCGCAGACTGGTGATATTCCTCACCTTGATCGCGACCTGCGCATCGTCAACCGCCGGGTCGACTGCCATTTCCCACATCGGGAGAGGGCGTTGTTGAAGCGGCTGTACCCTCAGCCTATGGAACATGGCGATCAGCTGGATCCCGCCCGCTTCGCGTCCCATCGACTTCAACAACCCGCGAAGCAATGACGTCAGCGGTTTGATCGACTCCTTATCCTCCGCCGACAGGGGGTGCGACCAGGCGTTGGTTTTCCTCAAGGGCCGATCAGCGGCGAAGTCGGGGAGCCCGGCTTGGTTCCACTTGACGTAGAACCACTTCTTTCTCCAGTTTTGCACGGAGTCGGACTTCTTCATATGGAAGAAGACCGTGTCGCCACGAAGCTGGATGCCAAAACCGCCGACTGGGTATGCCTCTTTCGACTTACCCACCATCCGGCGCACCTGGAAGAGCGACTTCCAAAGTGCCCAGTGGGGTGCGATCCCCAGAAAGCATTCGCACAACACGATAAAGCTCGTGATGCTTAAGACGCTGTTGGGAGTCAGATCGTGGATCTGAATCCCATAGGCGTACAGAAGCCCACGGACGAAATCGTGAAGGGGGAACCCGAATCCCCGTGGAAGAAACTCCACGAAGCAGACGCGTTCCCCATTGCGGGGAGCAGGGATGGTATCCTTACCGGGCGCCCGCGTCGTCGCCGTGCTCTCCGGCGGCAGCAGCCCCTGCTGGCGGAGGTTGTCGAGCTCCGCCGCTCTGACTGAGGATTTTCCCCAGTCGCCTTCCACCTTCTTCATCCCGTCGTCGTCGCCGGCGGCGGAGGAGCTCTCAGTACCCTTAACTCTCTTGTGGCCCATGTCGCCGGAGGGGAAAGGGGAGGATTTTTGGAAGCCTTTTCGCGAGGAACAGCGACGGCAAGAACTGGCGGCGAGGGAGAAGAATGAGGATTGGTGAACTGCCCCTGCGCCGCGGTGAAAATTATATACCGCGGGGCAGTTCATTTTGGCCGTCAATCGCGGAACTGCAAGGCGCCGCAAGGATCCTGCCGTCCACGTGTCGCACGAAGGACACATTGGTCGTGCTCCACTATGCACGGGAACCGAAGCATCATCATCACGCCGCGGAGTTTTCGCGCCCAACGGTCCATATTCAGCGGTCGCCGCTGTGACAGCGGGCCCACCATCGTCACGTCCCGTCGGGCGCAGAGCGTGTCGAGTCATGTCATCAAAAGCGTCATCCCTGACGTCATCATGGAAGTGTGTCAAGTAAGCCAAGCAATTGGCTGAGCATTCGACAGTCATTCGACTGAACCAAGTACGTTCGAACCAAACGTTCGAGTGGAATAAGACGAAGTAAGCTTTTTTAAAGCTGATGTTATGACTAGTAGGCCATCAAGGCTGAGTGAAGAGTAAGTCGAGCCAGGACAGTTTCGACTCGGACAAATTCGAGTCATCTGTTTACTCCCATCGGGAGCGGGCTTTTCGACTGAGGGAAATTTGAGTTTAATCTCAATTGCAAGCAATTCAGCTTAATCTCGGGGGCTACTCCCATCGGGAGCGCTGTTCGCGCACCCGATGATTGTGGACAAGGGCAGTCGAAATGCTGCGACTCCGAAAGATCAAATCGGTGCACCCGAAGAATCAAGACAAGCTCACTCGAAGCAAGCTTCGACAATTCCATGTGGCGTGCCCTGAAAGGGGGAGTCCTCCGCCCGACTCTACGATTCGACTGAGCACTCGGGGGCTACTGTCGTGGGGCTACCTTTCGGGTCTCCCACGGTGGTGGTACCTGGGTCACGCCAATGAAGGCCCGGCGAAGCCCAAGAAGGACACCGTGTGGTACAAGTAGTCGACTTAGGTCGGTGATGCTTTCCTTATCTTGTACGTGCAATCCGCACCGTCCACCCGAGACCCGGCCTATAGTATAAAGGCCGGGAGGGTGCGCCGTCTAGGGCATCGAATCATTGAACATCGCATTGTAGCCACCAATCGATAATTCCAGACAAGCAGGAGTAGGTCTTTACCTCAACTCGAGGGGCCAAACCTGGGTAAAATCGCCCCCTGTTAGCCGTCGTGTTCACCAGCCTGATCTCTCTCTTTCTCCTTCAATCAACCCGGGGTATTCGACCTAGGGATTTGCCGAGTCACAAGCTCGTCATCTCCTCTGGCCGGCCTCCATCAAGATGGATTTTTTTGGATTCCTGCATCCGCCCGTGCTAATGACGGTAGAGAACTACGGAGCACTCAGAGGAAAGAAAGAGAGGGAATTTGCAGGACCAGATTCAGCCCAAGCCGGGGGGAGGCAAACTCTTTTTAAAAATCTATTTTTCTGTTTTCAAATTATTTTGTTTTTTAAGTGTTTGAGGATTAAAAAAAATATATGAAAATTTGGAAAATTATCATGGATCTTCCTGAACTATAGGGGAAGCTCCAAGGATTTTTAGTTGAATTGTTTTGAAACATTTTTTGAGGGCATTTAAGGGAGGCCAATAACCAATTTTAGAGTTTTCAAACTTCCCTAGATGCATTTTCTTCGTAACTCAAATAGATGATGCCTGACTTTCTCATGATCAACAACTTCACTCTTTATTACAAACTTGCGATGCTACAACCTCCACGTGAGTTCTTGTACAATTGTATGCTTCGGGAAATTCTCCAAGAAACTAGGGTGCTACAGAATGTTACTTAGGTTACGAAACTTCGCCAAATTGTATCCATATGTGAGAGAAACTTGAGTTGGAAGGGTTTAAAATTTCGATCAAAGATCATTTGGACCCCACCGAATATCCAAATTCCAGACATAATTTCGTCTAGTTTCACCAAATTCAAATGAAAATTTGATCAAGTTTAAATCTCATTTGAGTTATTTGCTTTGCCTGTAGTCCTACAATCTCGAAGCAAATATACTTGAACCTTGCGGTGTGTTTGGTTGGAGGGAGTTTTAACTAGGGAATGGGACTTTAGGGGGCATGGGGCTAAATAGCCCTCGTATGGTTGGGGGGATTGGGAGTTCTGGCAGGAAGGGGAAGGGGAATAGCGGAGGGCAACTCCCTCAGATCTCTTCCCTGGGGGGACCGTGGTAATTCGATCGAGATAGGGAATTCGGCTAAAAAAACTACTCGTGTTCGCTGAACAAATCCCGCGATCAAAGGCAGCGAAAAAAAATACACTGGGTTTTGCATCCATCAAATCGTGATTCTTCTAGTTGTTCCCTTCACTGATCTATCCAGATCTATTCCCTTTTTTTTGTATTTTCATTCTCCTGTACAGATCACGAGCAAGAGTCACCACAGCCACACAGTGTAAGGATGCGTTGACTTGCTTCCTCCATTTGTTTGCTAAGATTATTGTACAGATCTGTCTCTCTCTTGCTTTGTCAAAAATATATTCCCAAATGCTTGTTAGCGCAGCTGCGCTGTTTCGACAATTTGAGCGCTCACGCCGAAAGGAAAACAAGTTCGATCCACCCTGTCATCTCCCACGGACCACGGTCCGACCTCCCTATTACCGCCACACGCCGTCGAGAAGACTCCAAGCGCCGCCGGGAAGGCTCCCCGCTGCCACCGCACTCGATTCGCCCCGCAGCTACTCCTAATACTTGCGCCGCCCAAGACCACCCACCTCCGCCGCTGGCCGCGCGGCCGCGCCCCCGTGCTCAGGAGCCGCTGCACCTCTCCCCTACGAGCTTGAACGCCGTCGGTCCCCTTGCTCCTCGCGCGGGACCTCCATCCTCAAACGGAGATCAAACGCCTCCGGTCCCCTTGCTCAGCACGCGACTCGGCGTCCTCCACCGCAAAATCAAATCCACTGCCCCCCTGCTCGCGCTCGACAGGGCCAGACTCTTCCACGCGCTGCCTGGATTCCTATCCAGTGCTCTGCCGCGAGGCCACCTCGCTTGCCGGGAGTCCACGCGCCTTGTTCCTCCTCCGCGGCGACCACGCCTCGGCAGGAACACTAGCCCGGCGGAAGCAGGTGGAGAAGAAGCACGGGGCCGGAGCTGCGTCATATTTCGTTCTCCTTGTAGCCATGGCAATTTGTTGCCCTATCCGGTCCATCCGCTCCCGCCGCTGCCCTATCCGGCCGGTGATAACGAGCTCGACGTCGGCATTGGTACAGGCAGCGACGAGATCCCGTTCAGCGATGGAGGCGGCAGCTGCGGTTCCGTCCCCTCGAGCTTGCGTGCGTGCGTCTGCTGCTGCTCCCATGGCGTGCACGTGCTGGTGCTGCTGGCTGCAAATGGGCTTAACTTGGGCTGGAAGTGAGAAGGATAAAGAGAGAGGAAAAGAGTGGCAAGGCTTGGATTGGACCCAAAATATTTTTTTATAGAGTATTTGCTTGTTTTTATCAGATTGTTGCCTAACACCACATAGTAGTTGCTCAATTTTTTTAATAGATTCCCCTCGTAACAAAGTTGTATTAGGTTGCTATGGACCTGCTTACCTCTGTTGCGAAGTTGCCTTAGCGTACACTAAATTTGCTTATCGTTGATGTGTAGTTGCCTCAACGTGCATCAAAGTTGCTTCACGTCGTAACAAAGTTGCTTCACTTGTTTTCGAGTCATTTACCGTTTTGTGAAGTTGCCTCGTCGCACATCAAAGTTGCTTTATCGCTTTTGTGAAATTGCATCAATGCACATCAAAGTTGCTTCGCCTTGTATCAAAGATGCTTTTAATTGTTGCCTAAAATCTCTAATAGATACTCGGGTAACAATTTGTCCAATTGCCTACCGCTATTATAAAATTTTCTTATCGTTTTTGTGAAGTTTTGTCTATCATTGTTGTGAAGTTATTAAGTTGCTTTTAGCTGTTTATGGAGTTGCCTACCAATGTCGTGTTGTTGCTTCATCGCACACTAGAGTTGATCATCTCGTGTAAAAAATGTTTCAAATATTCTATAGTTGCTTACCGATGTTGTGAAGATGTCTACCGGAAAGTTGCCTACCACTGGTGCGAAGTTTCTTAACCGCTGTTATGAAACTGCCTCAATGCACACGAATGTTGTATAACCGCTGTTGTGAAACTGCCTCAATGCACACCAAAGTTGCTATTGTGGAGTTGCTTACCGCTGTTTTAAAATTGCCTCGGCACACAACAAAGTTGCTTACATCTCTTGTAAAGTTGCCTCAACACACACGAAAGTTGCTTAATCGCTGTTGTGAAATTACCTCAACGCACATCAAAGTTGCTTTAGTGGAGTTGCTTAGCACTATTATGAAATTGCCTCAATGAACACGAAAGTTGCTTAACCGTTGTTGTGAAACTATCTCAACGCACACCAAAGTTGCCGTTGTGGAGTTGCTTACCGTTGTTTTGAAATTGCCTCAACACACACCAAAGTTGCTTATATTTCTTGTAAAGTCGCCTCAACACACACGAAAGTTGCTTAATCGATGTTATGAAATTGCCTCACTGCACACGAAAGTTGCTTAACCGCTGTTGTGAAACTGTCTCAACGCATACCAAAGTTGTTGTTGCGGAGTTGCTTACTGTTGTTTTAAATTGCCTCAACACACACCAAAGTTGCTTACATTTTTTGTAAAGTTGCATCAACACACACGAAAGTTGCTTAATTGCTGTTGTGAAATTGCGTCAACGCACATCAAAATTGCTTTAGCCGAGTTGCCTACTGCTGTTATGAAATTGCCTGAATGCACACGAAAGTTGCTTAACCGTTGTTATGAAACTGCCTCAACGCACACCAAAATTATTGTTGTGAAATTGCATCAACACACACCAAAGTTGCTTACATCTCTTGTAAAGTTGTCTCTACACATATAAAATTTGCTTAGCCGTTGTTGTGAAATTGCCTTAATGTACGTCAAAGTTGCTTTTATGAAGTTGCTTACCTCCCAGAGGTTAGTGCGGGCGGCGGCGGAGCTGGTCCCGGGCAACCAGCCCATTACCGGAGGTTGGTGCGGGCAGCTCCGCCGCTGGGTCCCGGGCAACCAGCCCATGGCGGGTGCACGCGTAGCAAATTTGCTGGATACGCTAAAAAACAAGCAAATTTGTTTTTTTTTTTTGAGAAAAACAAGCAAATTTGCTGGTCTTTTCTAGCTAAGTTTTACGTGTGCCCCAGATTAGGCCCAGCTCCAGCCCAAAAACTAAGCCCATCAACTACTTTTTCCTTTGTGTTGTGAGCTAGCAACTGCACACGCTGACACGCACGACCACAGAGAACTAGACGAGAGTCTTTCCAATCGAGGTACAGAGCGCCGCCGGCGGCCCTCCACTCGCCGCCTCGCTCGCTCCCGCTCACTGCCCGCCGACGACGACGTCAGGGAGCTCGACGAGCTCGTTGATTTGGGTTCTTGGAACGCCGCTTCAGGGGGCCCGTGCGGGTGCGGAGATGGCAGCCTTCAAATTCCGGCCAAGGGGACAAGGCCGGGGGTCGTCCTGAGCAGAGGGGAGGGGGAGCCGACGGAGATCTAAAGGGAAGACCATCGCTAGAGATGTTGGTCGTGGAGTGCTAATCGGTCCGGAGGATGGTGGCCTTGGGCGGCAGCCGGGCCGGAGCTTTCCCGACGCGAGGAGCACGAGAATAGGGAGGTGGGGGTGGGGCGCTTGCGGAAGGTTGGGCATCCAAATATATTTGTTTTGCAGTCTGATGGTGTTTATGATTCCAATAGTTAAAGTTTATCACGAGATCGTGTTTAATTAGTCTCTGGGAAAAATATTTTATTTTTTCAAAATAGACGAAAGCCTACAAAAGTCCCAGCATAAATCTCACGCAGACCAAACAAGGGAATGGGAATTAAAGTATACTTCCCATCTATAATCCCTCAGCCAAACTCCCACCCAGAACTCCCATTCCCCATCCCTTGTGTTGCCAAACACGCTGTTGGAGTCAGGAGATTCTAAGATAGAGAAGGTGGGATGGGTGGTTGGTTGGTTGACTGGATGCATGTGGATGAGACAGTGAAGGGCTTGCTTGACTTATTTAAGAATGTCCAAGCACGCCACCATACGGCGGACAAAGAACAACCACCTCCACTTATCTGTTCTCTTCCTCCCGCGCTCCTCAAGTACAAGCTAGGGGAGGAAGCGCTGCTCCGGCGCGTCGGTGAAAGCTAAGGTATTTCCTTGTTATTGGTCATATCGCATCCCTTGCTTGCTAGCTTCACGCATGACATCTCTGTTCATCTTCGCTTGCAAAAAATGCCCGCCCAAAAATCCCTGTTGACTCCCCCTTACTGATGTAGGTTAATTTGATTATCTGACGCACACAACAACAACGTTGTTGTATCACTTCCGCTTATTTTCTGTTGTCCTGTTTTGTAGCGAGGGGGTCATCGGGGAGATGGCCGACGGTGCAGCGCGGGAGTTGCCGACGGCATCGGCGAAGAAGGGAAGGTAAAGTTGCTTGCTTGGCCTGATATAGACTACAGTAGTAGTAAACATAAAGCCGTTAATTTGTAAGCTTGTTTGCATTTGTTGGGGAGCTGGCGCGCACAGGGCAAACTTATCCTTATATCATCCTGTGTAGTCATATACAGATGACATCCAGCCAGGGTCTAGATCGAAGATGGTAGATGGGTTGCCGCCTTGGGGGCATGTGTGTGTTTTCTAGTAGATTCCAAGAGGCAAGCAGCAGCAATCTTTCAGTTCAATCATTGCCTCTCCGGCGTTGACTCCCGCACCACCATGCAACAACCCTGTCTTCATGCTAACCGGACCCCGCCTCATCTCGTCTCGCCCGAATCACCACGATCGTTTCAAGAGCATCTCCAGCTGGTACCTAGTTTAGTTCCGGACATCTTAAGGAGTTTTGGCTTTTGAGTTTTGGAAGCCAAAAGCATTGGATTAAAGATTTTGGCTTCCAAAACTCAAAAGCCAAAGCCAAAGTCCAAACAAACACCCCCTAATATCATTCCATTTTAGTATTAAAATATGTGTATATACATTTATTTTAGCGTCAATTAATATGAGATGGTGGGAATAACTGTTTGAAGGTTTTCCAAGCACAACATCCATATCGACGAGGACAGCCGCCCCCAACCGCACCCTAAACGTTTTTTATTTTTAAATAACAAATAAATTTAGACAAAGGGTAAAATATATACAAACATATTTTTAAGTACAGTGAAATTTAAACTAAAACAGCTAAATTTAAACTAACCTAAAATTCTTTCCACGTCGTCGGAGTCAGAGGGGGCGACAATGGCGACCGTGTAGCCCAACCACTTGTCTGGGTCGTCGGGCTTGGTCTTGGGCGCCAGCGACGACATCTGCTGGACTGGCGAGTCATCGGGGAACTCTGTCGTGACGCCCTCCCAATCGACATCGTCGTTGCCCTCCTCCTCCTTGGGATCCGTCATGACGGCAGTCCGTTGCGACCTGAGCATGGACGTCGTGGTGTCCGACCACTCCTCCTCCTTGAGCTCTAGCTTGGGCCAACGCGTGGCTGGTGTAACCCTCGCAGCTAGGGTGGCTTTGGTCGTTTCGGTAGTGTACAAGCGGTGCCGCTGCATCGGGTTGCCCCATCGTTACGACGGGACAACCTATGTAGGGGTATCACGGGTGCTCTTGCACGAACATGACGTCCCACCAGTAGGAGTCTAGCGTGTGTTGTGGAAGGTCCCGTTCCACAGCCACCATTTTACACCGTCGTTTGGCGACTACGGCATGAAGAGCAGCGCCCTTGGGCGGTGGCAACACGAGGACCCCGTCGTGTCTGATGACCCACACTCATAGAACTGAGACATCAACGAGGAGTGCAAGGACTAGATATAAAGATTAGTGTGGGGGTAGGCAGGGCTGGACTAACGAGCTACTCGGCTCGTTAAGACTCAGGTTGGTAAGCTAAATATAAAGATTGGCTCGGTTCGTTAGATGTTCGCGAGTACTCACTATCAGTTCTTTAAAAAGAATACATCACAGGGTACATTATGCCATTGCATACAAATATGCATAGGTCTAGCCGGCCGCTAGCAGAAATTTTTGAACAAAACGGGCAACATTGCCTCATTTTATTAAAAAAGTAGGAGTGAATTGACCGGTTCATTAGCGGGGAACCGGCCGGAAACCGTTACAAGTGCACCAATGTAGTCATGGAACACCACATTGGGCAGACCCGGCCGACCTGGCTACCCACAAGGAACACAAACCATGTCGGCCTATGCCAAACAGTCGACCCAAAGCGTCGAGGAAGAGGCAGCTCCGACTTCAACAAAGAGCTTCACCGGAGAAAGAAGCACACCTTGCACCCACGGAATCCGCGCGGCCACTGTAGAAAAAGTGGCATCGTTGCCCAGCCTGCCCACCCCGAGACACGCAGCTCCGACTTCACAACTTCACAGCGGGACACAACGCGGATTATCGGTGACGAAGGACAAACCGCGACCCGGCGCCGCACACCACATATGCACTAACTAGCAAGCAGCGGGAGCAAAGCATCATGAATACATATTCCCTAGCTAATCACGTCAGGGTATTCACGATTCAGCTAATTAATGAAGCTAGGTAACAACATCAATAGAAAAACAATCATGAGTATTCAGGAATAGTACATACGTTGAGTCGCTGACATGCATCAGTGAAAGACAGTAGCTCATGAAAACTCGCAAAAAATGTACCGATCTTAACATTCTCAACACAACAAAATGTACCATTCGTAACGAATAGATCACGAAACTCGCAAGCTTAATTGTTTAACTCTTTACTGCTAAGGAGTAAATATTGTTGCTCGGTTCATTACGACGATGACGAGCTGATCTCAAACGAGCCGCGCAGCCGAGCGCTCATTAAACTCGCCGATCAAGCTTTATGTACTGGGTAGGTGTGGGGCCGACCGGTGGGACGCCACATTAAACATAGTTTTCCGCGTAAACATTTGTCCCTAACTAGCCTACCCCCCGCTGAGAAAATTAAACAATCATTTTCATAGAAGACCTAAGAAGCACCGTGGAAAAGTGAGCGCTAAAATAAAATCCACAAATCTCACCGTATGCTGTATGCACACGTGTGTAAATATGAGCATTGGTATCCTAGCAAAGTGGGGCCTCTTTACCCGTCTAGCTCCCAGCAAAATCTTGCCAATTTCACTCTGGGTCGTTGCGACTTTCTAGTTCTTCTGACAGAGGATAACAAATTTTGCAGACTCGAGGGAAAGGTTGCGTTGATAACAGGAGGAGCAAGTGGGCTTGGGAAGGCCACGGCTCACGAGTTCATCCAGGAGGGCGCGTCCGTAGTCATCGCCGACGTCAACTCCGCTTTGGGCCTCCAAACCGCCCAGGAGCTCGGGGCGCAAGCCCATTTCGTCCACTGCGACGTCACCGTTGAGGACAGTGTCGCCGGGGCCGTGGACGCCGCCGTCGCAAGGCACGGCCGGCTCGACGTCATTTTCAACAACGCCGGCATCGTGGGCTCTTTGTCCGGCACCTCGGAGATGGCCAGCCTGGACCTGGGCGAGTTCGACCGCGTCATGGCCGTGAACGTGCGCGGCACCCTGGCGGGGATCAAGCACGCGATGCGCGTCATGGCGCCGGCGGGCTCCGGTTCCATCCTCTGCATGGCGAGCATCAGCGGCCTCCTCGGGGGCCTCGGCACGTACCCGTACGCGATGTCCAAGCTCGCAGTCGCCGGGCTCGTCAAGACCGCCGCCGCCGAGCTGTCGCGCCACGGCGTCCGGATCAACTGCATATCGCCGCACGCCGTGCCGACGCCGATGGTGGTGGAGCAGTTCAGGCAGATGTTCAGCGGCGCGGACGAGGCGCAGCTGGCCGCGATCATCAGGGGCCTCGGTGAGCTCAAGGGCGCGACGTGCGAGGAGGTGGATGTGGCCAGAGCGGCCGTGTACCTCGCGTCCGACGATGCCAAGTACGTCTCCGGTCAGAACCTTGTGGTGGATGGCGGGTTCACCACCTACAAGTACATGAACATGCCGTCCCGCAAGCCGTAGGACACGAGTGAGTGATTGGCTTGGTCACAGCTGATGTTGCTTGCATTTGTGCTCAGGCGGTGGGCTTGTAGGAAACCGCGTGCACGGAAGACCGAATAGACCAAGATGAAGAATAATATCCAAAAAATACTCATTAAATTTGTGTTTGAAAATAAATTCAAATAGTTTTCCGCTGGATACATATGCATGTTTTTGGTGAAAAATTTGCATTCCGAGTTAAAAAAAATTGTGCCTGTGAAAAGGCAAATATAGCTCCCCTTTCCCTGACATTTCTCTTTTTTGTTTAGTCCAATGTACAAAAAAATTCTTGATGAAACATAATTCGTAAAAAATGTGTATATATAATTATATACTTTATTTACGAATTCTTTTTAGCTTCGGAAATTCGAAACAGCTCCCGAGCTCACATGCTCCTGACCGGTTAGGATTTTTTTTTAAATAATTATACATTTCAAAAAATTCTGAAGAAAAAGAAAAGAAACTGACATTTTTGTACACGCAAATTTCGTGTGGACATAATATTTTTTATTCCATGTGCAAAAATAACAAAATCAGTAGATAAAATGGGACTTTGAAAATATCTTTTTTGGAGTACTGGTTTTGTATTTTTCTCCGAGAGCACCACAAATTTCATTTCATCACGGAAATTTGCACATATATAGATATATAGAAAACATGGATATTTTGTTTTCAATTTTTTTCATAATTTTCTGAAATATTTTACTATTTAAATAAAACTTCTAACCGACCAGGAACATATGAGCTCGGGAGACAAAACTATGATCCCTATCGTTTTCACTTTGTTTTCAAACAAGTACAAGTGTGCTCCTGAGCCACTAGCACTTTTCGGTATGGAGGTCTATTTTATGAAAGATGAAACCTTTTCATTGATTCTTTGTTTAAAATTTCGGGAACAATACTAGTAAATAAAATCGAGAAAAACAACTATGTGGTCGTAAGATCAACTCAAATGCTCCCTGTTCCCAACATGGAATGTGCCTGTTTCGGCTCGTTTGGGGGGGGGGGGGCACAGAAATTCTGGACCATGTCACTCAACGACGCCCCTGTTTGGTCCGACATGTCTGTTTTTGTCCATTTTGACTATATTGACCGTTTCGATACATATTATACGGGAAAATACACAATAACTTAAACCATATATCCACACAACCAAATAATAATTTTAATTCACAAAAATGATTATCCAAAATTTATTGAAAATGAGAATGGATCGCTACTAATTTTCTGGGTGAATCCACATATGGTTAACAAAATTATCTTTAACTTGAATATGAGTTCTCCGATCACGGATTTGATGATGCATATGGAGAAACTCTTGAAACGTTGCCAATCCAGTCTCGGGCTCAATCTACTCGCCCTAGAAGTCCCACTCTTGGCCATAGATTCTCTCATCACGCATATCGTCCGCAACCATGTTGTGTATAATCACCGAAGTAGTCATCACCTCCCATAGTGTTTCCATCTTCCATGTTCTAGCGGGGTGTGTAGCACACCAAATGCCCTCTCCACATTCATCTTGTCACTCTTGTTTTGTAGCAAAGCTACATCTTCTGTTAGACCTGAGAAGTTTTGAACCACTTTGATGTCATTGTGATAGCCAGCCATGTCCAAAAAAGTGCGCCAAATCTAGATATCTTGTGATGTCATAGCTTCAAATATGAATGTGCACTCTCCAATATTATTTTATATTGCACCTGTCAAGCAAGTGGACAATTTTTTCACTCCCAATGGATGCAATCTATGCTTCCAAGTATTTTCGGTAACCCTCTCGAAGCATTAATCGTCAACAATCGAGTTGCATTCGCAACATTTGGTTATCTCGAATATTTTTGTTGAACACATGAACCACATGTTTGCAGAACTTGTACATTCCTTCAAACCATGTGGACTCACTCATTTACATGTACTTATTAACAGGATCACCAACAACTATGCATGCATAAGAATAAAACCAAACTTCCAACAACATCTTCTTTAATCGCCAATCGGAGAAACCCCTTGCCAGCGAGATTGCCGATGGGAGAGAGTCCTACTTCTTTCCTGGTCGCCTCCCTTGCCACGAGAGCTCGTACTACTTCGATCCATCCTTGCACCTCTATACTGTATGATGTTGGAAATATGCCCAAGAGGCAATAATAAAGTTGTTTATTATCATATTTCATGTTTATGATAATTGTTTATTATCCATGCTATAATTGTATTAACCGGAAACAAAATACATGTGTGGAATATAAACAACAAAGTGTCCCTAGTAAGCCTCTTATAACTAGTTCGTTAGTCAAGTGTTGGTTAAGGTTTCCTAGCCATGGACTTGTTGAAGTCACTTCATAACGGAATCACATCATTGGGAGAATGATGTGATGGACAGACCCAATTATAAAGCATAGCAATTGATCGTGTCACACAGTTTCATTGCCAACGCTTTTTATATATGCCAAGTATAGTTTTCTTATACCATGAGATTATGTCACTCCCGTTTACCGGAGGAATAATTTGTGAACATCAAACGTCGCTTCATAACTGGGTGATTATAAAGGTGGCTTTCAGGTATCTCCGATGGTACTTGTTGGGTGACATGAATCAAGAGTGGGATTTGTCCCTCCATGTGACCGAGCAGATATCTCTGGGCCCTCTCGGTAATATAGCATCCGAAAGTTTGCAAACATATGATTAAGTGGTAATCACGAAGATCCGATATTATGGACGAGTAAAGAGAACTTGCCGGATAGCGAGATTAAACTAGATATGGTGACATCGACGATCGAATCTCCGACAAGTAATATATCATGAGACAAAGGGAATCATCGAGATTAATTGAATCTCCGACATCGTGGTTCAACCGGTAAAGAACTTTGTTGAATATGTAGGAATCAATATGAGAATCCCGGTCCCGCTATTGGTTATTGATTAGATCATGTCTGCATGTTCTCGAACCCGTAGGGTCACACACTTAACGCTTCAGTGTAGCTAGGGCTTACGTTGAGATATTAGATGGTGTAATCAAATGTTGATTCGGAGTCTCGGATGAGATCCTAGATATCACGAGGAGCTCCGGAAGAGTCCGGAGATAATGTTTCATATAAGGAAAGTGGTTTTTAGGGTTCCGGAAAAGTTCGTGAATTTTCCGGTAGGGTACCAGGAAGATTCTAAAAGGTTCTGGAAGGTTCCAAAGTGGGACCCACCTGACCTCATGGCCCACATGGACCAAGGGGATGTGCAGCAGTCCACATCGGCTGGCCGCACCAGGTCCCCAAGGCCCATGCGGCGAAAAGAGGTGGGGGGCAACCCAAACCCTAGGGGGTGCCTTGGGGGGGGCAAGTCCCCTCTTGGACGCCGGCCCTAGGGCTTGGAGGAGGGGCCAAGGATGCCCCCCACGCCTATATAAGAGGGAGGGTAGGGCTGGGTCATGACACCCTTGAGCCCTAGCGTCCGCCTCCCTCCTCCCTCCTCTCTCTTGCAGCCGCTTGGCGAAGCCCTGCCGGGATTTCTCAACCACATCCACCACCACACCGTCGTGCTGCTGGAATCTCGTGAGCCACTTGTTCCTCGCTTGCGGGATCAAGGAGAAGAAGTCTACATCAGGCTGAACGTGTGGATACCGCAGAGGTGCTGCTCGTGCGGCACTTCGTCGGATTGGATCTCGGATCGGATAATACATCTCCTCGCGACTAGATGAGTCTAGTTGCGGGGATCGACTAGCCAACCCCTGCATCGACAAAAGCTCTTGTTCGAATCTTCAAGGGTTAGTAGATTGGATCTAATACTCGCTACCTTCATCTAGTAGATCTAGATCCGTTGGGTTTCTTCCGCTTGTTTCATAGAATTTTTTTTGTTTTCTATGCAACAAACCCTTCATATGAATGGTAGCCCAGCTCCTTTTTTGAGCATGAGGCATGATTTAAAACCCATCTATAACTTACGATGCAAAATGGATCTGGGTTTTCCCAAGTAGCATGTGTGAACTTAATTTTTTTTAACATAACCTGAGCAATTTTTTTGATTTCATATAGATCATTTTTTTTTTGTTAAAAAGTATAGGGTAATTGTCGATCTAACAATTTAGGTGCGCAATTTTTTTTTGTAACGTTTCAAAACTTGGAAATTCCACCTTTCATAAGTTTCACTGTACGTCTCAGGGTCGGAAAATTTGCTAGACATGAAGCTTTTCCTTACGACTTTAAAAATATACTACTCCCTCTGATCCGGAAAAAACTTTGTGGACATTTATTTAGGATCAGAGGGAGTATATTGTTTTTTTGGGCTACTGTGGGGGGAATTAGAAAATTGGCCAGAAACTTGTTCTTCCATGTCGCTTATGTAGGGAGTTAGAAACTGGATGCAGACTAATGGCACATGAAGACAAGCGTACCTGGTAGATTTTTTTTGAAATTCGAAGAGTAGTCGAAAAATTCTGAATTTTTTGTACGCTCAGAGATCACCAAGTATTCTACTCATGTAAAAACATTAGCTACGAAATAATTCTCATTGACTTCTGGGCAAAAAAAATAGAAAATTCTAACGAATATAACGTGTATATAGCGCTACTTTAGTCAAATCTTTGACCCAACATGTAATGAAAGTTACTTTTTTGTCGAAATTTGTTATACAGCTACAATACTTGACAGCTCGAATGTCAGTTTCGAAACTTTCTAAAATTTTCTAAATGATTTTTAACAGGGTATATGGTACAAGGTTCTCCTATATATTTTCGGTTAGAAACTCCTCCTCCTTGCATTGTAAGTGGACACACCAAGCGCAGAATCTTCTCCGCCCCCGCTGAGGAGAATGAGATGGCGACAGCAGTGGTGGAGGGGTGGCCGTTTATTAAGCCAGCACCAACCCACCCAAGAGTGTCGACGAGACTTGGCATCTCATCCGGCAAAAGCTAGAATCTTTCCTGAAAAGCGAGGATCACATCGCGCAAAGTGCCGGGATCTTTGAATATTACGACATCGCCGAGAGCTTCCGAGATTCTTCTCTCAGGATCCCGGAAGGTTGGCCCTTCTTGTCATTTGTACAAGAAGAATGAATCAAGTCCGAGGATTCGACGGTTCTCCAACCACTTCGGAAAGGAACGATTGGATCGATTTTAGCGCCGGAGGTTGGCGAGGTTTCAACATGAGGAGCTCAGAGTGACACTCGATTTATTCCCATTCTTAATTTTGTACTACTACTAAATTAGTTTATACAACCCAACTGGTGACGTACACTTCTTGTCACTGTTCATTTCCATCAATTGTTACTTGGTATTAATTAATTCATCCTATCAACCGGATTTGATCGGACGGCGTATCGATCTTAGTTTGTTCTTCCGTACGTACGCGCGTGTCAATCATGTCTTGAATGGGTGGTACACCTTTAGGTCGGACTTGATTCCGGCGATGGAGCCCGCGGCGGCGGCCAGGGAGATGGCGAGGCATCCGACGCTGAGCATCTGCAGGCACACCCACTTGGTGCTCCACCTGGGCACCTTCTTCTGCACCACGTACATCTCCACGGGGAAGTACACGGTGAGCGGCCAGAACCCCAGCGCGCCCAGGAAGCCGACCACGTCGTTGAAGAAGGGCAGCATCATGGACACCACCGTCGTGGCCATCACGAACGCCGTCCTCCACGTCGCCCTGAACATGTTCACCTTGCACCTCAGCAGCGGGACGTCGACCTCGCCCGTCACGAAACTGGACTCCGGCCACCTCTGCGCCGCCCACTTCTCGACGAAGGCGAATAAGGGCTGGCAGTAGACCTGGTAGGCGCCGACGAGGTGGACGACGATGGCGGCGTTGGCGACGTCGAGGAGCCAGAAGGGCTCGTAGAAGCCGAAGCCCGTGAGGAGGTTCCCGGGCGCGGCGTCGCCGAAGGCGGCGTAGCCCATGCAGCCGCAGAGCATGTAGAAGAGCGTGGTGACCGCGACGCTGACCCCCGTGGCGCGCTTCATGACCGTGGACTCGGAGGGCGGCGGCGCGCGGATGGTGTCCTGGATCTCGATGAGGATGAGGGAGTAGGAGTAGGCGAAGGCGATGTCCCCGAACGCCTGCGTGCTGCGCCACACCTTCTGCATCGGCGTCACCGCCGCGCCGATGCTGATGCCGGTCACGCTGCCCTTCACGCCTCCGTTCGCGATGACCTGGACGATGCCGAGGCCGAGGCCGATGGAGGAGTAGGTGAAGGACATGGCGGCGGCGAGCATGGAGAGCCATGAGATCTGGTCGAAGTCGGGGATCTGCGAGAAGAAGACCTGCGCCACGCCGAAGACGATCATGTAGGGCGCGCTGGAGATCTTGCAGGGGTCGGCGTGGCCCCTGCCGTGGAAGCAGTTTGCCCGCTTGATGGCCAGCATGCTGATGGAGGCGGCGATGGTGTAGCCGATGGCCACCCCGACGATGTTGGCGTACTGCAGCACCCCGCAGGCCTTGACCTTGAACCCGCTGAGGTTGGCGTTGACGGCGTCCATGTAGGTGTAGTTGCGCTTGCCGGTGCTCTGGTCCCCGGAGCGGTAGCAGTCGGCGAGGAGCGAGGAGGTGAAGTAGGTGACGAGGGAGAATAGGACCATAACGGCGGGCCCTGCCACCCAGCCGAGCTGCGCGATGGCCCAGCCCAGCGACAGCACCCCCGACCCGATCACCGCCGTGATGATGTGCGAGCTCGCCGTCCACATCGTCCCGGTGCGCTTGTTGCGGCCATCGTCGTCGAAGCACTTGGAGAGCGCCGTCTGGCCGAGCTCGGCGGCGGACACCTCCATCGCCCCCGCCGCCGACGGGTAGTAGAAGGTGGCCACGACGTTGTCAGCCATCTCGATCGATCGATCGACCTCTTAACTGCTGCCAACAGAGAGTACGTGTGAAGGCAAGAACTACTCGTAATTAAGAGGAGACCACAGACAGTACTCTGCGCGTGACTAGATGTGCATGTGGCTAGTTATACTGCATCGATCTGACCTGGGTACGGTGCAATTTATAGGAGCCAGCCAACATTGGGCAAAGTGGGTGGCGGCCGGACCTGCCTGCGTGAGTGAGTGCTGCCCGGTGGCTGGCGGGGACGCGGGAAGCTGCTGTTGCTAGTGGTAGGGCTGGAAATTCAAAATCTCGCTCGGACTTTTGGAGACCTAGAGTTGACATGCGTGTAATCTACATGTGTTTTGGATGGTCGATCGACTCGACATCGACAGGGTAGTCTTCCGAGAAGGAGCCAACTAGCACCTTTCTCCCTGCCTAGTGGCACACACACACACATGCTAAATTGCTGACAATCACTGACTGAAAATGAGCATTCGAGTTCAGCTCACTACAAGCAGTCAACGGTGAAACAGAGTATACCTACTTCGCACACTGCCATGTAGTATCATGTATGTGCATCCGCGAACGCTGGCTGGGATGAGATTGCAGCAGTGTTCCTACGTACGTACAGTACGTGCTACTTCAGTAAGTAGTGCTACCACTGCTTGCTGAGTTTCTCCATCAGCAACTAGCTACGGTTGGTGCACTGGTGCATTTTGGGCCAGTTGTTACCTTTGTCTGAAGAAGCTACCCGATCAGTGCCACTGTTCCTCCAGGGGCACAGCTGCACCGAACACACGGCCTAGCTGAATGTAGATGGATGGAGAGATCGAGCGGCTCACTTGCTGCGGTGGTGCTTCGTCTGCACCCATCGGCTGGGTCTTATATAGGGAAGGCGGGACGTGCTCCGCCGCCGGGGCCGGGGCTATCGTCCATCCTTTTCTCTGCTCCCATGGAGGCGTGGAATAGGATTCGGCGTCTCTCTTCCTCTTCCACTTGCGGTCGCCGATCGTGTGTTCGACGGCTCTCGACCATCGTATCACCCAATTGATAATTGTCTACCGAATGAGATGGCTAGCTGCAGTAGATGATTAAAACTTGATTCCGTGTTTGCGGAATCACTCATTCCATCGACTGATCCACGTTTGACCGATCCAGCTGTGTATCGTCCTCAACCTCTGGAGAAAAGGCGCCGAACATTTGGGCAGAAAGGGGCCAAGCTGGGACTAACCTTTTCGCCGGAGCCCGGAGAGCCATCCTTTTTTACCGCCTGCATATGAGTTAATTAGCTAATCCCCGGAAGAACCTGAATATGCTACATTTTGTAGACTAAAAACCACAGTAGTTAACACGAGCAGATGCACGGTCTAGCTAGGAATCAGCATGTGATATGATGATAACCTAACAAGCAGCGCTTATACTACTAGTTAGCTAGGAATAGTTTCTGGAAATCGTTTTGGGATCGACGATGGCTTTTGGTGCGGGGAAAGAAAAGCAGCGGCTGAAACTGTCCGTTCCCCTGGCCTCTTTTTGTCCTGACCAACATTTGTGCTCTTAGCGGTGCTGTACTCAAGTGGCATGGATGATTCTGTTTCGAAATAACAAAGCGGGGTGAAGGTTAATTAAAACTGGTGGCCTGCTGGCTTCTAATTTTAGTATCCACCAGTGAGGTTTCCGTAAATTTCGCTTTGTCTTAGAGCTCCTTTCCTAGCCCATCGTTCGGGTCGGAATCATGAAATTCAATCGAAATTTCATTCCCAACGTAATTTGACTACCATTAAATTGGAAAAATCGTTTTAATTGGAATTCCAACATTTTTATCAATTCTTGTCTCCAACCCGTCATTCTTCTGAAAATCATTCCATTTCTTAGTTAACTTGTTCTGTAATCGGCATGCCCCGGAACAAGGAGAAAACCTTCATTTGCAGGGAGCGAAGGAACATGACACGATGTGTAAAATTGCAGTAACTCAATGGTAGAGTACTCGGCTTTTAAGTGCGACTATGATCTTCTACACAGTTGGATGGGAGCAAACAATTTCGTCCAGACACTTGGTAGAGTCTAGAAGACCACGACTGATCCTCAAGGGTAATGAATGGAAAAAAACAGCATGTAAAAAAAATCAATTTTATTAATGGAATAAAAATTAGGACTTTCTGGGTCTAGTGAATAAATGGTTAGATCCTGACTCCAATTCTGATAAAATAAACAGTAACGAGCTTAACTTCCTAATTGGAATGATTCCCTGCTTTGTTTAGACGTTAAAAATAGATTAGTGTCGGATGCGGGGAAAGGTTGGGTTTTCCTATGAGCGCACCCCTTTTTTATTTTTTTGAAATCCTAATTATTCTTGATTATGAATTGAATAAGGAATATTGTGGATTGAATGTGTAAAAGAATCAGCATTATTGTGTAGCCCAAAACTCAAAGAATTAGCATTGTGATTTTGCATGGTTGTTGGATAAGTCAATGAGTACATCCAGATTTTTTGTTTCATATTTTTTAAAACTTATAAATATGATTTTATATATTCATAAAATAAAGGAATCACTTGAGGTCGAGAGACAAAGAGAGTTTTCGATATAACAAACTATTACACGGGATTGTTTGGGGCACCAGAGGAAGGAAACGTCTCCCTTGATTTGTCCCGAGTGAAAGACTGATTGCTACTGATGAAGAGTTGGGTGGTGCCCCAAGTGAAGGCGGAGATGTAGCAAGCATCAGTTTTCCCTCGATAACGAACCGAGGTTTATCGAACCAGTAGGACCTTGAAATCAACAACAAAGTGAATGTTGAAGATCTCTGGCACTTAATCTTCAACAGACGTGGACCTGCACACACTCAACCAAAATACTTTGCCCCCAACGACGGAAAGGTTGTCAATCTTCTGGTCTCGCAGAAAACAAAGCGGTTAATTGTATAGTGAAATAGATGAAATATGAAAATGGACCAGTGGAGTAATGATGATGAAAAGTGATGAATAAATGTTGAAATCAATGTAAAAAGATGGACCGGGGGCCATGGGTTCACTAGTGGAGTCTCTCAAGTAAATAGAACAATCATATGATGGGTAAACAAATTACAGCTGAGCAATTTACAAGATTATAACACAAACTTAATCTAGCTATGACAAAGAGAATATGATAATATTTAAGTAGGCATCACGACAATGAACAAAGACCGTTGAGTCCAACTGCATCTTTCTCTAAAAAGTCCACCGTGGGATCGCTATCCAGCCTGTCACCCATCGGTATTAAGTTGCAAGCAACAGACATTTCCATTATTAAGTAAAGCGCATGAAGTAAGTAATACTAATATCAAAAGAGACATTAACACCGCTGTTTTACCCTTAGTAGGAACATCACACCCTCACCCTTAGATGTTTCTGTCACTCGTGCCCAGGAACAAAAGGGGGCATGAACCCTGTAACAGCCCCAACTTGGTAATGAAAAATACGAAGAATTTTTCCACTTTTGCATCCTTGTTTGCATCATGCATGCATATGAAACTTGCTATTTCTAAACTACCAACATATGCAAGCAACTAAAATGGGGAGGCAAACTTCCCAAGCAATCCAAACCAAATACCATTGCTCAACATGTCAACAAACTATATGAACTTCCAAATTGTTTAGGAAGTTCCAAATTGCTTTTTATCCCCAATTTCTGCCAGTGTCGCCTAGGACCCGAGTTCTTTTCCGCTGATCCAAGACTTAGTGCACTAACCACATGTGGGAGTTCTATGGGCCTCCCCACAATCTATTACCGGATCCTCAAACCTGTCCAGGTGCCACAAGTAGTTCGGGTGTTTCTATTTGCACGTACAATGATGATGATGATGAGAAGGTAAGATGATAATGGTTACGTGGTTACTTTACGGTAGGGTTGCGGACCGTGCGTTAATCGCATGTGGAAGAAGGGGCAATCGTATGAGTGTTCCCTCCTGAAGCCGTTCACGCAACGGTTAGGCCCACCTCAAAGCTTCGGCCGGACTCTCAAGGTGGATCAGACCTAGCTAGGTGGCTCCCTGGACTTGTTTGTAGAGAAGGGAATTATTGCGTCGAATGCTCCACCGGTACACCTCTAAGCGAGTGTTTCGATGCGTGTGGGTTCATTGGTGCATCCCTTGCAGGGTGAAATCTTTTCGAAAAGCCGTGTCCGCGGTTATGGACGACTTGGTGAAATGCGCTGGCTAAAAAGATCATAGACAACTTGCACCTAGTGATAATAATTTGACTAGTAAGATAGATTACTTGAATAATAACCCATAAAACTTGACCACCGTGTGAGTTGCCCTGATTGCTTCCTCGCGGGTGGTCGATCGAGGGAGTAATACTTGGGCGGGTTTTGATGTGGTGAGTAGTATAGTTGGTTACCTATGCGCTCTCTTACCTTCTCTGATTAGACGAAAGTTGTAGCGTATCTCTATAAGTTGTTAGTGATGCTTGCCGCCGCCTCAATCGCTAACCCTCTTTCCCCGGAATTCCAGCTTTTATATCTTGTGAGTATTACTTGTCAGTACTGTTTATAGTACTGACCCCTTCGGGGCTGCTATTCCAATGCAGCCGACAGGTTTTGAAGTCTGACGACATTAGCTTGGGAATCCCTCCGGCTTGGCCTAGGCAAGGATATGGTGCCTTCATTTATCTTCAGGACTCTTAGTACAATTTGTATCTTGTCCGTAGCCGGACACTATTTCGCTTCCGCTGTTCTTTGGTTCTTTGTATTGTAACCTTTTGTTGTTCTTGACTTGGTGAGTCGTTGTATATATGTTCTTTTGTGGGTTCCATCGAGAACTGTTGTAATGTTATCACAATTCCACCCGCATAACGTGTGTGTTGCGACGTGCACGTTATGCCTGGTGGGCGTCCTTGGATCGTTATTATGCGGATTTTGCGAGAAATATCTTGGGGCGTTACAACTTACATCTTCTTTGTTTTGATTATCAAACACTTTTGTTATGGAACTATTACCTTTATGAATCAATCAAATATGTGGATCACATTGCTTTCATGTCTTTAACATACTATTTATGAAAGGTTTTGCTTGAATGATTCAACTTGGTTATTCATTGCTTTCTTGCTATCAACTATAGACAATTATTTTGTATCACTTCATTCACATCCTATGCTTTCCATTACTATCTTGATCACGATTGTGTTGGTTGCATGTCTCATCAAAAATTATTTTGTTACCACTTACCTACTCGAGGACGAGTAGGAGTTAAGCTTGGGGATGCTGATCGCCAAGAGAGGGTATTTATGCTAGATAGTGGGTTTGTAGCGCCCCGACCCCAGAACTATATAGTGAAGCGTTGTGCAACCGGTCATGCTACATAATCGAGGGTTACTGGGTTTACCAATCCCAGGCCAAAACTCATTGGCAGGTGTGCTCGGAATGGAACAACCTCGATCATGCCATAAGCTCAGACATCGCTATCACGTATAGTAGAGAGATCAAGACTTGTGGAACAAACTGGCACATTGCAGACTCTACGACACAAAACTCATATAGCAACTCATATATGAGAAAGATACAAATATTACACACAAAAGGATCACAGATCCAACAATTCATCAAGCGGAAGCGGGTAGTGTTGTCTAACAACAATATGCAAATATCTGGCCTAAGAGGCCTACAAATAAAAGATCCCAGCCAGCTTGTTCCACGGTCCCAAGCTGCCACCTGGGAACCCCGGACTACTAGTCGACGTCCACGAAGAACCCACCTAGCTGCTCGGTGTCGTCCTCCTCTGAAACAAAGTCATAAAGGCAGCAAAGAGAGACTGAGTATGACGTACTCTCAAATTTAGTAGGGCGATATAGGCCCAATGATTGACGGATCCTCTAAAGCTGTATATGTAGTTATTTTTGCATAAAGCTAATTTTCATAAGCAAGACATAAATGACACATGGCACCGTCTACTCAGAATATTTTTCATAAAAGGGGTAGGAGGGTAACATTTCATCTTCGGTTCTCGGCGAACCTACTTGTAGCCAAACCACTCATCTCCACCAAAGGTACTCCCTCGAATCACCCTCGAGGAAATAAACCTTTATCACACGTTGTAATGCAACCTTTAGCTGCCAAATTTTAATTAGGTTAAGATTCAAATGTTTTGGGCAACATTTGTTCACAGCTTTTAATTCAAAGTATTTTGACAATTTCCAAAACGTAATTAATTGAAGCACTTAAGCATTTCCAAAAATAATGATAATATTCATGGAGGCTCTAACAATGACATTGAAGCTCCCCATGATTTTAGTTTGAATTTTTGGAATGTTTAACTTGGTTTCAAAATTAGGAATTGAATTAAGCCAATTTGAATCCTCATATTTATTTCTCAATTGACAAATTTGGAAATTGAGAATTGGGGATAAAAAGCAATTTGGAACTTCCTAAACAATTTGGAAGTTCATTTAGTTTGTTGACATGTTGAGCAATGGTATTTGGTTTGGATTGCTTGGGAAGTTTGCCTCCCCATTTTAGTTGCTTTCATATGTTGGTAGTTTAGAAATAGCAAGTTTCATATGCATGCCATGATGCAAACAAGGATGAAAAGTGGAAAAATTCTTCGTATTTTCCATTACCAAGTTGGGGCTATTACAATTCTACCCCCCTTACAGGAATCTCATCCCGAGATTCTAGGCTTGAGTGAAGAAGGCGGGGTATTCCCGACGAAGGCTAGTTTCTCGCCCCCATGTGGCTTCTTCCTCGGAATGGTTGGACCATTGAACTTTTAGGAACTTGATAGTCTTGTTGCGGGTTTTCCTCTCCGCTTCATCCAAGATGCGGATAGGATGCTCGCGATAGGTCAAATCCTCCTGAATGTCCAACGCCTCATGATCAACCCCACGGATGGGATCCTTGAAGCAACGACGGAATTGGGAAACATGGAATACATCATGCACATCCGGGAAGTTGGAGGGCAACTCAAGTTGATAGGAGAGATCTCCTCGCTTGGCTAGGACGGTGAAAGGGCAAACATAGCGAGGTGCCAATTTGCCCTTGATCCCGAAGCGACGAACACCTCGGAGAGGAGAAACTCGAAGATAGGCTTTATCACCAATTTCATAGTGAACCTCTTGATGGTGCTTGTCATAATAGCTTTTCTGACGGGATTGAGCAGCCTTGAGATTATCCCGAATGACATGGACTTTCTCTTCGGCTTCATTGATCACATCCGGACCGAAGAGTGGCCTCTCTCCGGTTTCAGACCAATTTAGGGGAGTTCGGTATTTTCTCCCATACAGAACCTCGAAGGGAGCCATTTGCAAACTGGCTTGATAGCTATTGTTGTCGGAAAACTCGGCGAGAGGGAGGTACTTTTCCCAACCCTTACCGAAGGAGATAACACAAGCCCGAAGCATATCCTCAAGAACTTGGTTCACCCTTTCAGTTTGGCCATCAGTTTGAGGGTGGTAAGCAGTGCTGAGGTTCAGACGGGTCCGCAAAGCACTTTGGAAACTCTGCCAGAATTTGGATACAAATAGGCTTCCACGATCCGATATAATGCTCAAAGGAATCCCATGGAGATGAAAAATCCGTGCAAGGTACAACTCAGCTAGTTGCTTAGCAGTTATATCCTCACGAACGGGAAGGAAGTGGGCGACCTTGGATAAACGATCAATGATTACCCAAATGGCATTATTACCGTTTTGTGACCTCGGAAAGCCAGTAATGAAATCCATTCCAATTTCATCTCATTTCCATTCAGGAATGGCTATGGGGCGAAGAGTACCCGCTGGCCGTTGATGTTCATCCTTCACTCGGCGACAGACGTCGCATTCAGCAACATACTTGGCAATTTCCCGCTTCATGCGAGTCCACCAAAATTTGCTGCGGAGGTCTTGGTACATTTTGGTGCTACCGAGATGGATGGATATGGGAGATTCATGTGCTTTTTGGAGAATCAACCCCTTGGTATTTCCCGTCTTGGGCACCACAAGACGGTCCCCAAAATAGACAACACCGGAGTCATCAACGGAGAAACACTTGGCCTTCCCACTTGCAATATTCTCTTTGATCTTGCGGATGCCAACATCATGTTGCTGGGCGGCCTTGATTTCATCCTCAAGAGTGGATTTGATCTCGAGGTTAGCCAGAAAACCGGAAGGAACAATTTCCAGATTCAACCTAGCAAACTCCTCATGAAGAGCGGGTTGGGCCTTTTCAACCATCAAGGTATTGCAATAGGATTTGCGGCTCAGAGCATCCCCCATGACATTTGCCTTGCCGGGCTAATAGTTGAGGGTCACATCATAGTATTTAATCAATTCCAGCCATCTTCTCTGTCTCAAGTTCAGATCCGGCTGGGTGAAGAGATACTTCAGACTTTGATGGTCGGAGTAGATCTCGCAACGGTTGCCCAACAGGTAGGGCCTCCATTGCTTCAGAGCATGTACCACGGCGGCAAGCTCCAAATCATGAGTTGGATAATTTTGCTCATGTGGTTTGAGTTGACGGGAGGCATAGGCGACCACATGGCCCTCTTGCATCAAAACACAGCCCAAGACTTGGAGAGATGCATCACAATAGACGACAAAGTCCTTGTCGGTGTCGGGAAGGACAAGCACCGGAGTGGTGGTGAGCTTGACCTTGAGAGTTTGGAAACTTTCTTCAGCCTTGTCTGACCATATGAACTGCTTGTTCTTCTTGAGGAGGTCAGTCAATGCTTTGGATATTTTGGAAAAGCCCTCGATGAATCGACAGTAATAACCCATCAATCCAAGGAAGCTTCGAATATCTTTGGCGGACTTGGGGGTTGGCCAATCCAGGATTGCCTGAATCTTGTCTGGTATCACCGCTACTCCGGTAGCTGACACCACATGACCGAGAAAAATGAGCTAGTTTAGCCAAAACTCACACTTGGAGAACTTGGCATAGAGGTGGTGATTACGGAGCTTGGTCAAGACTAGTCGAAGATGCTCAACATGCTCTTCTTTGGTTTTGGAATAGACAAGGATGTCATCGATGTAAATAATGTAGCCGGAGCATTTGTGAGGCCGAAGGACATGACGGTGTACTCATATAACCCATAGCGGGTAGTGAAAGCCGTCTTCGGAATATCCTCCTTTTGGATTTTAATCTGATGGTAGCCTGACCTCAGATCCATCTTGGAGAATACCGTTGCTCCAGCTAGCTGATCGAATAGGTTAGTTATTCGAGGAATGGGATACTTATTTTTGATGGTCACCATATTCAGAGGGCGGTAATCAACAACCAGCCGAGGAACATTTGTATCCCTCTTTTTGACAAAGATGACCGGGCAGCCCCAAGGTGAACTACTCGGCCGGATGAATTCTTTTTCCAGCACCTCATCAAGTTGCTTCTTCAGTTCAGATAGCTCTTCCGTTGGCATGCGGTAGGGACTTTTGGAAACTGGGGTGGTTCCCGGAACCAATTCGATGACAAACTCCACACTTCGATCAGGTGGCATGCCAGGCAATTCTTCGGTAAAGACGTCGGGGAAGTCACACACCACATCTACTTCATGCATTTCAGGCGGTGTGGTTCCTTCCAGGAAACACAGACTAATCTCCGGAGAGAGAGGAGTGGCAGCGGATGGAACTACGGACGAAGGTGACCAATAACTCACCAGCCCGACGGTTGGGTGGACCACGATGACAGACTTGGCAGCACAGTCCAGGTTGGCCTGATATTTGACTAGCCAATCCATACCCGGAATCACATCTAGCCCATCTGACTTCAGTGCTATCAGTTGGAACGAAAAGGACCAGTAGCCTATGGTAATCTGAACCTCGGAAGTACTTGGTTTGCCAATGAGACCCTGGTGTTTTAACCACTAGCGGGGAGTCCATGTTCTCAAATGGAATTTGATGGTTGTGTGCAAAAGCTATTGATATGAATGAATGCGATGCTCCAGAATCAAACAAGACTGAAGCAGGTTAATCATTGATTCGAAGCGTACCCATGAGAACTTCGGGGTCCTCCTCAACTCCTTCAGCCGAGACGTCGTTCAGGCGACCACAGCTGACGGTTGTGGCCTTGGCGGCTGGGGTAGAGGGTGCTGGAGCAGGTGCTGCGGAAGCCGGTGCCTTCTGGGGACACTCCCTGGAGTAGTGCCCCGGCTGGCCACAAGCGAAGCAAGTGAGCCCCGGTGGTGCAGGCAGCCGAGGTCGAAAACCGCCTCCAGCCGCACCCAAGGTCGAAGTAGCTGGGCGAGGCGGAGGTGGCAAGTACCCGGTAGGCTTTGGCGCCAAGGGTGCCTTAGGCATAGCGCTGAAGGGCACAAATACCCAGCGCTTCTTGCCCTTAGAAGAAGAGGAGCTCTGGTTGTTGGTGGAAGCTGGCCTCTTGGAAGCCTCCAGCTCCTTCCTACCCTGCTCCATGGTGAGAGCCTGGTTGTAGAGCTCCTGGTAGGAGGTGAACTTGAAGGGTAGGAGCTCGTATCGGAGACGAGGTGCGAGCCCCTTGCGGAAGAGGTATTGCTTGTCCTCATCATTCGTCACGTCCCGCAGGGCGTAACGGGAGAGGTGGTTGAACTCCCGCCCATAGGCTTGGACGTCCATACGTCCCTGGGTCAAGTCCAGGAACTCCCTCCTCTTGAGGTCCATGATGGGCTTGGGGATGTACGTCGCACGGAAAGCGGCGCGGAAATCCTCCCAAGTGAAGACATGGCCCGCGGCAAACCTTGCCACATGGCTCTCCCACCAGGAGCCGGCGGCTCCATTCAGCAGATAGGTGGCAAAATTGACCTGTTCCGCCACCGGAACATGAAGAGCGGCAAACTTGCGCTCTAGATCCCGAAGCTAATCATCCGCATCAAGCGGCTCCTTAGCTTCAGAGAAAGTGGGAGGTTGGGACCGCAAGAACTCGGTGAGAGTGGTGCAGTCGTTGTTCCTCCTGGCCCCTTGCTGCACCAGCTGCTCGAGCAGACGCTCATTTCGCAGCCGGTTTTGCTCAATGGCCATCAGGACCTCCGCCATTGAGGGTGGCGGCGGTGCATCAGGATTGCTTGATTCCCCACGACGGGTAGGAGCCATTCTGAAGAATTGGAACAATGACATAGTTAGTAAACACCTTCGACAGATAGGATAGATCATTTGGGGTGCTTCCAGATATAGATATTGAAGATGGCAAACAAAATAACAGATTTAGGCAACCACGGTGACATCCCGTCATCGCGGCGATAGCAAACGGATACAAAGGACTCGAGTCGTAACTGGACGGTAAGAACCCAAACCCCGAGAACCTAAACATCGACACCAAGCATAATCAGAGTAGAGCGAGTTGGATGAGGAGTAAAAAGAATCCTAAGAAGGTTTTCACAACTCAATTTTAGGTTAAAAATAATATTTCAACTAGACTCGACATCGACCAATAGAAAGGGTTTCCTACAGGCAGTCCTACTCTGATACCAACTTGTAGCGCCCCGACCCAGAACTATATAGTGAAGCGTTGTGCAACCGGTCATGCTACACAATCGAGGGTTACTGGGTTTACCAATCCCAGGCCAAAACTCATTGGCAGGTGTGCTCGGAATGGATCATCGGCACACAACAACTCGATCATGCCATAAGCTCAGACATCGCTATCACGTATATTAGAGAGATCAAGACTTGTGGAACAAACTGGCACATTGCAGACTCTACGACACAAAACTCATATAGCAACTCATATATGAGAAAGATACAAATATTACACACAAAAGGATCACAGATCCAACAATTCATCAAGCGGAAGCGGGTAGTGTTGTCTAACAACAAGATGCAAATATATGGCCTAAGAGGCCTACAAATAAAAGATCCCAGCCAGCTTGTTCCACGGTCCCAAGCTGCCACCTGGGAACCCCGGACTACTAGTCGACGTCCACGAAGAACCCACCTAGCTGCTCGGTGTCGTCCTCCTCTGAAACAAAGTCATAAAGGCAGCAAAGAGAGACTGAGTACGACGTACTCGCAAGTTTAGTAGGGCGATATAGGCCCAATGATTGACGGAGGCTCTAAAGCTGTATATGTAGTTATTTTTGCATAAAGCTAATTTTCATAAGCAAGACATAAATGACACATGGCACCGTCTACTCAGAATATTTTTCATAAAAGGGGTAGGAGGGTAACATTTCATCTTCGGTTCTCGGCGAACCTACTTGTAGCCAAACCACTCATCTCCACCAAAAGCACTCCCTCGAATCACCCTCGAGGAAATGAACCTTTATCACACGTTGTAATGAAACCTTTAGCTGCCAAATTTTAATTAGGTTAAGATTCTCTATGGTCTCGTATATCCATTCCCAAGTCGTCCATAACCGCGAACACAGCTTTTCAAAAAGATTAAACCCTGCAGGGGTGTACTATTTTACCCATCAGTACCGTCCGGCTCACCTAATTGGCCCTCTTCCGGGGAAGGCCGGCGAGTGGGCGCGGTTAGACCTTTACAATGCATGAGGCTTACTAAAGGACCATCAGTGTGCGGAAGGACAGGTTCAGCACCTCCAACGCCCTGCCCCGCGGCCACATCCTAAACACCACAGTCCTCCTCGTTTCTTTTCCACCCACACAACTCACGCGCAAATGGAAATATTAAACTAGAGGACCCTTGACAAGCCCCTCACAAATTATTCGGTCAAAGGGGATTCCATATGTCCCCACCTTTGGCAGCACGCTCGATCTTGATTCTAGAGACAAGAACTCGCACCTAGGTGCAAGAGTGAGGCAAAACACCATCCCCGATGGCAACTCACCCAAGCCTATTAAGCAATTTTATTAAGTAACAACAAAAACCTCCATGTCCGATCATTCCATCATCATACAACAATATGGAATTTAAACAACGGACATAAGTAGCATTTAACTAAGCATGGCTAAGCATATAACTACAACAATTAAATTCTTGTCTCAGGCCAACACATCAACCCTAAGGTTCATAGGTAGGGATACATGTGATTGACTCGGGGAAAAACATGCATTCATAGGATACTCTAAGTCTTGATCAGAAATGACATTTGAATCGCATGCAATATTATGGTGGATAAAATAATTTGATAAAATCATAGGATGCTAGATGCCAAGAAGGTTAGGTTATCTCTTGCCTTGCTGTCGGGGCTTGTAGTACTGCTCGTCGGGGTAGGTAGCGTTAACCTCGACTCCGGAGTCTATCGATACCCAAAAATAACACAAAGAACAAATAAATCACACGAGGGAGAGGTGCAATGCCCAATCACATGATGACATGACAAGTTGATGCATTGATAATATCATTTAATTTATTTAACAAATTAAATGGAGTTCCAAATAATTAGTGCAATTATTTGGACACAACTCCATATTTATCTTAGTGACCACATTACTTATAAATCATCACATTATTAGAGAAGTGGCTCAATATGCATGAACATGACATGAATGGATAGGGTTTGTTCTTCCGATCATTTTGTACCTCATTTGTAATTTTCGGAGCACCGATGAATAAATAGCGAATTAAATAATTAATTGAATTTAATTAGTTTAAACAATTTAGGAATAACATCAATTTAATATTCGTGATCATGATGTGATTTCAGCATGGTTTGATTGCATTTGAAATATTGATCACAGTGATATTTTATTCGTAAATTTTGGATAAGTATTTAATAAGTTAGGATTTTCCCAAATTAGTTATTATTTAAACCCCTTTTGGAATTTATATATGAACAGGAAGAAAACAAACTCAAAGGATGATTCCAGTTTCTCTAGCAAGTAGAGTTTGTTTTTCTGATCATTTTGGTATTTTGTTTGCTATTTTTTGAAGCAATATTTAAAGAGATATAAATTATTCAAATTTGTTTTGATTTCAAAAAGGAAAACCAGTTTCCCAGACAGGCCGGCCTAATGCCGACCAGGCCGGGCTGCAGGCCGGGCACCAGCCCGAGAGGTCCGGCCTTTGGCCGGCCCAGGCTAGGCTCCCAGGCCGGGAGAAAGGCCGGAGTCGCCGGAATCGAGGCCGACGGGCGACAGCCGCGGTTGGGAAGTCGAGGATGCACGCGTCGGCTCCGGCAACCTCGGCCCGATTCGGCCGGTGGGGAGGGGGAGAAGGACCAGGCGGAGCTTTCTATCCGCTTCGATCTAACTGGGGTGCACTGGAGTGACGGCGGCGAGCTCGGCACTAGCTGCGGGAACGGAGGAGCTCGTGAGAGGAGAGAGAACGAGGCGAGGGAGCAGAAAGTGGGGAAACGGGGTGAGGAGCAAGTGGCGATGCGCGTCCACCAGGGGGGCACGGCAGGGATGGCCCCGACAGCGGCATGGGCGTCGGCCAGCTCGGTGGCATGGCACCAGTGCCATGGCCGCCACTGTGCAGGAAAAGGATTTTTCCCAGAAAACCCCCTAGTAACTTTTGAATTAATTGCAAAAAGGTCCTGAGACATTTTTAGGGATTTAATTAGGGCCCCTAAACATTTTTATAAAATCCACAAAAATTCATGTGGGCTCCACTTGACCTTTAGTTGCTCCACAAAAATTGGTGAGACAAAATAAAAAATGTTTTGGGCAACATTTGTTCACAGCTTTTAATTCAAAGTATTTTGACAATTTCCAAAATGTAATTAATTGAAGCACTTAAGCATTTCCAAAAATAATGATAATATTCATGGAGGCTCTAAAAATGACATTGCAGCTCCCCATGATTTTAGTTTGAAACAAAACACCACGATTGGCCTTCCGCCGGTGCCTTATCTTTATTAAGTTATTCCCATCACAACAGAAAATAAATATTACCATTTTAGTTGAGCCTATCTATCATATTATAAGCAAGACTAGATAAAGAGATAATAGGACTCAAGCAAGGCACCTAAGCATGCACTAGGACTCGCAAGGCTAACAAGGAAACACAAGCAACAGGGTAATAGGATGTGGGGGTGTGGCTATATCATGGCTGCCAGGTAAACATGCAAATAGAATCGGGACACAAGCATCGTAACATAAGGCTAGCAAGGAACAAAAGATAGGTGGAGTAAGAGACAGAAAACAAGTAAAGATAGCAAGGGAGTATCACTTGCCTGCAATCAGGTAGAGGTAGCAGAACCTGTCGTTGCTCACATCAACTCAACATCCTATTCCCGAAGAAGCAACAAACACTAGGAACGGAAAAGATGCGTTTTACTCTACGGCAAAAGAAGCGGCATGTTGATGACATGATGCATGACAAATTAAATGTGATCCAATTTATTTCCTAACACATGGCAAATCATTTTTAAATGGGATCGGTGCACAATATAGATGCATCGGACAAATCTCATAATTAAAATCATTTAATTCGACTAAATGGATAGAGGTTCGGTGTTAATTAATGATGCATGATTTTATAAGATACGCATATATGGTATATAGGGTTTAGGGTTGGGGTCACACATCGGATTCGGGGATCTTCGGATTTGGAAGCCACCGTCTTCGGATCGGAGAGCAAGTAGTCGATGTCGTCGAAGTAGTCGAAGTAGTTGTTTCGGTTGAAGTAGTAGAGGTAGTCGACGTCGGGGAGGTAGTCGTACTCGGGGCATCGTCGTGGCGGTAGACCTTAGCATTCCGGGCTTCGGGGTCAACGGGGTACCACGATGGTCGGGGATCGAACACCGGACTTCACGGAGTCGTGTCGTCGAGCACAGAGTCATGGAAGTAGTCCATGTCGTTTCATGGTCGTCGGGGTTCACGGCATCGGAGAACTTGGCACATCAGGGATCGGCTTCACGGTGCTTCACGATGGGGAACGGAGACACACGATGGCACGGCGTCGGGAACAGAAAACGGACGCACACGGGTACGGCTGTCGGGTAGCAAAACACGATGGGGAGGAGGATGCACACGGAGCCGGGTAACAGGGACATGGACGGAGGCATCGGGTTGGGGATGCGCACAGGAGCTCGTGGAGCAGAAGCAACACGAGCACAACACAGAGAGGAACACGACGTGGGCAGCAACTGCCGACCACGGAGGAGGCACGCACGGGCACAGGAGGCGGTCCGGGAAGGGAGGCCGGTGTGCAGGGGACGAGCTGAAGGTGGCCCGGAGGAACTCATGGTGGAGGAGAACGGCGGCGGCCAGAGGAGGCGGCGTCGGGTCGAGGGAGCCTAGCATGAAGGTGGAGGGGACGGTCGGTGGTAGGAGCAGGGCCGGGCGCGTGCGGGGCAGGGAGAGAGGGCCGGAGGCAGCTGTGCCAGAGGAGGAGGGGACGGGGAGATGGCGTCCGCGGGAGCTCGGGAGGGAGTGCGGGGAGGAGATGTGCGTGGCAAGGTGGAGGCGGGGGGAGCTGGCCGGAGCTGGGGAGGAGGCGGGGATGCGGGTGGAGCTTGGTGGTGGCGTGCGGGGAGGTTGCGGGCATGCTCAGGGACGAAGGGGACACGGGGAGGAGAGGGGAAGGGAGAGGGAGAGGGAGAGGGAGAGAGAGAGGCCGGCGGGGGAGGTCATTGACCGGCGAGGTGGAGCGGAGCGGCCGGAGCGGAGGTCGACGGGGAGGCGCGAGGGAGGTGGCGGTGGTGAGGTGCCGGGTCGGGAAGGAAGAAGACATCCACTGGAGAAAGAAGAGAAAGAAAAAGGAAAAGAAAAATAAAAAGAAAAGGACCGGGACCCAAAAGAAAAGGAAAAAGGACCTGTTTGAGAGGTGGAGGGGCTTGCCTGCGAAAAACAGAAACACGAGGAGGGTGGCTGCAAAAGGCAGGGGGTGGGAAAAGAAAACTGCCAGGGGGAAACCAGGGGAAACCCTAGGGTTTAGAGGTTAGGTAGGCTTGGGCCGGTTTGGGCTACTCTCTCGCGTCTCAAAAACTTTTATTTTCTTTTGCAATTTAATTTGGGAATTTAATTTTTGCAAACAGAGACGACTGTCTCGGTAAAATTTTTTCGACAATTTTGCAAAAATAAAATAGGGTTTAATAAAAATAGTTTTTGGAAGACAAAAATACGCACTGCGCATGATGCTGATGTAATGATGATGCGAAAAAGAAAAAACAAACAAAATCTAATTTGGGGAAAACCCCGGGACATTACATAAGTTTTAGCAAAAAACTTCAACTTCCAACGGTAAAGTCAATATAAAGATTCATGTTTAATCTGATGATGCAATATGATCAATGATACCCAGGGTCGATGCTAGATGTTTGCTTTGGTGGAGATAGAAGGAAGAGGAAAACTGACTCAACATTAAAAGTAAAAGAAAGTGTAACATCCCAAATTTCAAAAATGCATAAGCACGCATTCATTCATAAGCATCATGTTTTATTGCGTATAAAATCTTGCTTTGAACCTTTAAATATAAATTTTGGTTTAAATATTTTGTTTTGACATAATAGAGTGCTAAGCAACCCTTGTCACTAAATCAATTATTTTCTCTTTGTTTATTGGAAAACTATGTGCCAAAGTGTTCTATATAGAACAAGATTTCCAAAAAGTATTTATTCAAAAATTTCTGATTTGTTTTGACTCTATTTTTGAAAGTATTTGGAAAAACAGAAAATAGAAAAGAAAAGAGAAGAAAAAAAGGGAACCGGCCGATCCGGCCGAGCCAGCCCAACCCCGGCCCGTTGTCGTCCTCGCCAGCAGCCCAGTTCGCCCCGCGCCTCCCTCTCTATTTTTTCCCTTTCTTCTCTCGCCGAGGTGTGGGTCCCGCGTGACCCCATGCTGACATCACCCGGTCCTCTTCCTGTCCCCTGCGTTCTTCAACATGAGAAACCGCCGTCGGCCCCGTCTTCAATTCGGCCGTTTCTCCATCGCTTTCAACACCGAGACCACGCCTACTTAAGCCTCCCCCCTCCTCTCTTCACGCCCAACCTCTCTCTCTTCTCCTTACTCATCGTTTTGACAAGCCCCGTGATTTTTATGGCCACCAGATCGACGAGCTCGACCACGGCCGCCTCGGTCCACCGCCGGCCACAACTCCGACGAGCTATTCCGGGAGGAGGAGGCCAAGCCGAAGTCTTCCCCCACGCCACCGAGTCCTCCTCGCCGCCGCCGTCACCGAGGTAGGACGATACCGTCCCGGGAAGCATCCACACGTCGGGAACATTCATGTCGCCGCGTCGCCGCCATCGCCACCGTGCTCCAGTGACCTTGCACCGCCAGGCACGGACGAATCCAACATGGTCCGTTGGATCTCGATCCAACGGCCGTGTTCTTTTCCTTTTTACCGAACCGGTACCATCCAATTGGATAGAGCCGTGTGGCCGCTGAGTCAGTGCCCAGTCAGCAAGCCCAGTCAGCCCGGCTGACTTGTAAATTCCAGAAATTGAATAAAATGCCAGATTTTAGTGCAATCTTGTAAAATTCATAACTTGAGTTATGTTTATCCAAAAATTGCAAACTTTATATCAAAATGCTTGGAAAAATGTTTTCTATCCAGTGGTGTGTTCAAATTGCACCTTTGCATCATGCATTTAAATGATTTTTACAGAATCATAAAATAAGGTATTTTAGCCTATGTCTTATTTTCTAAATTATTAAACACTGTAAAAATTGTTATCATGAGCATCATGCATATGTTAGACAACAAAAACTTTAATATAATCATATTTCTTTAATTTGTGGAGTGTTAGCTTGCATTTCATGCATTCATATTATTTTGTATTGCCTCATGTTGATTGTTGTATTGAATTGGTGATCTTTTGTTTGTTGAATAGATTGTGAGGAGTGCAGGATGTATTGTGAGTGCTGCGACAACCCGAACAATGATCAAGGCAAGTGTATACTCAATTTCATGAAAGTTCTATTATTTTATTATGTATGCATTATAGACTTTTCTAGTAGTATGCATGATAGGTTTGCGACAGTTATTATTATGCTATGCAAACTTGTTAGATCATATCCCGTTGACTAGGTACCTATATTATTTTAGTAGAAATGCTTGCTGCAATTGTGAAAGTTTTGATGTAGTAAGTTAAGTGAAAACTCTACTAAATTAATGAACCACCTGGGTGGAATTGGATGGCTTCGGATGTTTAAAGTTGAGTGGCTGCTCAGGCCCATTTATATGGTGTGAACCTGAGTATGTGCACTTGTGGATGGCCACCCAGGGTTTGAGATTAATGTCAAACCATGTTTGTTTGCCCGACCATGCAACCACTAGTCATATGGGCTCTGTCTTGACGGAGTAAGTTGTATGGACCTGGGTTAGCGAGATCTGAAGATGTAGCGGGGTAGGTGGACGGTGATCTCGCTAGTAGTACCACAGGAAAGTACTTCTAAAAAGTCTCGTCTCGGTCTTCTCCTTTCCTTTTCACTAAATGAGGGTTAAGGTTAGAATGGGTTGATCGAGTCTAGTGGGGAAAGTGCCACAAACTCTCGAGAGTGTAAAACTAAGATCTTAGCCGTGTCCCCGGTAATGGACAAATACAAGTGACCGAACATGGATGTCGACAGAAGATCTCTTCATTCCAATTTCAGAATAAAATTTGATGGGTGAACATGGATATATGAGACCTTGGATGCGTTCCATGGGTGAGTCTCATATTGAAAAGTTGAGAAAGAAAATACTTTATGAAAAGTAGGACAAAATTGGCTTTATGCAATAGCCTTTGAACTCCACCAGCCAAATATGCATATAGAATTAGACTTGCCATTTTATATTCCACCAAAGTATCACTTGCCGGCCTGTCACAAGGTTTTTGACCCAAATTCCCTGGGCTGCAACGTTAATGTTGTAGGTTATTACGACGATGAGTGAGATGCCTCTTTCGAGCTTGAAACCAACATGAACGCCAGTGGCTCATGGAGATGATGGAGCTCTGTGCTATTTATATTGCTGCGTGTGAACTCTGAAATAAAATGTTGAACCATTTACTCTTTTAAAGCTAGCCTTCGGCTATGCGAAGTTGTAATGGAATATTTTACTTCTGGATCAATCATACTGCATTGTAATAATTATTGACATGCTTGGTATTACATCTTTTGTGAAATGCTATCCATACTCGATCCAGGGAATAACATATTTCACGACGTGTTCTTGCTTTTCTAAGAGAGGGCGCTACAAGATGGTATCAGAGCGTAATGTTGCCTGTAGGCTCGAAAACCATAGGTTTGGATAGAACAATTTAGGATCACTCTTTGTTTGTTAATTTTGAAATGCTTTTATTATTTGAAATTACATAATGTTCTTTTACAACATCATATTTATTTTGTCTTGTAAATTCTTACCATGTTCATTTGAATCTCATATTTCTCTTCTCTTCAAAATTTTAGATGGGAGAGTACACTGAGACGGCCTATGTTGGAGTGGTTTCCGAGTATGCTTTTGGGAGGAAACTGTTTGAGTTGGCAGGGATGTTGCATCTTCCTCTGCCATACTTCAAGGGAAGGATGGTGGACACCGACGTACCCAGCGTGGAGCGTTGGGAAGTGCGCACCATCATGCGTGGTGACCCTACGACTCCAAACTTCGAGCCGGTGGACTACTCCAAGATCTACCCAACATGGCAGGAAGGAGCCAACACAGCGATGTTCGATCTCATGTCCCGTTTATGCTACATTCACTACGAGTACATACCGGAGGATTCCTTTTTCCGCATATGCAGGAGGAGAGACGAGATTGGAGCACCAGTGGTGACTATGGGAAGTAGGCTGAATGTTCCCACCCTTGAGAAGCACATGGAGGACATGGAATGCTATACTTTTGACATGGAGAAGAGGGTGAAGATTGAGATGACGCTGCGTGATCAAGCCAAGGCCATCATCAACACGCAGACCCATGAGCTGCAGGCTGCGCACACTCTTGTTGGACACCTGGAAGGGCACGTCCATGACTTGCAGAAGCAGATTTTGGAGAAGGACGAGCAAATAGCTGCACTCCAGGCGCAACTCAACCCACCCCCACCGCCACCACCTGCTGATGATGATGATGATAGTGATGATGATGATAAAGGTGGCGATGATGATGCTGGAGATGGGGCTGCAGAACCACAGGCGCCAAATGACGATGAAGAGGAGGAAGATCCAGAGGAGGTGGTCCACTTCATCTCAAGCGAGGAAGAAGACACGCCGGCAATGAACACTCATGGGAGGAAGCGCAAGTGCATGAACTCGCGCGCCTATCTCAAGCTCTTCAAGAAGTGACTAGTGTGACCTCCATCTCATAGTTATTCCTCACTATGCGACGTTTATGCGAGTATCGTTTTGTAAGACCTTAATAAGTACCGTTGGAGTTTATCTCGCCATCGTCGTTGTGTTATTGTATTGACTTATCAACTTATGATATGGCAGTACCAATGCACTTGTTATCATTGTTATATCGTTATCGTATTGTTACAAAAGTCTATTTTCGGATTTGATAAAATCTGGGAATTTTGTGCTATTGTTTGATTGTTGTGTGGCTGTTTGATGCCAATTGTTTGTAAGGGTATATATATTGTTTAGTATCTTTCTATCTATGCTCAATTATTCTCTTAACACAGATGCATCCCCGCCGTGATCCCGAAAACAACAACAACACGGATGCTATGCTACAACAAATGATTGCAGCATAGACTCAACTAATGACAATGATGGCTAAGTTCATGGCTAATCAAAATGCGCCACCACCACCACCACCACCGCCGCCGCCACCACCACCCCTAGTTGATAGACTGCAAAGATTTCTGAGGCTCAGACCGAACAAATTCTCTACTTCAACTGATCCAATTGTAGCCGACGACTGGCTACGCTCCGTGCATAAGGACCTCGTCACCTGTGAGTGCACCGACGCTGAGATGGTGAGATTCACGGCATATCTACTTGAGGGACCAGCAGCACAGTGGTGGGAAACTTATCAGATCACCCACCCTCTGGAGGGACTCACTTGGAACACATTCAAGGAGGGGTTCCGCAACGCTCACATTTCTTCGGGAACCATGAATATGAAGAGAGATGAGTTCCATAGTTTGAGACAGGGAAATCGTACACTGAAGGAATACATGGATGACTTCTGCGCCTTGTCCCGTTATGCCCCGGAGGATGTCGATACGGATGCTAAGAGGAGGGACCGACCCCTTAGGGGACTCAGTGGGGAACTGAAGGTGCCGTTATCAATTGCATATGCTCCCAATTATCAGGCACTGCTAGACCAAGCTATCACCAACCTTGACAACAACATGAGGAAAGCGGAGGACCAGGAAGAGAAAGTATNTCCCAATTATCAGGCACTGCTGGACCAAGCTATCACACTTGACAACAACATGAGGAAAGAGGAGACCAGGAAGAGAAAGTATAGCAGCAGCAGCAACAACAAGTACAGCTCCGGACCTATTTAGAAGAAGCCACACTATCATGAGCATAGTGGAGGACACAGCTTCCACAAACATGGGGGTGGCCACAACCACAATGGCCGTAACCATAATGGTGGAAATAGAGGAGACACTAGAGGACACAAAGAGCATGGTCACAATCATGGGCACAATGGTAGTGGTCACAATCATGGCCGCAATGGGCACAACACAAGCAATGGACAACATCGTCCTAATTCCAAGCACAAGAGGGACATCAGTCAAGTGACATGTTACAATTGCAAGAACAAAGGTCATTATTCAAGTGAATGCCCAGAGAAGAAGACTGGAGAAGCTACCAAGCCCAATCCATTCCAGAAAGGACATGTGAATCATGTCAACGTGGAGGAGGTGTACGATGAACCTGATGCTGTGATTGGTACGTTCTTACTCAATTCCTTTACATCATTGGTTTTATTTGACACCGGAGCATCTCATTCATTCATATCAAGAGCTTTTGTCAACAAAAATAAGTTACCTACGGGGACTATGAGAAAACCTATTAGAGTAAGTTCTCCTTGTGGAGAAATGCTAGTTCATGCCTGGTGTAAACAACTGGAATTAGAGATAGGTAAATATTGCATTCCAGTGGATTTAATTATCCTAGAATCCCAAGGTTTGGATATTATCTTGGGAATGGACTGGATGACACGCTTGGAAGGAGTTATCAACTGTGCAAACAGAACGATTTTCCTCACGACCCTGGAGAAGAAAAGGATAAAATTTAAATCCACCTTCGAGTTAAAACAGATTAAACTCAATTCTCTTAAGGGGGTTAGCATAGAAGAGGTACCAATAGTGAGATAATACCCAGATGTGTTTCCAGAAGAATTACCGGGGATGCCACCCGATAGAGAAGTGGAATTACTTATTGAACTGGTACCAGGAACTGGACCTATAGCCAAGAGACCGTACCCGATGGTTGTGGATGAACTAAAAGAACTCAAGAAACAACTAGATGAACATCTAGAGAAAGGATTTATTCACCCAAGTTCCTCACCATGGGGAGCTCCAATATTATTTGTTGAGAAGAAGGACAATACGCAGCGATCAGTTACAGACTACCGCGCTCTGAATGAAGTAACCATCAAAAACAAGTACCCAATACCCAAAATCAATGATTTGTTCGATCAGCTGGAAGGTGCTTGTGTATTCTCCAAAATCGATCTTCGATCGGGATACTTCCAAATGAAAGTCAGAGAGTTAAACATACCCAAGACCGCTTTCACCACTCGATATGGTCTATACGAGTATACTGTGTTACCGTTCGGTTTGACAAATGCGCCAGCGTACTTCATGAACATGATGAATAAAGTATTCATGGATTTTCTAGATAAGTTTCTCGTTGTATTCATTGACGACATATTAGTTTATTCCAAAAGCCGCAAAGAGCATGAAGAACATCTACACATGGTACTACAGAGATTGAGAGCATAAGTTGTACGCTAAATTAAGCAAGTGTGAGTTTTGGTTAGAGAAAGTTGGTTTTCTAGGCCACGTATTAACAAAGGAAGGAATTGCAGTTGATCCGGAGAAGGTGTCTGCAGTAACTGAATGGGAACCGCCAAAGAATGTTGGAGAAATTCGCAGTTTCCTAGGATTGGCACGATATTACCGGAGATTCATTGAGAATTTCTCAAAAATTGCCAAACCTATGACAGAGTTGTTAAAGAAGGGAACGAAGTATGTTTGGTCAGAGGCATGTGAAGACAGTTTCCAAGATTTGAAGAAGCGATTAGTTTCAGCCCCAGTGTTGTGTTTACCCGACTTAGAGAAGGACTTCCAAGTATACTGTGATGCTTCATGTCACGGTTTGGGAAGTGTATTGATGCAAGGAGGCAAAGTGGTATCTTACGCGTCAAGACAACTGAAGAAGCATGAAGTGAACTATCCAACACATGATTTAGAATTAGCATCTGCGGTAGACGCTCTGAAGACTTGGAGGCAATATCTGATGGGGAAACGTTGTGAAGTATTCACTGACCACAAGAGCCTGAAATATATCTTTACTCAGAAGGAGCTGAACATGAGACAGAGATGATGGTTAGAACTCATCAAGGATTACGATCCGAGTTTGCAATATCACCCAGGAAAAGCCAATGTAGTGGCCGACGCATTAAGCCGCATGGTCTACATTAACGGACTTACGGCAGGAGAGCTACCGGAAGATCTGTGTAGAGGATTCAAAGACTGTAGACTACAAGTAGTACCGGAAGGACACATAGCATCGTTAGAGGTACAACCATTACTGATGGAAAAAATCCGAGAAGCTCAGAAGGGAGATAAATTGATGGAAGAAATCAAGACCGACCTGAGTGAAGGCAAGGCAAAGGGATTCCGCGAAGATGAACAGGGTACTATGTGGTTTGAGAAACATATTTGCGTACCACAAGATGAGGATCTTAGAAAATTAATTCTACAAGAGGCGCACGACTCACCTTATTCCATACATCCGGGTAACACCAAGATGTATATGGATGTGTGTGGGGACCCCGGACTAGCCGTCCGAAATACCCTTGTGCCTACATCAGCGATCCCATGATCAGTGTGTCACTGAGCACAATCAAACTGGTAATCAAGGAACATCCATAAATACCGAAGGAATTTACTTACTTGATTGAAGTCATACTCTTCAATAGGTACTTGTAGCGGAAATCACCAAACAACATGGAGCCCAAGTCATTCACCTTAACCCTACAGGCAACTGACTGGGAAGCGCCCTAGTTCGCATTGACGTCATTTCCGTCCTCTTCTTCAAGCTGCTCTTCTTTAAAATCTGGCTAAGACAATAGCCAGGGACGAAACCAATATGAGTACATTTGATTGTACTCGCAAACTACTCCCCCCGAATGAGCATGCACTACACTTTTTATAGTTTGAGTAAAACTTTGTTTGCTTTGAAAACTCTATCCTCATTGAAAAGAGAAGGATAGACTTTTGTTTAATAAAACTTTGTTTGAAAACTCTATAACTTTCGTTGAAGAAAAATAAGGAGAATTTTATAACTTTTCATAACCCTTGTATATTTTTCGAAAACATCTATAGCCTTTGTTAAAAGAAAAGAAGGCTTTTAGATCTTTTTCCCATAAATCAGTCTTTGTAAGAAATCTCTTTTAAAACGTTTTCCCGAAAGTAGATGTTTGTTGAAAAAGGTAAGAAGTCCCTTTAAAAAAAACGTTTTTCCCCGGAAAATCACCATTTTGTTTATTTCTCCAAAACTCCTCCTTTTTCGACCATAACCCTTCATGGTCATTCAATCCCAACAACCTCATGCCGGCCCCTTTGGCATAGTTGCATAAAACATCCTCCACTTCATTTTTCTCTTTCAAATCTCAATTCTTTTCCAAAACTTGCACATGGTCTAGGATAGCCTCCCAACTGTCCATATCCGAGGACTCGGCTATTCGAATAGTTTTACCCTCTGCAGAGGTAGCACGCTTTTCCCCCATCCATCCGGTAACTCATCGTGTCTGCCACGTCCCGCCATACAAGGTGTATGCGAAGTTGAGCCACCGACCATAGCCTATCCTTTGCTCATGCTAGTATAGGACCCTACCGCTACGCATTCACCATTCCCTCGACACCTAGTACATGATCCCCCGTCGAGGAACCTAAGTGTGAGGACTCGTAGTTCTGCCCGGCGACCCAAATATGGATCTTCAATCCTCCATCCATCAGATTGCTAGGACCCATGTCAGGTGGTAGGTCTCCATGACCATCCCCTCATGGTACGAGGTCATCCTCGTTGTTGCGGCATCCCATACTAATATGAGCAAACTATATGACTACGCCCTTTCCCATATGTGGGTAGATGTGGTCGCACAGGTTATTGGCTGGTCATCATAGTACTAGGACACAATGTGCATTTTTCATAAACATCATCATTCTCCACTTCTCCATTTCCACTCTAACATCGTGGCATTCCATAACCACACAAGTATTTTCAAAGGAGTTTTGAGTAAACAATATTTTTCCCATTCTATAGTTTAAAAAAAAAGAATTTCCATCTAATACCTCCATATAGGGTGTCAAAATAATATATTTATGGTTTGGAAAAGGGTTTTCAAAAATCATAGCTTTAGTGGCAAAAACAACATAAATCCATTATGCTCTTTATAAGTAAAACAGGTGAATCAAAATAGATGTATATAGGTGCAAGCTCAGAGAAGTAGCTTGCCTGATTTCAGCATGATGTCCCTGGACTTCTCCTCACTAATCAAAGGAATAAACTCCCATCCTTCCTCAATAATTCCTCTCCAATATCACTCCGGTAGCGTTTATATCTAGCGTCGCAAAAAGGAAAGAACACAATCAACACACAGTAGGAAACTCCAACAACAAACATCAAGCAATACTAACGAACAACAATCATGAGGGAAGTGTATTATTTAACAGACAAGATTGGCAATCATCACACATGACTAGATGCAAACAAGAAATTAATCCAAACAAGCAAGACAACACATGCTACTAACACAAGTTTAATATACTAACCAAAGCCTAAACATCATAAATTACAAACATAAGTTTTATAATTTTAACCCCAACTCTAAACAATAGTCACCACTTGTCTAACTATAATCTCATACTTAAACACCTAACAAGTAAACTAATCAAGACATAAAGACAAGGGCGATATACTAACATGAGTATAACACCGAACACAAGCTAAAAACATGAAGCCTTAAATACTCCACTCAAGGATGATTAACAAACAATTTTCCTTAAACAGGAAATACTTCAGACAAAAAGTAAGCTACCAACTCTTTTCTGTAATTCAAAATATTTTACCAAGCTAAAGAAGAGACATTAACTAGATACTCAAGCTAGTACTCAACTTAAGGACAACCAAGTTTGACAAGCAAGGCAATTATATTAATTACACAAAATAATCTAATCATCAAAATAAACAAGCAATATATACCATTACTAAACTACTCAATCAAGCATCACAACAACTCTCAAGCATCACAACAACTCTCAAGCATCACACATATCTACTGCACTCACAAAGCAACACAATTTGATTTCAATTTAATTGAATTAACTATTATTTAATTAGGTCTTAAATATGGCAGAAACTAGTTGTGCCTGTTTAATTGCATAACTTAAGTTCTGTTGATCACAAAAATACAAACTAAATTTCTACGGATAGCTACTGATGTGTGGAAGACAACCCAATTAGATTTGCTTCAAAAATCCTCACACAAAAATTCACAAAATTCACTAAAGAGCTACTGATGTGTTTACAAGAATGAATAGTACTTTTGTTTTAGGTTTCATTTACAAGCAAGACCAACAGATCTAGAAAGGTATCACTTCAGGCTATCCATAGAATTTTAGTTTGCAATATTTTCCATTATAAATCTCTAGATATTGAATATTTAGTGAAAATGATACTTTCTGCAAGATTTAATCTAGGCAACACCCCAAATCTTTGAAATGCACCAGTGCTACATGTCTAAGAAAACACATAGGAACTCCACCAAATTTGAATCACTCAAATATCTAACACAGGGATTTAATGGTGAATTAATTCCTATAACAGATCTAACTGGATTTAATTAAACAGAAAAGAATTGACCTAAAAGAAAGAAAGAAATGGGCCAGATCCAGAGCCGGGCCAAGCAGCACCGTGCAGGGCCGACCCGATGCGAAGCGTTACGGAGGCCTCCTTCCTTCTCTCAAGAAGAACAGAGGCGCGAGGCGGCGGGGGAACATGGCGAGGTACGACATCAGCGACTCCGGTGATCCCTGGGCAAAAGTAAGGGTGCATGAGAGGGAGCAGAGCAAGGGGATCTCGGAGATGCAACAAGGGCGGAGAATGGTGGACGGGGCTGCTCATGAGCTTCCCGGCAAGCAGGCGGCCGGAGAAGAAGAGGATGAGCTCGCTGGGGGCGATTCCGGGCTCTCCTTCGCGATTCCTTGGACGGGGATGTCGATAGCGACGCAGAGAACCTTCTGGTGCCCTTTGATTTGGCCGGGGAAGCTTCAATTGCCGGCGATTCGCATCGGCGGCTCGGCCTTGGTTCGGGTCCATGGTGAGGAGCAGAGAGAATGAGAGAGAGAGAGTGATGGAGTGAGCAGGAGGGGGCAGAGGAGCGGCGTCGAGGTGCTCCTCTTATCCACCTCGCAGGGGACAAGGGAGAGGGAGCAGGCAAGGAGGTGAGGGAGTGAGGGGGGGCCGGTGCGGTGCGATGCGGGAACGAGTAACACGGCGGCATGGCGTGGACGGTTGGCCGCATGGTCTGGCGAGCTGGGGGCAGCGAGGGGGCAGGGGCATGGCCGCGGAGGAGCTGTGCGGGAGCAAGGAGCGGCGGGGACACAGCCGCGCGAAGCACGGGAGCGAGGAGCACGGGCGCGAGGAGCACGGCCATGCTGCGGCTACAGGAAGAAAAAGGTGATTTTGCAAAGAGAACCCTGGCAAACTTTTCCCAATCACAGCTAGGTCCTTTTCTATTTTTCCTTTAAAACAAGTGAGTTTTAGTGATTTAATTGGGGTACTTAAACATTTTACAAAAATCTGAGAAAATTCATGGAGCCTCCCATATACATGTAGAAGCTCCACAACAATTGGTGTTGCAAAATAAAATATTCTGCCCCACTTTTGTTCATAGGGTTTTGTTATGGTGTTTTTGGTAAATAATATTTGATACTCTTTTAATTTATTTTTAGAGCAAGTGAGAGATATTTTTTTGAACTCTTGGAACTTCCTTGACAAATATGGTAGCTTCCAAGAATTTATATTTTCATAGAAAGTATTTGTTTGGGAGGAAATAGAGAGGTAAGTAGGGAAAATAATTTATTAAGTCATTCATTTAACTCATCTCCTTTTGTTGAATAATTCGAGGGTTTTGTTTTAAATCGAAAAGCATGCTTACTTGAGGAGTGAGTGAGATGGAGTTGAAATGATTATTATTTCATCTCATTCCTAGAATAGGAAAAGATAATTGTTTTTATAAAATAGAGGAATAGATAGAGAGGGAATTTAAATAAGATCATTTCCCTTAATTTAGGATTTCAACTTCGGTATGAATAATTCTAGAGGGTTTGTTTTTTTTATTCAGGTCAAATTTGTTGTCAAGTGTGTTTTATTTTAGTATTAAGCACAACTGAGGAATTAGCCTCACAAGCAACAAACAAAACAATATTCACATCACAACCATGACCACACAATTCCAACCACATGAATTAATCACACCACCATTTTCATAATTAACAATACTATCTTGTAAAAATGATCACACTCAATTATGACAAGATGATGTTTAAAGAATATCTCAACTCATAACTTAATTGTTTTCAAAAAGGTTTGAGAAAGGAAATATGTGGGGTAATATATTTCCCACTAGTGTTGTTTTCAAATGGAGTGGAAATCAGAGTTTGTAAAATGGGAGTTGCATACACATGCAAAATATCAAGGTTGATAATTAGATAGGAGATAACATATAGGTCTCCATATTTTTGGGAACACATAATTTTGGAAATACTTTTACTTTCTCAACTAAAGGGTATTTTATTTGTTGCTGAAATCAAACATCATTGAAATAGACTTTGGCCAAAATAAGATTGGAAAAGATATATGGAATCTACTCTTGTCATAACATGAGCACCAAGTTTAATATATTTTTACTTGGGTTGGGTTCTTGGATTAATATTTACTAGTCAAACAACATAAACATCAAGTCACACAAGGCCAAACAGAACAATATAAAGGAAAACACAATCAGTAGTGAAGTAATTTCAAAAAGTTTTTTTTGGTTTGGAATTTTGGGTCTTGTTAATTCTTATTATAAATTTGGGATGTTACAATGTGAAGGATANTTTTTATTTCAAGTCAAATTTGTTGTCAAGTGTTTTTATTTTAGTATTCAGCACAACTGAGGAATTATCCTCACAAGCAACAAACACAACAAGATCAACATCACAATCATGACCACACAAATCAAACCACATGAATTAATCAGACCACCATTTCCTAATTAACGATACTATCTTGTAATATGATCACACTCAATTATGACAAGATGATGTTTAAGAAACGTCTCAACTCATAACTTAATTGTTTTCAAAAAGGTCTGAGAAAAATATGTGGGGTAATATATTTCCCACTAGTGTTGTTTTCAGATGGAGTGGAAGTCAGAGTTTGTAAAATGGGATTTGCATATACATGCAAAATATCTAGGTTGATAATTAGATAGGAGATAACGTATAGGTCTCCATATTTTGGGAACACATAATTTTGGAAATACTCCTACTTTCTCAACTAAAGGGTATTTTATTTTTTGCTGAAATCAAACATCATTGAAATAGACTTTGGCCCATGTAAGATTGGAAAAGATATATGGAATCTACTCTTGTCATAACATGAGCACCAAGTTTAATATATTTTTACTTGGGTTGGGTTCTTGGATTAATATTTACTAGTCGAACAAGCATAAACATCAAGTCACACAAGGCCGAACAGGACAATATAAAAAAACACAATCAGTAGTGAAGTAATTTCAAAAGTTTTTATTGGTTCTGAATTTTTGGGTCTTGTTAATTCTTATTATAAATTTGGGATGTTACAAATCCTTCCCCCTTAAAATAAATCTCGTCCCGAGATTTTCCCGGGGTACAGGGGAGTACGAGGCACGGGTTTTGGGCTGGCTATACTTCCGAGGTCGTTGCTCCTTTAGTGAGGTCGCCAGGTGAGATCTTGACAAATTGATGTTGCGAGGTCGTTCCTTGTCGATAATTTTCTGATGGGTTCAGATCCTGGATGATAGGGTTGACTTGACAATCGATGCTAATGGATAGTCTTGGTTGGCTATTTCCTGTTTTTACGAGGCTAAGGCGCAAGGAACTAATTATTACCACGTTCTTGTATACCCATTGCAGGTCTTCCCCCCTTAAAAAGGGGTTTTTTTCGGTCTTGCTGAAGTTTGCAGCTGGAGTTGACTTGGAGGCATTGTTCTTCTTGACGATCTTCGTCTCAGTTGTCACTCCTTGGTGCTTGGGGTCGGTGCAGATATCACTTCGTACTATTTTCTCCTTACGAGGGTCGCAGATAGGGACGCGTGGTTTTCAGGATGCGTCGAGTCTGCGTACTCAACTCTCTCCGGTTTCTAATTAGAAAAAGGATGTTATAAATGTCTAAGTTTGTCTGGACTTGCTTGGTGGTTGATGTTGTCCACAGCATGTTCTTACGTCGTTTGATTCTTCTGGGTATTCCATTGGTTATTTGTCATCATGCTTGTCTTTCTTCATCAATGAGTAAAGGAGGAACTTCATTGCTGACTTCCTTGGTTCTCGAGCTTCATGAAGCGTTAGTAAGAATCTGAAGAAGTACAGTCGAGGGTATCGAGCTTCCAGAGGAATCTAAAAGTCAGTACAAGGGCCCTAAAGGTAGGCGGTTTGGTCTGTTCTTCGACGAGGGTACAAGGGTCGCGTTCTTAGTTAGCCTTAATAAGTTAGAAAAAGAGCTTCATGTCAGCGGTCGATGTTCATGCTTTCTTGAATCCTCCTTCAGTGTGATTGATCGAGGCTAATTGAACATGATTGCTCGATAGGTAGCATCGATGGTGCTTGCTTCCTGGTTCAATTCTGCGCAGATGGTCTTCAGTGTTGATCGACTTCGGCCTTGATGATGGCGATCTTCTCACTACCAACTATATGTGATTCTTTCTATATCACCTCCTTTTTGTCAAAACTTGTGGTTAGATAAGGCCAGTTAGTACCGTCACAAACTGGGGTTAGATGTTAATCTAGAATTTGGTAAGTGGGTTCAAAAAGTCACGGCTTAATGGACCTTAGAAAAAAGTTAGTGAAGAATCTTCACACCAGTTGTTTTCCAAACAGGTACCTTCGTCTTTCTTGTTTCGACAAGTTGAGCCGTGTTGAACTAAGATTTTGTTCGGCAGATGACGTCGATGGCGTCCTTTTTCCTGGGGTAACTTCATGTTGACGATCTTTAAAGTTGGTTTCCTTCGGGTTGGTTGGTGGCGATCTCCCTTGGATGAGTCTTGTGCTTGAGGCTTCATATAATCTTCAGAAAATCAGCGGCAGGCTAGGGTTCTCATCCATCTTTCCCAAGTTTGCGGTGATAGGTAGGAGTTAGTCGAGGTTTTTCTTTGGTTTTATTTCACGGGACAAATTTGGGTGGGTCAAACCTAGCAAGGTTACCGCAAGGGATTAAGGTGCCACTAACTGCTCGTCAAGCGGGTAGGTACATGATCCTGTTTGAAACCCATCATTACCGTCGGTCTCTGAGCTCAAACCTTCATAGCAACTCTTATGCACTCCTTGAGTTCCTCTAGTTATCAATTCTAAATGAGTCTCCTTATGTCCTCGTTTCATGTCAAGGGTTGTGGTCCTAGAAGATTAGTTGGTACTATCGTGGACTTGAGTCAGACGTTAACCTAAAGTTAGATACGATAAGTTGGTGTGGTATTCTTGTAATTTCATAAGTTAATTTTGTGAGGTGGGGCTCATGTCTTCACGAGGTTGGCGTACAATTGTAGTTTCCTTCAAGATCTTGACGCACTTGCTCCAGATGGTGCATGAAGTCCATTGTCTGGCTTGCCGGTTAGTTACAAAAATTTCCGGCTATTTGGCTAAGGATCGGGGGTCTTTTGTATCTTGCGGAACTATCAGATCTTAACGGGAGATGGTTTAGATGAGAGGGAATATATTTAGAAAGATTTTCCTTGGCGGGTTTACATCTGTAACAAGATGCAACTAGGGTGAAGAGGTAAAATTAGTTTAAGGAAACTAAACTTTTCTTTTTATAAAACTCCTTTTTCCATCTCACAAACAACACACAAGTAGAGTACACACAAGCAAGGTGCACACAAGGTACGTCTAGTACCAATGGACGCCTACTACTCGTGGTAGTCGGGGTAACCAAAGTTCCTATCATAAGTTTTCCTATGGGTTGTTGTTAAACATGGTTGGTGAAGTCTTCATTTTATCGCCTTAGTCTTCTGCTGGAGAAATTGAGATCGTCGAAGTTGCAAATTGAGTAGAATTGTTGATGTTGAGCTGAGGTCTTCGGAGGTCTCTTGCTTTGTTGACATTGACGATCTTGGCATTTGCAAATCAACCACCCTGAGGTTGAATGTTAAGTATTGTGATGGAAGCTTCTTTTTGTGGGTGCTAACTAATTAGGTCTCACTTGGGTTCATCGTCAAGTAACTCTTGGTTTTGAACGGGTAAGAGATAACAGAAGATTCCTTGGAAAATCTTAAAATAGAGGGGTAAGACGTTGAAATATTTGAGGAGATGAGAAGAGCGAAGCCATTTTAGGACTCCTCTAGATAAAAATATATTTTGGTAGTAATATATTTTTATCGAAAATATTTGCTTTCCTAACTAACGTCCATGCTAACTAAGGTATCCTACAGTCAGGATTGCTCTGATACCAAGTCTATGGGGACCCCGGACTAGCCGTCCAAAATACCCTTGCCTACATCAGCGATCCCATGATCAGTGTGTCGCTGAGCACAATCAAACTGGTAATCAGGGAACATCCATAAATACCGAAGGAATTTACTTAGTTGATTGAAGTCATAATCTTCAATAGGTACTTGTAGCGGAAATCACCAAACAACGTGGAGCCCAAGTCATTCGCCTTAACCCTACAGGCAACTAACTGGGAAGCGCCCTAGTTCGCATTGACGTCATTTCCGTCTCCTTCTTCAAGCTGCTCTTCTTTAAAATCTGGCTAAGACAATAGCCAGGGACGAAACACAATATGAGTACATTTGATGGTACTCGCAAACTACTCCCCCCGAATGAGCATGCACTACACTTTTATAGTTTGAGTAAAACTTTGTTTGCTTTGAAACTCTATCCTTATTGAAAAGAGAAGGATAGGCTTTTGTTAATAAAACTTTGTTTTGAAAACTCTATAACTTTCGTTGAAGAAAAATAAGGTGAATTTTATAAACTTTCATAACCCTTGTATATTTTTCAAAACATCTATACCTTTGTTAAAAAGAAAGAAGGCTTTTAGATCTTTTTCCCATAAATCGGTCTTTGTAAGAAATCTCTTTTAAAACGTTTTCCCGAAAGTAGATGTTGTTGAAAAAGGTAAGAAGTCCCTTTTAAAAAAAACATTTTTTCCGGAAAATCACCATTTTGTTTATTTCGCCCAAAACTTCCTCCTTTTTCGACCATAACCTCATGGTTATTCAATCCCAACAACCTCATGCCGGCCCATTGGCATAGTTGCATAAAACATCCTCCACTTCATTTTCTATTTCAAATCTCAAATCTTTTCCAAAACTTGCACATTGGACCGAGCAGTTTGTTCCAGCTGTCCATATCCAAGGACTCGCTATTCGAATAGTTTTACCCTCTGCAGAGGTAGCAGCTTTTCCCACATCCATCCGGTAACTCATCGTGTCTGCCACGTCCCGCCATACAAGGTGTATGCGAAGTTGAGCCACCGACCATAGCATGTCCTTTGCTCATGCTAGTATAGGACCCTACCGCTACGAATTCACCATTCCCTCGACACCTAGTACAGGATCCCCCGTCGAGGAACCTAAGTGTGAGGACTCGTAGTTCTGCCCGGCGAGCGAACCCTTCAATCCCCCGTCCATCAGACACCGGGACCCAGGTCAGGGGGTAGGTCGCCATGACCATCCCCTCATGGAACGAGGCATCCTCATTGTTGAGGCATCCCATACTAATATGAGAAAATTATATAACTAACCCTTTCCAATATGTGGGTAGATGTGGTCGCACAGGTTATTGGCTGTTCAGTAAGTACAAGGACTCAATGTGCATTTTTCATAAACATCACCATTCACCACTTCTCCATTTCAACACCGATCTCACGGCATTCCACATTTATCCAAGTACTTCCAAAGGAGTTTTGAGTAAACAGTATTTTTCTTTTCCCATCCTATAGTTTGAAAAAAAGAATTTTCCATCCAATACCTCCATATAGGGTGTCAAAATAATATACTTGTATTTTGGAAAAGGGTTTTCAAAATAATAGCTTTAGTGGCAAAAACCACTTAAGTAATTATGCTCTTTATAGGTAAAACATGTAAATCAAAATAGACGTATATAAATGCAAGCTCAGAGAAGTAGCTTGCCTGTTTTCAGCATAATGTCCCTGGACTTCTCCTCGCTGATCAAAGAAATAAACTCAAATTCTTCTCCAATAAATCCTTCCGAAGGATCACTCCGGTAGCGTTTATATCTAGCGTCGCAAAAAGGAAAGAACGCAATTCAACATACAGTAGGACACTTCCAACAATAACATCAAGCAACACTAACAAACAACAACTATGAGAGAAGATTTATTATTTAACAAACAAGTTTGGCAATCACCAAACACTACTCATGTTTAAAAATTATGATGAAAGTTGTGATTAAGCATCTTTATTTAAACAGGAAATACTTCAGACAAAAGTTAAGCCACCTATTATTCTCCGTAATTCTAAATATCTTACCAAGCTAAGGTAGAGATATTACTAGATACTCAAGCTAGTACTCAACTTAAAGACCACCAAGTTTAACAAGCAAAAGTAGTCATATTAATCACACAAAATAATCTAACATAAAAATAAACAAGCAATGCATACCATTACTAAAAATATTCAATAAGCATCACACATCTCTCAAGCACACAACATCTCTCAAGCATCACACATAGCTACTGCACTCGCAAAGCAACACAATTTGATTTCAATTTAATTGAATTAACTATTATTTTTAATTAGGTCTTAAATATGGCAGAAACTAGTGGTGCATGTTTAATTGCATAACTTAAGTTCTGTTGATCACAAAAATACAAACTAAATTTCTACAGATAGCTACTGATGTGGGGAAGGCAACCCAATTGGATTTGCTTCAAAAATACTCACACAAAAATTCGCAAAATTCACTAAAGAGCTACTGATGTGTTTACAAGAATGAATAGAACTTTTGTTTTAGGTTTCATTTACAAGCAAGACCAACAGATCTAGAAAGGTATCACTTCAGGCTATCCATAGAATTTTAGTTTGCGACATTTGCAGTTATAATTCTCTAGATATTGAATATTTAGTGAAAATGATACTTTCTACAAGATTTCATCTAGGCAACACACCAAATCATATTTTTGAAATGCACCAGTGCTACATGTCTAAGAAAACACATAGGCACTCCACCAAATTTGAATCACTCAAATATCTAACACAGGGATTTAATGGTGAATTAATTCCTATAATAGATCTAACTGGATTTAATTAAACAGAAAAAGAATTAAACCTAAAAGAAAGAAATGGCCAGATCCAGAGCCGGGCCAAGCAAGCACCCGTGCAGGGCCGGCCGATGCGAAGCGTTACGGAGGCCTTCTTCCTTCTCTCGACAAGGACAGAGGCGCGATACGGCGGGGGAACACGGCGAGGTACGGCATCGGCGGCTCGGTGATCCTGGGCAAAAGGAAGGGTGCATGAGAGGGAGCAGAGCAAGGGGATCTCGGGGATGCAACAAGGGCGGAGAATGGTGGACGGGGCTGCTCACGAGCTTCCCGGCAAGGAGGCGGCCGGAGAAGAAGAGGATGAGCTTCTGGGCTCTCCTTCGCGATTCCTTGGTCGAGGACGAAAGGGCGACGAGGCGGACCTTCGGGGGTCTTGGATTTGGAAGGGGAGCTCTCCCTCGACGGTGACGCACGACGGTAGTGGTGCTGGGGTTCGTGCGGTGGAAGAAAATGAGAGAGGGGGAGTAAGTGAGGGAGCAGGCAAGGAGGTGAGGGAGTGAGGGCAGAGGAGCCTCGGTGGTGCTTTTATCTACTTCGCCGAGGAGAGGAGAGGGGGGGGAGGGGTCCGGTGCGGTGCGAGGCGAGGCGAGAGCGAGGAGCATCGCGGCATGGTGTGGACGGTGCTGGCCGCACGGTCTGGCGAACTGGGGGCAGCGAGGGAGCAGGGGGGCAGAGGAGCGTCGGGAGTGGCTAGGCGGTGCTGTGTCGGCGTGGGGAGCAGCGGGGGCACGGATCGGAGCCGGCGTCGCCATGCTCTGGTCGCGGGTCCGGGGGCGAGTTGGGGACAGCAGGGAGAGGGGACGAGGTTACGGAGGAGAAGGGTAGAGGGCGCGGCGTTGTTCTCCTCGCAGGGCAGTGGAGTAGGAGGGGCCCGGGCGGCAAGCTGCACGACACAGCCGTGAAGAACACGGCGGCGTGCCGTGCGGGGAGGAGGTCGATGATGGTTTTGCAAAAGGCCCCTGGAAAATTCTTTTCCATCACAACTAAGCCCTTTTCTTGTTTCTTTTATTACTTTTAAAACCAGTGGCATTTTGGGAATTTATTTGGGGTATTTAAACATTTTACAGAAATATGAGAAAATTCATGTAGCCTCCCATATACATGTAGAAGCTCCACAAAAATTGGTGTTGAAAAATAAAATGTTTGGAACAACATTTGTCCATAGGGTTTAAATATGGTATTTTTGTTAATGATAATTGATACTCCTTTAATATTTTTAAAGCAAGTGAGAGATATTGTTTTGAAATCTTGGAAGTTTCTTGACAAATATGGTAACTTATTTTTGTATAGAGAAAATATTTGTTTGAAGGAAATAGAGAGGTAAGTAGGGAAAATAATTTTATTAAGGTCATGCCTTTATTTCATGATCTTAATTTCCTTTTTGTTGAATGAGTGATATGGAGTTGAGATGATTATTCATTCCATCTCATTCCTAGAATAAGGAAAAGATAATTGTTTTTATAAAATAGAGAATAGATAGAGAGGGAATTTAAATAAGATCATTTCCCTTAATTTAGGATTTCAACTTAGGTGTGAATAATTCTAGAGAGTTTGTTTTTTTTATTCAAGTCAAATTGTTGACAAGTGTGTTTTATTTTAGTATTCAGCACAACTGAGGAACTATCCTCACAAGCAACAAACACAACAAGATCAACATCACAATCATGACCACACAAATAAAACCACATGAATTAATCATACCACCATTTCCCTAATTAACGATACTATCTTGTAAAAATGATCACACTCAATTATGACAAGATGATGTTTAAGAAATGTAGCGATCCTGCCCTTTTAAAAATAGGCCAAGATCCCTGTGTTCTGTGCTAGTCCCTGGATCGAATAGCTAGCACCACAGTTTAAGATGAATTATCATACATTGCATCAAAATTCTATTACAACGTATGATCCAGAAAAATAAACATTACAATTTGCATAGCCAAAGGCTAGCATTTTACAAAGTTCAGCAGCGGAGAAAACATAAAATAGCATGGAGCCCTCATCATCTTCATGTGCCACAGGCAGACATGTTGGTTGCAGACTCGAAACCTATAGCATCCTTACTCATCGTCAGACGAACCTGCAACGATAAAGCGTTGCAGCCAAAAATTGGTCAGAACCATGGAATGGATCTGGCAAGTGATACTTGTGGACTCATAAAGGCAAACTTCTAACATCTACATGCATATCTGGCTGGTGGAGTTGACAGGCTTTGCGCAAAGCAAAATTTTATCCTATACTTTCAAAAATCATTTCTTTCTTTCCAAAACTTAGGAGACATTCCTGGGCGCACCAGTGTCTCAAACCCGCCCATGTTCACCCATCAAATTTTAATTTAGAAATTAGAATGAATGAGATTTTTCCGTCGACCACCTTGCTTAGTTACTCAATTGTCCATAACCGAGGACACGGCTAAGATCTTAGTTTTAAATACTCTCGAGAGTTTGTGACACTTTCACCACTTGACTTCATCACCATTCTGTCCTTGACCTTCTTGAAGTGAAAAGGAAAGGTGAAGATGAGACGAGACCTTGGGAAACAGTCCCCTGTTCCTCTGGCAGACCCCATACAAGACATTCATCCGCTGCGAACTGCCCGGAATCAGGTTCCTAGAACTTACTTAGTCAAGGCAGAGCCATAGTACCAAGTGGCTGCACTGGAAGTAATCTAGACACGGAGTGACATGAAATCTCGAGGCCCTGGGTGGCGAGCACAAGTGCACGTACTCAGGTACCCGCAGAACTGGGCCTGAGCAGCCACTCAACTTGAACCACCAATAGAGCAACTCCAAATCCACCCAGGTGATTGATTAATTTAGTAGAATTTTTCATAACTCATCTACCACAAAACAATTCATTTTTGCAGCAGCCAATCTACTAAATTAATATAGGTCACTAGTCATCTAATTCATGTGGCCTAACCTAACAGGTTGCATAGCATATAACTTTATTGAAAACAGCTATCATGCATGCTAATGGAAAATAGTCTACAATGCAATATAGGAAAATAGTAGGTCATTTATGCTGGAGGATCACTTGCCCTTTGGAAACTTGGCGTTGCTCACACACTCGTTTCAACGTAAGTCGTATCTCTCCGTTCAATCTAAACAATAAACAAACAACAATAAATAACCACCCAACAAACAATAAAACAAGCACAACATCAAACATGGACAACAATAAAACAACAAGGTGGATAGTCCAAGTTCATCACATAATTCAATATACAAAAAGAATTATTGTAATGAGGTCCTGGTAGGTCAAAGGTCCAAGGTTTACAATTTGGATAGGTCAAATTGCAAACTAGGTCACAGTTTGCATCACAAGCCACTAAAAGACTTTAAAGCAATTTCAACATTTTCACGATGAAATGGTTAAACCAAAATGGGTTTTGGTTATACTGGACAGAGAACTAAGTTTTAAAACATTTTCCCAAAGAAAACAATTAAAACAATAACAAAACATTTTAACACTTCCAAAATAGCATAAACACAATTTTATATAAAACAATGGATCAAAACATTTATAAGATTTTGGAAAAGGTCTTACTGGACAGAGGACAACTATACAAAACTAACCCAATTGGATTTACCCAAAAATCGATTTTTAAACTAAAGTTATGCCAAAATTACTCAAATTACACATTTGAAATTTGAATAATTTAATATAGGGAAAAACTGAAAAAATAATAGGTCTAAAATAATCTACAGATCCTGAGGTTTTCAAAATATAAAATTTGTTAAATTTGGGCCCAACCAATAAAAAGTTTATGAAGGTTCTAAGTTTCAGGGGTTTTTCTGCAAAACTGCCAAAATTCTAATTCGGAAAATTCGCAGAAAATTCCCTGGCTGACTGGGTGCTGACTGGATCTAACATGGCTGCTGACTGGGCATGCCACGTCGGCGTACCGGTTCGGTAATAATGGATCTAATCGTGACCGTTAGATCTAGATCGGAGGGCTCTAGATCTAGGGTTCTTACCTAGGTGGTGCGGGTCACCGGAGAGGACAGGACGACGGTGGTGCGACGTCGGCCGAGGACGGATTCGACGACGGGGTGGTCCCTGGATGCGCTGGAGTGCCGCGGGTGCGGCTCGACGCGGCTTCTCGATGGTGTGCTCGGGGCTCCCGGAGGTGGTCTTTACCAGCGGCGGTGGGGTGTTCTTGGTCGGCCGCGGAGTTCGGACTCGGCGAGCTCGTGCTCATCGTTCTGCGGCTCAAAAAAAATCGAACAAGTCATCAGGTTGTGTGCAAGGGAGAGAGGAAGAGAGGAGGAAAGGATTCGGCCGCTCTGGCTCACCGTGGTGGCCGGAATCGATGAAAACGCGGCGGCGGCAGTGGCAACTCCGGCGAGCAAATTTGCCGGCCTGGCGGCGCTAAACGAAGGGGAGGAGAGGGGGACGAAGGAGGAGGGCAGGGGCTTTATATAGGGGCGGCTGTAACAGCCCAAACTTGGTAACGAAAAATACGAAGAATTTTTCCACTTTTTGATTTCAATGTTTGCATCATCGCATCCATATGCATTTGCCATTGCAAGCTCTCTTTTGGAAACAATTGAAATGGGAGGCCTAAAACTTCCCAACAGCCAACAAATGAAAATGTCAAACTTGGAAACCAGTAAATGAATTTCCAATTGATAAGGAAGTTCCAACCTTGCAGGTTATAACAATTCCTCGCTGTTCAAATTTTGCTAAATAAGAAATGACATGAGATTTGAAATTGGCTGAATTCAATTCCTATTTTTGGAACCAAGTTAGGCTTTCCAAAAATTCAAACTAAAATCATGGGGAGTCTCCTTATGATTGTGAGAGTCTCCATGAAAATTCTCATGATTTCTGGAATTGTATAAATGCCCCAATTAAATGCATTTTGGAAATTGCTCCAAATTACCCTAACTAAAAGTTATGAGCAAATGTTGAGCAAACTAATTTATTTTACCTCACCCATTTTTGTGGTGGTTAAAAAGGGTAAATATAGTCTCTATGAATTTTCTGGGATTTTAGAAAATGTCTTGGTAATTTGTTTAAATGTTTGAAGGCTGCTGCTGGGCTTGTTTGCAAGTTTTTCAAAAATTCCAGGGGCCTTCTTGTAATTTCTTTTCCCTCTCTCACCTCCCTCCCTGTGCTCCATGGCACTGGCGCCATGCCGCGCCAGTGGCCGACGCCCCACTCGCCCCCTCGAGGTCAGGAGGACCTCAATCGATGCCACCTGCTCCCCCTCTGCCTCCTCTCTCCTTTCCCCCCCGAAATTCCCGGATCGAAGTGGCCTTCCTCTTCCCCGAGCTTCCCCACCGCCGCCGTGCTTGCCGAGCGTGCCGCCGTCGCTCCAGTGCATCCCGGATAAATCGAGGCGGACCGCGAGCTCCGCCTGGTCCTTCTCCCCCTCCACACCGGCCGAATCGGGCCAGGGTGGCACGGTTCCGACGAATTCGTCCTCGGCCGCGTCCCCGACCTCCCCGCCTCGGCTGCGTCCTCGCGGTCGCTTCCTCGACGTTTAGGTGCGCCCGCGTAGATCGCCGCCGACAGAAAGCTTCCTCGCCTCCGTCTGTCCTCCCTGGTGCGTGGAATCAAGCCGGGACCGGCCGTAGCGACCCCGGCGTCCTCGACATCGCCCGCTTCCGGCCACGCTCCGTCCTCCCGATTTGGGTCGCCGTCTGCCGCCCCCTGGCCGCATCGTCCTCGCACTCGAGCTCAAGGTGAGGCGTGCTTCCTTGCTAGCCCTCTCCCGCGTCCGATTTCCCTCTCCCGCCGCTCGTTTTTGGTCGCCGGCGGCGGCCGCAACGTCAGCGTGTTCGTCAGCATCAGCACCTCATCCCAGCGCGCGCGTGGTCGTTCGGCCTGGCGCCCGGCCTGACCGGCCACGAGGCCGGGGCCTCTCGGTCCCTGCCCGGCCATATGGGCCGGCCCAGTGGCCGGGGCCTCTCGGCTGAGGCCCGGCCATATGGCCGGCATGCACCCGGCCTGGGCCGGCCTGTTTAAGAAATGGGATTTCTGTTTTTCTTTTTTTTGGAGCTAAAGCAAATTAAAAGAATTGCTAACTAATTCAATTCTTCTCCAAAAGTACAAATAAAATACCATTGTGATCAACTTTTCAATTGTTATTAAATTATGCACTTATCACATCATGATCACAAACCCTTATTTGATGTTATCCATAATTTGATTAATTGAAGTAATTTCAATTATTTAATTAATTTGTCAATTATTCATCGGTGCTCCGAAAATTACAAATGAGGTACTAAATTGATCGGAATGACGAATCCTACCCATTTATGTCATGTTCATGCATAATCGAACCACTTCTCTAATAATTTGTTAATTTATAAGAATTGTGATCACTAAGATAAATATGGGTTGGTTCCAAATAATTGCACTAATTATTTGGCTCCCCATTAAATGTTGCTATTTATTTTATATAACAACATCTTTGCATCAATTGGACATGTCATCATGTGATTGAGCATTGCACCTTGTGATCGTGTGATTTATGTGTTCTTTGTATTTCTCTTTTGGGTATCGATAGATTCCGGAGTCGAGGTTACCGATAACTACCCCGACGATCAATACTACGCGCCCGGGCAGCAAGGCAAGAGATAACCTAACCTTCTTGGCATCTAGCATCCTATGTTTTTATCAAATTATTTTATCCACCATAATATTGCATGCGGTTCAAATGTCTTTTGGTATATTGTAGAATATCCTATGATTGCATGTTTTCCCGAGCCAATCACATGTATCCTACCTATGAACCCTAGTGTCTATGTGTTGGCCGGATACAAATTTTAATTATCGGTTATATGCTTAGCCATGCTTAGCAATGCTTAGTTGAGATAGATGCTTTATGTCCGTTATTAATTCCATAATTGTTTATGTTGATGGAATGATTCGGGCGAGGTGGATAAATGTGATGCTTAATTAATTTGCTAAAGGCTTGGATGAGTTGCCCTCGGGGAGGGTGGTTTGCCTCATTCTTGCCGCCTAGGCTGAGAGTGCTTTTAGCTAGAACCAAGAACCGAGCGTGCTTCCATTGGTGGGTGTATGGGCGCCTCACTGACCGAATAATTTGTGAGGGGCTTGTCAAGGGTCCTCTAGTTTGCTATTTCCATTTGCGCGTGTGTGGTGTGAGTGGAAAAGGAAACGAGGATGGTGGTGTTTAGGACTGTGGCCGCGGGGCAGGGCGCTGGGAGCGCTTAACCTGTCCTTCCGCACACTGATGGTCCTTGAGTAAGCCTCATGCTTTGTAAAGGTCTAACCGCGCCCGCTCGCCGGCCTTCCCCGGAAGAGGGCCAACTAGGTGAGCCGGACGGTACCAATGGGTAAAATAGTACACCCCTGCAGGGTTAATCTTTTCGAAAAGCCGTGTCCACGGTTATGGACAAACTCTTGGGAAAGGCGGATTAGCTCATAGATAACGTTAACCTAATTGATATGGCAGCTAGAGGTTGCATAATAAACTTGTGATAAAGGTTCATTTCCTCGAGGGTGAGTCGAGGGAGTGCCTTTGTGTGAGATGAGTGGTGATGGTGGTGAGTAGGTTCGTCGAGAACCGAAGATGACAATGTTACTCTCTTACCCCGTTATAAAATATTCTGAGTAGACGAATGCCTAGTGTCATTTATGTTCGGTTTATGAAATTTAGCTTTATGCAAAAGAAATACATATAAAGCTTTAGAGCCTCCGTCAGTCATTGGGCCTATATCGCCCTACTAAACTTGCGAGGTACATCGTACTCAGTCTCTCTTTCTGCCTCTATTATTTGTATTTCAGAGGAGGACGACACCGAGCAGCTAGGTGGGTTTCTTCGTGGACGTCGACTACTAGTCTGGGGTTCCAGGTGGCAGCTTGGGACCGTGGAACAAGCTGGCTGGGTGATGTTTATTGTAGGCCTCTTAGGCCATAATTTGCTTCTTGTTGTAGACAACGCTACTCGCTTCCGCTTGTTGAATTGTTGGATCTTCGATCCTTTTGCTTGTAATATTGTATTCTTCTCGTTATATGAGTTGCTATATAAAGGTTTGTGTCGTAGAGTCACGCTTTGTGCCAGTTCTGTCCACAAGTCTCGATCTTTGTTTTATACATTGATGGGTGTGTCGAATACATAGCCTCTCTGTATAATTCCGGGGTCGAGGCGCTACAAGTTGGTATCAGAGCAGGACTGCCTGTAGGAAACCCTTTCTCTTGGTCGATGTCGAGTCTACTTGAAAATTATTTTTAACCTAAAAATGAGTTGTGAAAACCTTCTTAGGATTCTTTTTGCTTCTCATCCAACTCGCTCTACTCTGATTCTTACCTCTATTTGTTTTGTGCTTGGTGTCGATGTTTAGGTTCTCGGGGTCTTGGGTTCTTACCGTCCAGTTGTACCTCGAGTCCGTTATATCCGTTTGATATCGCCACGATGACGTGAGGTCACTGTGGTTGCCTAAATCTGTCTTTGGTGTTTATGCTTCTTAAATATCTATATTTGGGAGCAACCAATGATCTATCTTAACTGTCAGAATTGGTTACTAACTTGTCGTTGTTCCAATTCTTCAGAATGGCTCCTACCCGTCGTGGGGAACATAGCAGCCCTGACCCACCGCCGCCACCCCAATGGCGGAGGTGATGATGGCTATCGAGCAAAACCGCCTGCGCAATGAGCGGTTGCTCGAGCAGCTGGTCCAGCAAGGGGCCAGGAGGAACACGGACTGCACCACTCTCAACCAGTTCTTGCGGTCCCAACCTCCTACCTTTTCTCGAGCTAAGGAGCCGCTTGATGCGGATGATTGGCTTCGGGCGATCGAGCGCAAGTTTGCCGCTCTTCACTTCCCGGCGGCAGAACATGTCAACTTCGCCACCTACCTACTAGAAGGAGCCGCCGGCTCTTGGTGGGAGAGCCACGTGGCAATGGTCGCCGCGGGCCATGTTATCACTTGGGAGGAGTTCCGCACCGCCTTCCGTGCGGCGTACATCCCCAAGCCCATCCTCGAGCTCAAGAGGCGGGAGTTCCTGGACCTAACCCAGGGACGCATGGACGTCCAGTCCTATGACGGGAGGAGTTCAACCACCCTCTCCCGTTACGCCCCTCGGGACGTGACGAATGATGAAGACAAGCAATACCTCTTCCGCAAGGGGCTCGCACCTCGTCTCCGATACGAGCTCCTACCTTCAAGTTCACCTCCTACCAAGAGCTCTACAACCAGGCTCTCACCATGGAGCAAGGTAGGAAGGAGCTAGAGGCTTCTAAGAGGCCCGTTTCCACCGACCACCAGAGCTCCTCCTCATCGGGGGGCAAGAAGCGCAAGGTTTTCGTGCCTTTCAGCGCCGTGCCAAGGCGCCCTTCGCGCCGAAGCCCACCGGTTACCTGCCACCTCCGCCTCGCCCAGCTACTTCGACCTTGGGTGCGGCCGGAGGCGGTTTTCGCCCCCGACTGCCTGCACCACCGGGAGTCACGTGCTTCGCTTGTGGCCAGCCGGGGCACTACTCCAGGGAGTGTCCCCCAGAAGGCACCGGCTTACCTCGGCACCTGCACCAGCACCCTCTACCCCAGCCGCCAAGGCTACCACCGTCAGCCGTGGTCGTCTGAACCACGTCTCGGCTGAAGGCATTGAGGAGGACCCCGGAGTTCTCATGGGTACGCTTCGAATCAACACATATCCAGCTTCAGTATTATTTGATTCTGGAGCTTCGCATTCGTTCATATCCATATCATATGCACACAACCATCAAATACCGTTGTGAGATGGATCCCCCGCTAGTGGTCAAAAACACCTGGTTCTCGTTGGCAACCAAATGGATCACTCCTGAGGTGCAGATTTCCATAGGCTCCACCCCTTTCCCGTTCCAGTTGATAGCTCTGAAGTCAGAGGGTCTGGATGTTATTTGGGTATGGACTGGTTAGTCAAGTATCAGGCCAACCTGGATGTGCGGCCAAGACTGTCTCAGTGATCCATCCGCATTATGGGAAAGTGCGCTATTGGTCCCCTTCTTTCGCAGCTCCATCTGCTGCCACTCCTTTTTCTCCGGAGATCAGTCTGTTTTTCATGGAAGGTGTCACTCCGCCTGAAATGCATGAAGTAGAGGTGGTGTGTGATTTCCCCGATGTTTTTTCCGGAGGAATTGCCCGGCATGCCACCTGATCGCAACGTGGAGTTTGTGATTGAGTGGTTCCGGGAACCGCCCCAGTTTCCAAAACGCCTTACCGTATGCCAACGGAAGAGCTCTCTGAACTAAAGAAGCAACTGGATGAGCTGCTGGAAAAAGAATTCATCCGGCCGAGTAGCTCACCTTGGGGCTGCCCGGTCATCTTTGTAAAGAAGAGGGATACCAACGTTCCTCGTCTGGTCGTTGACTACCGCCCCCTTAATGCGGTGACCATCAAGAACAAGTATCCAATTCCTCGAATAACCGACTTGTTCGATCAACTAGCTGGAGCAACGGTATTCTCCAAGATGGATCTGAGGTCAGGCTACCATCAGATTAAAATCCGGAAGGAGGATATTCCGAAGACGGCCTTCACACCGCTATGGGTTATATGAATACCGTCATGTCCTTCGGCCTCACTAATGCTCCGGCTACATTCATGAGGCTGATGAACTCCATCTTCCACGAGTACCTCGACAAGTTCGTCATCATCTACATCGATGACATCCTTGTCTACTCCAAGACCGAAGACGAACATGCTGAGCATCTCGACTTGTTTTGACCAAGCTTCGAGATCACCGTCTATATGCCAAGTTCTCTAAATGTGAGTTTTGGCTGAAGGAGCTCATCTTTCTCGGTCATGTGGTGTCAGCTGCCGGAGTAGCGGTGATACCAGACAAGATTCAGGCAATCCTGGATTGGCCAACTCCCAAATCCGTCAAAGATATCCGAAGCTTCCTTGGATTGGCGGGTTATTACCGTCGATTCATTGAGGGCTTCTCCAAATAGCCAAGGCGTTGACTGAACTCCTCAAGAAAGGCAAGCCTTTGTGTGGTCAGACAAGGCTGAAGAGAGTTTCCAAACCCTCAAGGTCAAGCTCACCACCACCCGGTACTTGTCCTTCCCGATACCGCCAAGGACTTTGTCGTCTATTGCGATGCTCACTCCAAGGCTTGGGATGTGTCTTGATGCAAGAGGGCCATGTGGTCGCCTATGCTTCCCGTCAACTCAAGCCACACGAGCAAAATTATCCAACTCATGATTTGGAGCTTGCCGCCGTGGTACATGCTCTGAAGCAATGGAGGCCCTACCTCTTGGGCAACCGTTGCGAGATCTACTCCGACCATCAAAGTCTGAAATCTCTTCACCCAGCCGGATCTGAACTTGAGGCAGAGGAGATGGCTGGAATTGATAAAAGACTATGATGTGACTCTCAATTATCAGCCCGGCAAGGCAAATGTCGTGGCGGATGCTCTGAGCCGCAAAGCCTATTGCAATACCGTGATGGTTGAGAAGGCGCAACCGGCTCTCCACGAGGAATTTGCCAGGTTGAATCTGGAAATTGTTCCTTCGGGTTTTCTAGCTAACCTTGAGATCAAGTCCACTCTCGAGGATGATATCAAGGCCGCCCAACAAAATGATCCTGAAATCCTCGAGATCAAAGAGAAGATCGCAAAGGGAAGGCCAATTGTTTCTTGGTTGATGACAATGGTGTGGTCTATTTCGGTGACCGTCTAGTGGTGCCCAAGAGTGGAAATGTGAGGGAGTTGATACTCTCTGAAGCTCATGAGTCACCCATCTCTATTCACCCGGGTAGCACCAAAATGTATCAAGATCTGCGCCCTCAATTCTGGTGGTCTTGCATGAAGCGCGAGATCGCCGAGTTTGTTGCTGAATGCGACGTCTGTCGCCGGGTGAAAGCAACATCAAAAGCCAGCTGGTACCCTCCGCCCCATAGCCGTTCCCGAATGGAAATGGGATGAGATTGGTATGGATTTCATCACCGGTTTTCCAAAGTCACAAAAGGGCAACAATGCTATTTGGGTCATCATCGACCGATTGTCAAAGGTTGCCCATTTCCTCCGGTTCGAGAGGATATCAATTCCGCTCAATTGGCCGACTCTATATGGCCCGGATTGTTCCCTTGCACGGGGTTCCTTGAGGATCATTCCGACCGTGGAAGCTTATTTACGTCCAAGTTTTGGCAAAGTTTCCAAGAGGCTCTTGGAACCCGTCTCAACTTCAGCACCGCATACCACCCTCAAACCGACGGTCAAACTGAAAGAGTAAATCAAGTTCTTGAGGACATGCTTCGGGCTTGTGTCATCTCCTTCGGTAAGAGTTGGGAAAAATACCTCCCTCTCGCCGAGTTCTCCTACAACAATAGCTACCAAGCCAGTTTGCAAATGGCTCCCTTTGAGGTCCTATATGGGAGAAAATGCCGGACTCCTCTCAATTGGTCTGAAACCGGGGAGAGGTCACTCTTCGGTCCTGATGTGATCAATGAAGCCGAAGAAAAGGTCCGTGTCATTCGAGAAAACCTCAAAGCCGCTCAATCCCGTCAGAAAAGCTATTATGACAAGCACCATCAAGAGGTCCACTATGAAATTGGTGACAAGGCCTATCTTCGAGTCTCTCCTCTCCGAGGCGTTCGTCGCTTTGGAATCAAGGGCAAATTGGCACCTCGCTATGTTGGCCCTTTCACCATCCTAGCCAAGCGAGGAGATCTCTCCTATCAACTTGAGTTGCCCTCCAACTTCCCGGATGTCCATGATGTGTTCCATGTTTCCCAACTCCGCCGGTGCTTCAAGGATCCAATCCGTGGGGTTGATCATGAGGCATTGGACATTCAGGAGGACTTGACCTATCGCGAGCATCCTATCCGCATCTTGGATGAAGCGGAGAGGAAAACCCGCAACAAGTCCATCAAGTTTCTCAAGGTCCAATGGTCCAACCATTCCGAGGAAGAAGCCACATGGGAGCGAAACTAGTCTTCGTCAGGAATACCCCGCCTTCTTCACTCAAGCCTAGAATCTCGGGACGAGATTCCTGTAAGGGGGGTAGAGTTGTAACAGCCCAAACTTGGTAACGAAAAATACGAAGAATTTTTCCACTTTTTGTTTCATGTTTGCATCATCGCATCCATATGCATTTGCCATTGCAAGCTCTCTTTTGGAAACAATTGAAATGGGAGGCCTAAACTTCCCAACAGCCAACAAATGAAAATGTCAAACTTGGAAACCAGTAAATGAATTTCCAAATTGATAAGGAAGTTCCAACCTTGCAGGTTATAACAATTCCTCGCTTTCAAATTTTGCTAAATAAGAAATGACATGAGATTTGAAATTGGCTGAATTCAATTCCTATTTTTGGAACCAAGTTAGGCTTTCCAAAAATTCAAAATAAAATCATGGGGAGTCTCCTTATGATTGTGAGAGTCTCCATGAAAATTCTCATGATTTCTGGAATTGTTAAAGTGCCCAAATTAAATGCATTTTGGAAATTGCTCCAAATTACCCTAACTAAAAGTTATGAGCAAATGTTGAGCAAACTAATTTATTTGACCTCACCCATTTTTGTGGTGGTTAAAAAGGGTAATATAGTCTCTATGAATTTTTCTGGGATTTTAGAAAATGTCTTGGTAATTTGTTTAAATGTTTGAAGGCTGCTGCTGGGCTTGTTTGCAAGTTTTTCAAAAATTCCAGGGGCCTTCTTGTAACTTCTTTTCCCTCTCTCACCTCCCTCCCTTGCTCCATGGCACTGGCGCCATGCCGCGCCAGTGGCCGACCCGCCCCCCCCCTCGAGGTCAGGAGGACCTCAATCGATGCCACCTGCTCCCCCTCTGCCTCCTCTCTCCTTTCCCCCCCGAAATTCCCGGATCGAAGTGGCCTTCCTCTTCCCCGAGCTTCCCCACCGCCGCCGTGCTTGCCGAGCGTGCCGCCGTCGCTCCAGTGCATCCCGGATAAATCGAGGCGGACCGCGAGCTCCGCCTGGTCCTTCTCCCCCTCCACACCGGCCGAATCGGGCCAGGGTGGCACGGTTCCGACGAATTCGTCCTCGGCCGCGTCCCCGACCTCCCCGCCTCGGCTGCGTCCTCGCCGGTCGCTTCCTCGACGTTTAGGTGCGCCCCGCGTAGATCGCCGCCGACAGAAAGCTTCCTCGCCNCCGTTCGCACTCGCCGCCGATCGCCGTCGTGAACCGTCGCTCCGGCGACGAATCGATGGCGGCGCCGCTATCTCAGTCGCCGTCGTCCGCGCGTGTAATGCGCCTAGTTCCGCACCTAGGAACCACCCCGTGGCCGCGTGCATGCACGACGTGCGCGTGGTCACCGTGCACCCCCGTCGCGGCCGTGCTCACTTCCGTTGACCGGAAGTAGCAGCGGTAGTACCGGTTATCAATTTCGGTACTGGATCTTTCCGTTGTTAAGCGGAAGTAGAACCGGAAGTAGAGCCGGAAGTTTTCTTCTTCGGTACTGGACCTTTCTGTTGTTAAGCGGAAGTAGCACCGGCAGTACCGGTAAACCGGAACTACCGGACCCTTCACCGGAAGTACCGGCTATTCTTCCTTTTTCGGTACTGGATGTTTCTAACCATAAGCGGAAGTAGGACCGGAAGTACCGCTACACCGGTACTACCGGCCCACTTACCGGAAGTTCCGGAAATCTGTGTTAAGTTTGAATGTTTCATAACTTGTTAAGTGTTAAGCCAAATCTTGAGAGTGATATATCAATTTGATCAGCAATTCAAATTCTATCCAACTATGCTAATGTCACATCATGATCACAAATACTTATTTGATGTTCTTCCTAATTTGATAAAAAGGCTTAAATCCAAATAACCTTTTAAATTGCTATTCAATCATCGGTACTCCGAAATTACCATTAAGGCACCGAAGTGATCATAAGAACCAAACCTCTTAATCATGTCATGTTCATGCATATTTGAGCAATTCTAAATAATTTGATATTATGAACAATTGGACATTAAGTAAATATGAGGGTGTTCCAAATAATTTCCTAATTATTTGGCTCCCCATTAATTTGCCTTTTGAATCTAATATGAATCTTTGCATCAACTTGACATGTCATCATGTGAGTGAGCATCGCATCGTGTGGTTTGTGATTTATGTGTGCCTTTTATTTCTTTTGGGTATCGATAGATTCCGGAGTCGAGGTTAACGCTACTAACCTACCTACCACGACGAGCCGTACTAACTACGCCCCGGCAGCAAGGCAAGAGATAACCTAACCTTCTTGGCATTCTAGCATCCTATGATTTTATCAAATTATTTTATCCACCATAATATTGCATGCGGTTCAAATGTCTCTTTTGGTAATATAGAATATCCTATGAATGCATGGTTCTTCCCCCCCCCGAGCCAATCACATGTCCCTACCTATGAAACCTAGGGTTGAAGTGTTGGCCGAGATAAAGATAGAATTGTTGTATTCATGCTTAGCTATGCTTAGCCATGCTTAAATAGATACTTATGTCCGTTATTAATTCCATAATTGTTTGTTGATGGAATGATTCGGGCATGGTGGATAATTGTGATGCTTAATTAAAATGCTAAGACGGCTTGGGTGAGTTGCCATCGGGGATGGTGTTTTGCCTCACTCTAGCCCCTAGGTGCGAGTTCTTTACCTCTTGAACCAAGACTAGCGTGCTGCCATTGGTGGGTGTATGGGCGCCTTACTGACCGAATAATTTGTGAGGGGCTTGTCAAGGGTCCTCTAGTTCGAGTTTTCCATTTGCGTGTGTGTGAGCGGAAAAAGAATTGATGAGGATGGTGGTGTTTAGGATGTGACGGTGGGGCAGGGCGCTGGGAGCGCTGAACCTGTCCTTCCGCCACTGATGGTCCTTGAGTAAGCCTCATGCATTGTAAAGGTCTAACCGCGCCCGCTCGCCGGCCTTCCCCGGAAGAGGGCCAACTAGGTGAGCCGGACGGTACCAATGGGTAAAATAGTACACCCCTGCAGGGTTAATCTTTTCGAAAAGCCGTGTCCACGGTTATGGACAACTTGGGAAAGACGATAAGATCATAGAGAATCTTAACCTAATTGATATGGCAGCTAAAGGTTGCATAATCAACGTGTGACAAAGGTTCATTCCTCGAGGGTGATTCGAGGGGTGCCTTGGTGGAGATGAGAGTGGTTGGTTACAAAAGGGTTCGATGAGAACCAATGATGACAAATGTTACTCTCTTACCCCTTTTGAAAAGTATTCTGAGTAGACGAATGCCATGTGTCATTTATTTTCGTTTATGAAACTTAGCTTTATGCAAAAGAAATACATATAACAGCTTTAGAGCCTCCGTCAGTCATTGGGCCTATATCGCCCTACTAAACTTGCGAGTACATCGTACTCAGTCTCTCTTTGCTGCCTCTATGATTTTGTATTTCAGAGGAGGACGACACCGAGCAGCTTGGTGGTTCTTCGTTGACGTCGACTACTAGTCTGGGGTTCCCAGGTGGCAGCTTGGGACCGTGGAACAAGCTGGCTGGGTGATGTTATTGTAGGCCTCTTAGGCCATATATTTGCTTCTTGTTGTTAGACAACACTACCCGCTTCCGCTTGTTGATTGTTGGATCTGTGATCCTTTTGCTGTGTAATATTTGTATTCTTCTCTTATATGAGTTGCTATATGTTTTGTGTCGTAGAGTCATGCAATGTGCCAGTTTGTTCCACAAGTCTCGATCTTGTGTTATACTTGATGGTTGTGCCAATTACATAGCCTCTCTGTATAATTCCGGGGTCGGGGCGCTACAAGTTGGTATCAGAGCAGGACTGCCTGTAGGAAACCCTTTCTTCTGGTCGATGTCGAGTCTAGTGAAAACTATTTTGACCTAAAAATGAGTTGTGAAAACCTTCTTAGGATTCTTTTACTTCTCATCCAACTCGCTCTACTCTGATTCTTACCTCTATTTGTTTATGCTTGGTGTCGATGTTTAGGTTTTCGGGGTTTGGGTTCTTACCGTCCAGTTATGCCTCGAGTCCTTATATCCGTTTGATATCGCCCGATGACGTGATGTCACCGTGGTTGCCTAAATCTGTCTTTGGTGTTTATTGCTTCTTAAATCTATATCTGCAAGACCAATGATCTATCTTATCTGTCAGAATTGGTTACTAACTTGCCGTTGTTCCAATTCTTCAGAATGGCTCCTACCCGTCGTGGGGAACATAGCAACCCTGATCCACCGCCGCCACCCTCAATGGCGGAGGTTATGATGGCCATCGAACAAAACCGTCTGTGCAATGAGCTGTTGCTCGAGCAGCTGGTCCAGCAAGGGGCCAGGAGGAACACGGACTGCACCACTCAACCAGTTCTTGCGGTCCCAACCTCCATTTTCTGAAGCTAAGGCGCCGCTTGATGCGGATGATTGGCTTCGGGCTATCGAGCGCAAGTTTGCCGCTCTTCACGTTCCGGCGGCGGAACATGTCAACTTCGCCACCTACCTCTGGAAGGAGCCGCCGGCTCCTGGTGGGAGAGCCACGTGGCATGGTTGCCGCGGGCCATGTTGTCACTTGGGAGGAGTTCCGCACCGCCTTCCGTGCGGCGTACATCCCCAAGCCCATCCTCGAGCTCAAGAGGCGGGAGTTCCTGGACTTAACCCAGGGACGCATGGACGTCCAGTCCTATGGACGGGAGTTCAACCACCTCTCCCGTTACGCCCCTCGGGACGTGACGAATGATGAGGACAAGCAATACCTCTTCCGCAAGGGGCTCGCCCCTCGTCTCCGATACGAGCTCCTACCCTTCAAGTTCACCTCCTACCAAGAGCTCTACAACCAGGCTCTTACCATGGAGCAAGGCAAGAAGGAGCTAGAGGCTTCTAAGAGGCCATTTTCCACCGACCACCAGAGCTCCTCCTCATCTGAGGCAAGAAGCGCAAGGTCTTCGTGCCTTTCAGTGCTGTGCCAAAGGCGCCCTTCGCGGCGAAGCCCACCGGGTACTTGCCACCTCCGCCTCGCCCAGCTACCTCGACCTTGGGTGCGGCTGGAGGCGGTTTTTCATCCTCGACTACCTGCACCACCGGGGCTCACTTGCTTCGCTTGTGGCCAGCCGGGGCACTACTCCAGGGAGTGTCCCCAGAAGGCACCGGCTCCCTCAGCACCTGCACCGGCACCCTCTACCCCAGCCGCCAAGGCTACCACCGTCAGCCGTGGCCGCCTGAACCACGTCTCGGCTGAAGGCGTTGAGGAGGACCCCGGAGTCCTTATGGGTACGCTCCGAATCAATACATATCCAGCTTCAGTATTATTTGATTCTGGAGCTTCGCATTCGTTCATATCCATATCATATGCACACAACCATCAAATACCGTTTGCAATGATGGATTCCCCGTTAGTGGTCAAGACCCCGGGCTCTAGTTGGCGTACCAATTGGATATCTCCCGATGTTCAAATAGCCGTAGGGTCCGTCCCTTTTCCGTTCTCATTGATAGCCCTGAGGTCAGAGGTATCGATGTTATTCTGGGCATGGATTGGCTAGTACAATATCAGGCCAACCTAGATTGTGCTGCCAAGACTGTCACAGTGTTCCTCCCAAGGTATGGTGAAGTGCGTTACTGGTCCCCAACTTCTGCAACTCCTTCCGCAGCCACTCCTTTTTCGCCGGAGATCGGTCTATATTTCCTGGAAGGAATCACCCCGCCTGATATGTCTGAAGTCGCTGTGGTGTGTGATTTCCCGATGTTTTCCCGGAGGAATTGCCCGGCATGCCATCGGATCGCAGCGTGGAGTTTGTGATTGAGTTGGTTCCGGGAACCGCCCCAGTTTCCAAAACGCCCTACCGTATGCCAACGGAAGAGCTATCTGAACTGAAGAAGCAACTGGATGAGCTGCTGGAAAAAGAATTCATCCGGCCGAGTAGCTCACCTTGGGGCTGCCCGGTTATCTTTGTCAAGAAGAGGGATACAAATGTTCCTCGTCTGGTCGTTGACTACCACCCTCTTAATGCGGTGACCATCAAGAACAAGTATCCAATTCCTAGAATAACCGACTTGTTCGATCAACTAGCTGGAGTAACGGTATTCTCCAAGATGGATTGAGGTCAGGCTACCATCAAATAAAAATCCGAAAGGAGGATATCCCGAAGACGGCCTTCACTACCCGCTATGGGTTATATGAGTACACCGGCATGTCTTTCGGCCTCACTAATGCTCCGGCTACATTCATGAGGCTAATGAACTCCATCTTCCACGAGTACCTCGACAAGTTCATCATCATTTACATCGATGACATCCTTGTCTACTCCAAGACTGAAGACGAACATGCTGAGCATCTCCGACTTGTTTTGACCAAGCTTCGAGACCACCGTCTATATGCCAAGTTCTCTAAATGTGAGTTTTGGCTGAAGGAGCTCATCTTTCTCGGTCATGTGGTGTCAGCTGCCGGAGTAGCGGTGATACCAGACAAGATTCAGGCAATCCTGGATTGGCCAACTCCCAGATCCGTCAAAGATATCCGAAGCTTCCTTGGATTGGCGGGTTATTACCGTCGATTCATTGAGGGCTTCTCCAAGATAGCCAAGGCGCTGACTGAACTACTCAAGAAAGGCAAACAATTTGTGTGGTCAGACAAGGCTGAAGAGAGTTTCCAAACCCTCAAGGTCAAGCTCACTACCACTCCAGTGCTTGTCCTTCCCGACACCGACAAGGACTTTGTCGTCTATTGTGATGCCTCACTCCAAGGCTTGGGCTGTGTTTTGATGCAAGAGGGCCATGTGGTCGCCTATGCTTCCCGTCAACTCAAGCCACACGAGCAAAATTATCCAACTCATGATTTGGAGCTTGCCGCCGTGGTACATCCTCTGAAGCAATGGAGTCCCTACCTCTTGGGCAACCGTTGCGAGATCTACTCCGACCACCAAAGTCTGAAATATCTCTTCACCCAGCCGGATCTGAACTTGAGGCAGAGGAGATGGCTGGAATTGATAAAGGACTATGATGTGACCCTCAACTATCAGCCCGGCAAGGCTAATGTCGTGGCGGATGCTCTGAGCCGCAAAGCCTATTGCAATACCGTGATGGTTGAAAAGGTGCAACCGGCTCTCCACGAGGAATTTGCTAGGTTGAATCTGGAGATTGTTCCTTCCGGTTTCCTAGCTAATCTCGAGATCAAGCCTACTCTTGCGGATGATATCAAGGACGCCCAGCAAAATGATCCTGAAATCCTCGAGATCAAAGAGAAGATAGCTAATGGGAAGGCAGCCTGTTTCTTGGTTGATGACAACGGTGTTGTCTATTTCGGTGACCGTCTAGTGGTGCCCAAGAGTGGAAATATGAGGGAGTTGATACTCTCTGAAGCTCATGAGTCACCCATCTCTATTCACCCCGGTAGCACAAAAATGTACCAAGATCTTCGACCTCAATTCTGGTGGTCTTGCATGAAGCGCGAGATCGCCGAGTATGTTGCTGAATGCGACGTCTGTCGCCGAGTGAAAGCTGAACATCAAAGGCCAGCCGGTACCCTCCGCCCCATAGCCATTCCCGAGTGGAAATGGGATGAAGTTGGCATGGATTTTATTACCGGCTTTCCAAAGTCACAAAAGGGCAACAATGCTATTTGGGTCATCATCGACCGGTTGTCAAAAGTTGCCCATTTCCTTCCGGTCCGTGATGATATTCGAGCAAGCCAACTTGCCGACTTGTATATGGCCCGGATTGTCCCTTTGCACGGGGTTCCTTTGCGGATCATCTCTGACCGTGGAAGCTTATTTGTGTCCAAGTTTTGGCAAAGTTTCCAAACGGCTCTTGGAACCCGTCTCAATTTCAGCACCGCCTATCACCCTCAAACCGATGGTCAAACTGAAAGGGTGAATCAAGTTCTTGAGGATATGCTACGGGCTTGTGTCATCTCCTTCGGCAAAAGTTGGGAAAGGTACCTCCCTCTCGCCAAGTTCTCTTACAACAACAGCTACCAAGCCAGTTTGCAAATGGCTCCCTTTGAGGTCCTTTATGGTAGAAAATGCCGGACTCCTCTCAATTGGTCTGAAACCGGGGAGAGGTCACTCTTCGGTCCTGATGTGATAAATGAAGCCGAAGAGAAGGTCCGTGTCATTCGAGAAAATCTCAAGGCTGCTCAATCTCGTCAGAAAAGCTATTATGACAAGCATCATCAAGAGGTCCACTATGAGATTGGTGACAAGGCCTATCTTCGAGTCTCTCCTCTCCGAGGCGTTCGTCGTTTCGGAATCAAGGGCAAATTAGCCCCTCGCTATGTTGGCCCTTTCACCATCCTAGCCAAGCGAGGAGATCTCTCCTATCAACTTGAGTTGCCCTCCAATTTCCCGGATGTCCATGATGCGTTCCATGTCTCCCAACTCCGTCGTTGCTTCAAGAATCCAATCCGTGGGGTTGATCATGAGGCATTGGACATTCAGGAGGACTTGACCTATTGCGAGCATCCTATTCGCATGATTGATGAAGCGGAGAGGAAAACCCGCAACAAGTCCATCAAGTTTCTCAAGGTCCAATGGTCCAACCACTCCGAGGAAGAAGCCACATGGGAGCGAGAAACTAGTCTTTGTCAGGAATAACCCGCCTTCTTCACTCAAGCCTAGAATCTCGGGACGAGATTCCTGTAAGGGGGTAGAATTGTAACAGCCCTAACTTGGTTATGAAAAATACAAAGAATTTTTCCACTTTTTGCATTCTTGTTTGCATCATGGCATCTCTTTAAATTGCTTGTGTTAACAAACAACCAATGGGAAACAATAAAGCGAGGGAGGCCAAACCTTCCCAAAGCTTCCACACTTTGAATTGCAAACTATGGTGTGACCCATGTCAAGGCAGGTAACCTTATGGGCCAATAAGTTCCCCAAGCTCACCTCAATGCACAAAAACCAAATGGTTGGTCTCCAATGTGTTTCCTTTTTCTTTAGGCCTTACAATGTGGTTCATAGCTTTTGCTTGTGCGCCATGCCACCTTGCTCAAAAGGTCTAAATAAATGTGTGTTGAGTTGTTTATCTTGTGGAGAAACTCCCAGAATTTTTCCATATTTTCTGGAATTGTTTTGTTATCCAAATAGAAAGGGCATTTCTGTTTTGTTTTGGTCCACCTGAACTACCGGTCCCTGGACAGGAAGTACCGGGTCGCTGTCTCCCCTGTGGCGACAGTGGCGCACACTGTCGCCATGGCCGCACCTGCTCCCCCGCACGCTGCAGTGCCCCCTAGGGTTAAATGCACCCATGAGGCCCTCACCTGCTCCCTCTCTCTCTTCCCTAACCCTCCTCCCCGTTTTTCTGGATCGAGCTCCAACCCTAGATCGAGCTCCCGTGCGTCGCCGCCGCCGCTAGAGTCGAGCACGCCGCCGCCAGCTCCGGCCGCCCCAGCTCGAGTTGAAGCCACCGTTAGCTCCGCCTCGTCGCCCTCGTCGTCCTAGCCGAAGGAATCAAGCCGAGGAGCTCGGACTCGCTGCCGGGCCCTCTCCTTCCTCCGCTCCGGCCGCCGCGCATCGAGCTCGATTGCGGCCGCCCTCGACCTTCCCACGCCTCGCCGTCGAGTTCACTGCGTTGCTGGTGAGCTGCTCTTCCTCCTGAGCCTCCTCGCTCTCCTCCTCTCCCTCTCTAGCACCGAGGCGCCGTAGCTCCGTTCGCACTCGCCGCCGATCACCGTCGTGACCGTCGCTCCGGCGACCAATCGATGGCGGCGCCGCTACCTCTCAGTTCGCCGTCGTCCCGCGCGTGTAATGCGCCTAGTTCCGCACCCTAGGAACCACCCCGTGGCCGCGTGCGTGCACGACGTGCGCGTGGTCACCGTGCGCCCCCGTCGCGGCCGTGCTCACTTCCGTTGACCGGAAGTAGCAGCGGTAGTACCGGTTATCAATTTCGGTACTGGATCTTTCCGTTGTTAAGCGGAAGTAGAACCGGAAGTAGAGCCGGAAGTTTTCTTCTTCGGTACTGGACCTTTCTGTTGTTAAGCGGAAGTAGCACCGGCAGTACCGGTAAACCGGAACTACCGGACCCTTCACCGGAAGTACCGGCTATTCTTCCTTTTTCGGTACAGGATGTTTCTAACCATAAGCGGAAGTAGGACCGGAAGTACCGCTACACCGGTACTACCGGCCCACTTACCGGAAGTTCCGGAAATCTGTGTTAAGTTTGAATGTTTCATAACTTGTTAAGTGTTAAGCCAAATCTTGAGAGTGATATATCAATTTGATCAGCAATTCAAATTCTATCCAACTATGCTAATGTCACTTCATGATCACAAATACTTATTTGATGTTCTTCCTAATTTGATAAAAAGGCTTAAATCCAAATAACCTTTTAAATTGCTATTCAATCATCGGTACTCCGAAAATTACCATTAAGGCACCGAAGTGATCATAAGAACCAAACCTCTTTAATCATGTCATGTTCATGCATATTTGAGCAATTTCTAAATAATGTGACCATTATGAACAATTGGACATTAAGTTAAAATTGAGGCGTTTTTCCAAATAATTTCCCTAATTATTTGGCTCCCCATTTAATTTTGCTTTTAATCTATATAATGATATCTTTGCATCAACTTGACATGTCATCATGTGATTGAGCATCGCATCTTGTGTTCATGTGATTTATGTGTGCCTTTTATTTCTTTTGGGTATCGATAGATTCCGGAGTCGAGGTTAACGCTACTTACCCCGACGAGCCGTACTACGCGCCCCGGCAGCAAGGCAAGAGATAACCTAACCTTCTTGGCATTCTAGCATCCTATGTTTTATCAAATTATTTTATCCACCATAATATTGCATGCGGTTCAAATGTCTCTTTTGTCAAATAGTAGAATATCCTATGAATGCATGTTCTTCCCCGAGCCAATCACATGTGTCCCTACCTATGAAACCTAGGATTGAAGTGTTGGCCGAGATAAAGATAGAATTGTTGTATTCATATGCTAGCTATGCTTAGCCATGCTTAAGTAGATATTAGTTATGCCCATTATTAAATTCCATATTTAAGTGATGTTGATGGAATGATTTGGGCATGGTGGATAATTGTGATGCTTAATTAAAATGCTAAGACGGCTTGGGTGAGCTGCCATCGGGGATGGTGTTTTGCCTCACTCTAGCCCCTAGGTGCGAGTTCTTTACCTCTTGAACCAAGACTAGCGTGCTGCCATTGGTGGGTGTATGGGCGCCTTACTGACCGAATAATTTGTGAGGGGCTTGTCAAGGGTCCTCTAGTTCGAGTTTTCCATTTGCCGTGTGTGTGAGCGGAAAAAGAATTGATGAGGATGGTGGTGTTTAGGATGTGACGGTGGGGCAGAGCGCTGGGAGCGCTGAACCTGTCCTTCCGCCACTGATGGTCCTTGAGTAAGCCTTATGCATTGTAAAGGTCTAACCGCGCCCGCTCGCCGGCCTTCCCCGGAAGAGGGCCAACTAGGTGAGCCGGACGGTACCAATGGGTAAAATCACCCCTGCAGGGTTAATCTTTTCGAAAAGCCGTGTCCACGGTTATGTACAACTTGGGAATAGACGATAAGATCATAGAGAATCTTAACCTAATTGATATGGCAGCTAAAGGTTGCATAATCAACATGTGACAAAGGTACATTTCCTCGAGGGTGATTCGAGGGGGTGCCTTGGTGGAGATGAGAGTGGTTGGTTACAAAAGGGTTCGATGAGAACCAATGATGACAAATGTTACTCTCTTACCCCTTTTGACAAGTATTCTGAGTAGACGAATGCCATGTGTCATTTATGTTTCAGTTTATCTAAAACTAGCTTTATGCAAAAGAACTACATAAATAGCTTTAGAGCCTCCGTCAGTCATTGGGCCTATATCGCCCTACTAAACTTCCGAGTACATCGTACTCAGTCTCTCTTTGCTGCCTCTATGATTTTGTATTTCATAGGAGGACGACACCGAGCAGCTAGGTGGGTTCTTCGTTGACGTCGACTACTAGTCTGGGGTTCCCAGGTGGCAGCTTGGGACCGTGGAACAAGCTGGCTTGGGTGATGTTTATTGTAGGCCTCTTAGGCCATATATTTGCTTCTTGTTGTTAGACAACACTACCCGCTTCCGCTTGTTGAATTGATGGTCTGTGACCTTTTGATGTGTAATATTTGTATTCTTCTCATTATATGAGTTGCTATATGTTTTGTGTCGTAGAGTCATGCAATGTGCCAGTTTGTTCCACAAGTCTCGATCTCTATGTTATACCTTGATGGTTGTGCCAATTACATAGCCTCTCTGTATAATTCCGGGGTCGGGGCGTTACACTAGCATTGACCAAAATTGTCATTGGAATCGCGTGTAATATTATGGTGGATAAAATAAGTTTATAAAGCAATAGGATGCTAGATGCCAAGAAGGTTAGGTTATCTCTTGCCTTGCTGATAGTGCTGGTCGCGCGAATCGTCGAGGTATTGTGGTGGAACCTCGACTCCTGAATCTAACGAAACACAAACAATAACAGGAAACGAAATAAATAACACAAAATAAAAGGTGCAATGCACAATCATGATGAGATGGTCAAATTATGCACTGAAATAGTATTGGGCATGTCCCACAAGTTAAATGGAACCCCTAAAATGAATATTGCAATTAACGGATTAAAACTCCATATTTAACTTAGTGAATTAAGCAATTATCCAAAATGTCCAGTACTGAAATATGACTTCTACATGCATGAAAATGACAGTATTAGATAGGTATTGTTCTCCTGATCATTTTGGTACTTCGTTTACAAATTTTCGATTAACGATGAGGAAATGGCGAATTAAACGGTTATTCAATTTAATTCATTTTAGCCATTTCGAAAATGACATGAAAGGAAAAGTTATTTTCATACTGTGATATTAACATAGATGGATAGAATTTTTGTTGCTGGTCATTTTGGTATATCATTTGCAATTTTTAGATCAATATTTAACAAGTTATGATTTTCCCAAAAATTGGAATTAAATCTGCCATTTTACTTAATTTAAATAAACAGAACAAAAATTAAATCTACAACTCTTCTAAAAGGCACAATCTTGTAGTTCATTGTTCACTGAACATTTTGAGAGCTCATTCATAAATTTTGGATGAATATTCTTCAAGTTATGCATTTTCCAAATAATGATTATAATCTGCCATTTTAGTATTTATTAATTAAAAGCAAATTAATAATCTTTGTTGGTCATGGAAATGGTGCTAACAGATAGATATTATTTTTCTGAGCAATTTGACATATTATTTGCAATTTTCTGACTTATGGTTCAAAAGGTATGGAATTTACAAATTTTAAACAAATTCTGTCCATTCAGATAAATCCAGAAAAACTGTTAGGACGTTTTGCACCGAACCGTGGTTAGCCACGGTGGCTGACTGGCGGGGCCGAGCCACGTGGGCGTCCACGTCGGCCGAAAGGGCCACTGACAGGTTTGACCCGCAGGGAGGGCGTCACGACCGGCGCGCGGTGGCGGTGACCGACGGCGGCGGCGTGGACGGAGACGGCGATGCACGGCGTTCGGAGACCAACGACCATGCGCGTTCGACGCGCCTATCTACGGCGAACCAGAAAAGGGCGGCGCTGCTAGACCTAGGTCACCGTAGTGACCATGGCTACGATGGACGGCGGACGGCCGACGACGGACTACGCGCATCTAGCGATCTAGGGAGGGAGGAGGAAGACGGAGAGGTCTAGGAGAACGGCGTGCTCACCCTAGACGCATGCGGGTGCTCGTCGGCGGCAGAGGAGGTCGGAGTCGACGGTAATCAAGCTCGGCGGCCGACGGACGGAGGGGAAGAAGACGAAGCTGAGCGCGCGATTGGAGGCGCCCCGGCACGATTGCCTGGAGGAGGAGGAAGAGGGAGACGAGGCGGAGCTTTTGCCCCGGCTCGATTTGCTCCGGGAGGTCTCTATCGGCGGCGGCGCCTCGGTTAGGTCACGGTCATGCCGCCGCTAGGGTTAGGGTTTCGGGTGAGGGGAAAAATGAGGGGGGGAGAGAGCAGAGGGTCGCGGGGAGCTTCTTATCCTCCATGGGGGGGCCAGGGAGCGAGGAGGAGCAAGGGGAGGACACGGTGACGCGGCGGTCGTGGTGGCAGTGGTTTCCCTGTCGCCATAGGGAAGAGGGAGGAGAGAGAGAGAGCTGACAGGGGACCCACCTTTTTCCTTTTTCCAAAAAAATTCCAGTAGGGTTTAGGCAATTATTTCAGGCCCTTAAATATATTTAAAAAATTTGGAAAATTTCACAGAGCCAATATATTATATTTGGGAGCTGTCATAAAATTTGTAGCCCATTTGAAAAACATTTTATGTGTAAATTATTTTGGAATTGGTCACTTGCATTTTGGGCTTTATTTAATTATTTGAATTGGCAATTGCTTTAATTTTTGCAACAAACATATTTGAATTTATTAGAACTTCCTGGACAAATATGAAAACTCAAATTGAATTTGGTTTGTCTAATAATATTCCCCAGCATTGATTTATCAATTGTTGCTTTAACATTATTCCATGTTGAGCAATTTAAATATGGATGCCATGATGCAATATGAAAAGGAAAAGTGAAAATTTTATTCACATTTTCAGGTTCCAAACTGGGGCTGTTACAGTACCTGCAGTACCCGGGCCTCGGTTTCGATCCTGAGGAATCCTCGGCAATGCCTTCCGCCCAAGGTCAAGCCCGGGGATTCAGTTCGTTCCCCCAGCAGCGCGCGCCAATACGGTTGCCAGTGAAAGAGGGCCTCAAGGGATTCCTACCAGCATCGACGCTCCTCTTTCCCCACGGACGAGTGAGGTGAAGGAGGACTCTGCTTGGAAACATCTCCGTCGGTACTCCCCCCAAGAGGGGGAAGGCCAGAGCCTAAGCCAAAAGTCTGAGATCGCTATTGAAGATCCACATGTCTATGTGCCGCAAGAAGTCCAGATCGCTCTGGGTGAAGATGGTCAGCCAGGACCCTGGTCCTCATTTCATCAATCTGATAGGCACAATGTTGATGACTGCCGTGAACTCAGAAAGTGCCCGAGAAGAGGGGAGTGCTAAACCTGTGGAGAACTTGGTCACCTCAGCAGAGATTGTCCTCTCAATCCGAGACCTAGGAAAGCCCCGAAGAAGAAATCGCCAAGAACCGTCATCGACGCCTCCACTCAGACTGACAATCTAGATGAATCCTGCTCACCACCAGTAGCACAAGGAATGCAAGGAAGTCAGCTAGTAACCGCCACCGGTTGGGATCAATCCTTCTTCTACAAAGGCCAACCCGAAAAAGAATGGGATCTGCGGGGTCACATTGTGGCAATACACCCGGGACCAAGTGGACCTCCCCAGAAGTATCGGATTGCAAAATGGTTGGCCTCCGGCGACAAGGACAAAGAGCTAGGAAGGGTCTCCGGACCAGCACCATAAGGGTGTCAGCAAGGAAGGCGTGCTTTCAAGCGACACCGAAAATAAGGGGATCTCCAGACAGGCAACATAAGAATGTCAGCAAGACAGATGTGCCTTCATGCGGCATCGGAAGCAAAAGGGTCTCAGGACCAGGGCCACGGGCCCCAGCCATAAGGTCCTGCCCTAGTGGAGATGGCTGGGCAGGTGGCTATTTCAGCACGGGTCCCTGACCTTACGGGTAACCGCGGGCAGGGCAGAGTTACGTCTTAAAAACGGCATAGAAGACCCGACACGGCGGCAGCGCGATGAAACAATTGCTGAGATAGCCAAAAGGAGGTCGACACTGAGCTAAGTATAAACGTGCTTGCACGGGCTTTTCCCCTATTGCGTCTGTTTTTTTGTATTTTGGCTAAGACTAAAGCGGGCGTCGTTTTGGGGTGGCGCCTCCGCGATGAAGGTGTCAGTTTTCCTCGGGTAGTGGAGTCGTGGGCTGAGGTCTGTGCGGTAAAAAAATGATGGGTTCTTAGGGGGGATGCGCCCTGTGTCGGTGACTCAGATCCGTCTAAGTGCCCACGACTGGTTAGCTCTCATGCCCATTAACTCTTCCCGAGAGCGTTAAGCCTCCACGAGTGCAATAAAACGGATAAAACTTGGGAAAAGTTTATTTACATTCTGAAAAGTATAAGTTTACAAAACGCAGTTCACGTTTCCTGGTATTGCCCTGTTTGCTTTCAGGACTACTTGTCGTCCTCGCGGGAGATATGCTTCATGATCTCGTCCAACTAGCGGGTCACCTCGGGGTCAGCCAACATCTCGGGGGTGAGGCCTTCCAGGTCGGACAGAGAGGGAGGTTGCTGGTGCCGCCGATGGAGGGCCACGACGAACTGGGTGGCCACCTGCCAGGCTGCAACTCTCCCTTTCTGGAGGGTAGCCTTGCTCACGCTTCATCTGATGCCGCTGACACACGAGGCCACGAGCTCTAGGAACGAAGGATAACACCGGAGGGAGTAGGAGTGCTCCTTCGGAAGGGCAGGCACGCCCTTCACCTTCAGCGCTGCCAGCGTGTCCATGATCTTCGAAGACCAGGCGTATATCTAGAGCAGGATCTCATCGTTCTCCTCGTGGGCGAGTGTAACCGCCCCAGTTTGGTACCCTAAAATATGTGCCAATTTTTCACTTTTTGCTTTGCATTGCATCATGGCATACATATTTAAATTGCTAAGTAATAGAGCAACAATTGGAAAACAATAAAAAGGGAAGCAAAACCTTCCCAGAATTTCAAACCAACTACTTTACTCAAATTGGTAAAAACCAATTTTTCTTGAGTTCCCAAATTGTCCAGGAAGCTCAAGGACATATTTTTATAAATAATTGCCAAAGGCTAAATTCTTAACAAGCCACTAAATAAATTTGAGAATTCAATTTGGTTAAATTCAAATTATATTTTTGAAACCAAGTTAAAATTTCCAAAAATTCAAAATAAAATTATGGGGAACTTCATTAATATATTACGAGCCTCCATGAATAATTTCATTATTTTTGAATATGTTCAAGTGCTCCAAATAAATACAATTTGGAAATTATCAAAATGACCCAAAATTAAAACCTGTGAAGGAATGTTGCTCAAAACATTTTAATTTGGGGCACAAATTTTTGTGGAGCTTCCTTATGACATGTGGAGCCCACATGAATTTTTGTAGTTTTTTATAAAAGTATTTAGGTGCCCTAATTAAATCCCTAAAAAGGACACTGGCCCTTTATGTAATTAAAAGAATTGGCGCCAGGGGGTTTTCGCTAAAGGTTCTTCTCCCTCCTCACTGTCGCCACAGGGAGCGCCCATGCCGCTCTGCCTCTGCGCTGCTCCCATGCCGCTCGAGACCGTGCCCTTCCGCGTGGAAAAGGAGACCCCCGACAGTCGCCACCCTGCTCCCCTCACTCTCTCCACCTCGTCCCTCCCCTTTTTCCGGATCTAGAGCAACCCGAGCTTCCGCGTGCTGCCACCGTGGAGAAGTCGCCGTCACCGTCGAATGGCCGCCCTTCGGAGCCTCCCAGGAGCAAGTCGACGCCTCCCTCTCCTTCGCCATGTCCCCCTCCCTTCTCACCGAAGGAATCGAGCCGGGGTCGCCCGGTTCGTTGTCTTCGTCCTCGACTCCCTCGCCCCGGCCGAGCCACGCGAGATCGATTCCGGCGATCTTCCCGTCCACCCCGTCTCCGCCGAGCTCACCCCGTGTCACGGGTAAGCCCCTCACCCGTTCTGGCTCTCTCCCGCTTTCCCTCCCCTCTCCTCGCCGCCAAATCGTGGTCGCCGTCGTCGTCACCGCATGCCACCGCGCGCGAGACCGCTTGCCCGGCCTGGCCTCGGTTTGGGCCGGCACGAGGCTGGCTGCTTCGGCCATACACCCGACCCGTCTTCCCAGCCTCGGCCGGCCACAGGCCGGAACCCTCGGGTCACTGCCCGGCCTTGGGCCCGGCCTGGCCGGCAGTGAGGCCGGCCTGTCTGCCTTCTGGTTTTTCTTTTCAAGAAATAAAATGAACTAAAACAATTAATATCTTTTTAAATAATAATGTAAATTTGAGAAATCAAATTTCAAAATGATCAGGAAAACAAACTCTACTTGTTAGAATCATTGTAACTTTCTTTTGAAATTAATTCTTGCTGTTTATTTAGGAATTCCTAAAATGGTATAAATACTACCTAATTTGGGAAAAATCATATTTCGATAAATAATAAACCAAAAATTATGAATAAAATATCAATGTGATGAGCACTTCAATTGCTATCAAACCATGATAAAATTACATCATGGTCTCAAATATTTATTTGATGCTTTTCTTTATTTGATTAAAAGAATTATGTCGGCACAATGGAAACCAGGGTACCACGGGCCGGCCTGCTAGGGCCCACGACACTCTTCAGAAGATTTTGCTAAGGACCAGGCTCTCCAAGCCTGGCGAGCCTCGCGAGGGACCTCTCTTCGAGAGGGCATCTCAGATGCTACCTTAGATTCTGCCAAGGATCAAGCCAAAGGCTCGGCGAGGCCTCCAGCCTCGCGGGGTTCCTTCCCCACGAAGCAAGCTCTGTCGCCGCGACAGAGCGCACATGGGCTCTGCGCCCTCCGCAGAGTCACGGGCGCGCCTACGCGCGGTGACGACAGTGCCACAGTTGCCACTCTCGTGTATAAAGCAGTCAACAAGACTGCACCAAGCAAAGGAGCTACAAGAATTTCCATTTCGGTGATAAGGAGACCATCTGCCGCTACACTCCAAGGGTGACGTCACCGTGGGGCGCATCCCGAGCCCCAGCAGCGCCATCCCACCGTCCTGGCTGGACGGTGGATTTTCCAGCTTTGGTGACGCCGCTCCCTGCCATGGACCGTGTCCATGGACTCTCCCTTTATCGTGCACCCGACCCCCTCCTTCGTCGCCATGTGGTAACCCTTCCCACCAAGATATTTGGGGGAAGAGGTCCAGGACACCTATAAAAGGAGGGGGAGCACGTTCAGGCAAAGGGGTTGGGGGGTTGGAGTGCTGTTCTAGGGTTCATCCATTGTTAGCCACCTCGAGCTCCTGAAGCTCTCCTTGTACTGTAACCTCTACAAGCAGTGCAATACAACAAAGGCAGGACGTAGGGGTTTTACCTCTCCAAGAGGGCCCTGAACCTGGGTAACATCGTGTGTTCATCTCTGCAGTGTCGTCCCACAGCGATCTCGACGAGCGCCGTCACCGAGGCACGTTGAGGGTTGTTTGATTCCGTGTTCAGCCCCTTACTCGATTCCTTACCTAGTGAGAAAAACCCAGTTCCTGGGATAGTTCTCCGACATTTGGCGCGCCAGGTAGGGGGCTAAGGCGCATCTTCAACCTCGACACAGCCATGGCCGGCTCTCGCGCTGAACGTCTCGCTCGCCGGACGGCCAGCGCCGCCGTCGGTCCTGCTGGCAACCCGCGCGGCCGCCCGCACGGAAGCGCTGCTCTGGAGCGCCACGTCGACCCTGAGCCCCGCGTCGATCATCCAGAGGACAACAACGACGACCACGCCGAGGACGACCTCGGCGAAGGGGAAGCTTCCTCCCTGCACCCGTCACGGGACCGCGCTGCCTCCTCGCTGGGCCGCCCTGCGCCCAACCCAGCAACTGCGCTTCTCATGGCGCAGGAGCTGCTGCAGTACCGCCCCACGCCGGAGGCTCAAGAAGCCTGGATCAACCGCCTCTCCGAGCTCGTCGGCACTGCTCGTGTCGCCGATCCTACACTGTCTCGTTCGCTGGTTCCCTCTACGCGCGTGGGGGACGTGGCGCACGGCGCACCTCCTGCACCCCCTCTTCATCCCGCGCCCGCTCCAGCTCCACCAGTTCCACCGCAACCTGCTCCAGCGGGGGCTCCTCCTCGCGACAACCGCGCTGTATCGCACGCATCGTCGCCGCATGACTGCCAAATCGTGCAGCGAGCCCCGGAGGACGCACGCGTGAGCATCGAGCGCGCAGAATCGCCACAACCGCGCCGTCCAGGACGTCGCCACCGCGGGGCGCCACCCTCGCCAACGGCGTGGTCACTTATGGCACGACGGCTGCGTTCACTCGCAACCTCCGTCGCGTCGTCTGGCCGGTCAAGTTCAATCCGGATCTTCCTCCACGCTACGACGGCAAGAATAACCCCCTAGAGTTCCTGCAGCTCTACACTTTGGCCATCCAGGCCGCGGGGGGCGACGACAGAGTCATGGCGAACTGGTTCCCCATGGCCCTCAAGGACTCCACGTCCTCGTGGCTCACGAACCTCCCCGCTGAGTCCATCAACACCTGGGAGGATCTCTGCCAGTGCTTCGTCGCGAACTTCAAGGGCACGTACGAGCGCGGCCTCACGTACAACGACCTCCGCGGCGTACGCCAGAAGCCTGGCGAGACCCTCCGCAAGTACATCCAGCGCTTCAGCCAGGTGCGCAACAAGATCCCCAACGCCACCGACGCGTAGGTCATTTTGGCCTTCCGGGCTGGAGTCACGGACGTGCGGATGCTCGAGAAGCTTGGCATCCACGACAACATCACCACCGTCGTCAAGCTCTTCGACCTGGCGGACAAGTGCGCCAAGGCTGAGGAGGGCAACTTGTTCGTCAAGAACGAGCCAGGAGACCCTGCCGAGGGATCCAAGAAGAATAAATCCACCGAGAAGCGCAAGACCACTGCGGTCCTCGCAGCTGAACCTGACGCCAAGCAGCCTCGCGCTGCCGCCCCAGCCGCAGGCCCTGAGAAGAAAGATGATCGCCCCTTCTGCATCTACCACAACAGGCACTCCCATGCCACCGAGGACTGCTACGACCTCAAGAGGCTTCGCGAGGCTCGCGAGTGGCAGCAAGGTCGTGGCGGCCACGGCGGCGGCCGCGGCGGCCACGGCGGCGGCCGCGGGGGGCGACGCTGGAACAACAACAACTACGACGACAACTACCAGCAGAACCCTCAAGCCAACGCCGTCCAGCCCGCGAACGACAACCTCCCTGCCGAGACTCCTGAGGGCTACCAGGTGCCTCGCGGGGCCGCTTGCATCCTCGGCGGGGCTCAGGCCCCCAGCTCCAACCGCCACTTCAAGCAACTCGCTCGCGAGATCACGGCAGCGCTTCCCGGGGTTGAGGCCTCCAGGCCCCTCAAGTGGTCCCAGTACCCCATCACCTTCGACTCCAGTGACCACCCCAATTCCACTTCAGTCTCTAAGACGCTCATCGATGGGGGTGCAGGCCTCAACGTCATCTCTGTCAAGACCTTCGAGAAGCTTCAGGTGCCTTACGAGCGGCTCATGCCCACCAGGCCCTTCTCGGGGGTGACAGAGGGTCTCACGACCCCTTTGGGGCAAGTGAGGCTCGCGGTCACCTTCGGCACGCAAGCCAACTACCACACCGAGCTGATCGACTTCGACGTCGCGCACATCGGCCTGCCCTACAACGCCATCCTCGGCTACCCCGCCCTCGCGAAGTTCATGGCGGTGACCCACCATGCCTACAACCTCGTCAAGCTTCCTGGCTCGGGTGGCACCATTGTCATCCGCGGCATGGTCTCAGACGCTCTGTACGCTACGCAAGCGGCCTACAAGGCTTCCGCGGTGGCGTCCCCCGCTAACAAGGATGAGGAACCCCTCCCTGAGGCCCCCCCACAAAGAAGAAGCAGCTGTTCTCTCAGGAGAAGGCCGCGACGAAGCAGGTGCCTCTTGAGGCAAACGGCTCGGGGGCTAGCATCACCATCGGCGCCAACTTGCCTCCCAAATAGGAAAGCGCGCTCGTCGCCTTGCTCAGGGAAAACTCTAACATGTTCGCATGGACACCGTCAGATATGTCCGAAGTACCGAGGGAGGTGATCGAGCACCACCTAGCCGTGTGTCCAAACGCACGCCCCGTGAAGCCAAAGGCGCGACGCCAGGCGCCAGAGAAGCAAGAGCTCATCGTTCAAGAAGTAGAGAAATTGAAGAAAGCTAGCATCATCAAAGAAGTTGTCCATCCCACTTGGCTCTCCAATGGTGTGGTCGTCCCCAAGCACACCGGAGGAAGCCGCCTCTGCATCGATTTCACCGACCTCAACAAAGCTTGCCCCAAGGACCCTTATCCCCTCCCGAGGATCGACCAGATCGTGGACTCCACCGCCGGCTGCGAACTCCTCTGTTTTCTGGATGCTTTCTCAGACTATCACCAGATTAAGATGGCGAACGAGGACGAGGAGAAGACAGCATTTCTCACCCCTTGTGGTGTGTTTTGCTACGTCTGCATGCCTTTCGGCCTGAAAAATGCCGGTGCCACTTTCCAGCGCCTCATGAGGATCGCCTTGGGGGCTCAAATGGGAAGGAATGCAGAGGCCTACGTCGACGACATCGTGGTCAAGACCCGCGAGAAGGACACGCTCATCAAGGACCTAGAGGATACCTTTGCCAACCTGCGCAAGGTAAGCTGAACCCCACCAAGTGCGTCTTCGGGGTCCCTTCAGGCAAACTCCTCGGGTTCCTGGTGTCTCATCGTGGCATCGAAGCAAACCCCGACAAGATCAGGGCCATAGAAGAGATGCAGCCTCCTCGTCGCCTCAAGGACATGCAGCGCTTAGCGGGATGTATGGCCAGCCTTGGCCGTTTCATCTCCAAGTTCGGCGAGAGGGCGCTGCCATTTTTTAAGATCATGAAGAGGTCCGGTCCTTTCAAGTGGACCCCTGAAGCGGCAAAGGCCTTCGAGGACCTGAAGAAGTATCTGGCGAGACCACCCATCATAGTTGCCCCACGCCCTCGCGAGCCTCTGAAGTTGTATCTTGCAGCCACTCCTCAGACTGGCAAGCGCGGTCTTGGTGGCCGAAAGTGAAGAGTCATTCCTCGCCAAGCAGAGCTCCACCTCGCCAAGCCCAGAACTCCACGACAAGGAAGCAGCCTCGTCAAGCCTCCAGCCTCATGCCGAGCCTCTACAAGTGGGGCCTCAAGAGAACCTTGACAAGGACTCCACCGAGCCTCGAGAGGAGCCAACCGCTGCCACGTCAACAACCACCCTCATCGAGCATCCCATATACTTCGTCAGCACAGTGCTGCGGGACGCTCGCGAGCACTACCCCATGCTGCAGAAGCTCCTTTTCTCGCTCCTCAGCGCCTCCAGGAAGCTGCGCCACTACTTCCAGGGTCACCCCATCAAGGTGGTCACCTCGTACCCCCTGGAGCAAGTCCTACGCAACCCAAACGCAACAGATCGCGTCGCAAGCTAGGGCATCGAGCTGCAACCCTTCGAGCTGGAGTTTGACACCACAAGGGTCATCAAGGGCAGGGCGCTGGCTGATTTCATGGCTGAATGGACGGACACGCATGAAGAAGAGCCTCAAGAGGAGGAAGCTACAGCCTCAGGAGGGACGGAGCCCAGCTACTGGACCATGCACTTCGACGGCGCCTTCGCGGCCCGGAGTGCAGGGGCTGGTGCTGGCGCTGTCCTGACCTCACCAACAAGCGACAAGCTCTACTACGCCGTCCAGTTGTGCTTCAAAGACAGCGACAAGGTCTCCAACAACATTGCTGAATACGAAGGCCTCCTCGCCGGGCTCAGAGCTGCCATTGCCCTCGGCATCAAGCGCATCCTCATCAAGGGCGACTCTCAGCTCCTCGTCATCTTCTCCAACAAGAGCTGCACGCCTAAGGACACCTACATGGTAGCCTACCTTGAAGAGGTACGCAAACTCGAGAAGCACTTCAGGGGCATGGAGCTCAAGCATATCCCGCGAGGGGAAAACCAAGAAGCAGATGAACTCGCGAGGCGAGCGGCAAGAACGGAAGCCCAGAAGCCTGGAGTGTTCGAGGAGAGACTCGCCAGGTCCTCGGTCGAGAAACCAGCAGTCAACATGAGCATCAGTGAGGAGCTCCCACCAGCCCCATCAAGTGGAGCACCAAACTGCGGGCTGCCCTCAGGCGATCGCCTGCTGATGACCCTGGTACGCCAAGACACTAGTTGGATCGACGAGATCAAGAGCTACTTGCAAGATCGAGTCCTTCCCGAAGAAGATGCAGAGGCCGAGAGGGTTGCTCGCCAGGCCAAGTCCTACTGCCTCCACGACGGAGACCTGTACCATAAGCGCCCCAATGGGGTTGCGTTGCGGTGCGTCCCTGCCGAGGAAGGCCGCCAGCTCATCAACGACATCCACAGCGGAGAGTGCGGCCACCATTCATCCTCACGCACCCTCGTAGGCAAGGTCTTCCGGAGTGGCTTCTACTGGCCTTCAGTGCTTCAAGATGCAGCCGTAATCGTCCAGTCCTGCGACGCCTGCCAATTCCACGCCAAGCAAATTCACCAGCCCGCACAAGGACTCCAAACTATCCCGCTCTCCTGGCCGTTCGCGGTCTGGGGGCTGGACCTTCTGGGACCTTTCCCGTGAGCGCTCGGGGGCTACCGCTACCTCTACGTCGCCATCGACAAGTTCACCAAGTGGCCTGAGGTGGAACCCGTGCGCACCATCCCGGCGAAATCAGCGGTAAAGTTCATGAGGAGCTTGGTCTGCCTCTTTGGCGTGCCCAACCGCATCATCACCGACAACGGCTCGCAATTCATCAGCGGCGCCTTCAAGTCCTACTGCGGCAGCCTCGGCGCCCAAATCTGCTACGCCTTGGTGGCTCACCCACGAAGCAACGGGCAGGCTGAGCGAGCCAATGCCGAGGTGCTCAAGGGCCTCAAGACGAGAAGCTTCAACCGCCTCAAGGCCAGCGGCAAGCACTGGATCGATGAGCTCCCCTCGGTGCTCTGGTCCATCCGCACCACGCTAACGAAGCCCACTGGCGAGACGCCGTTCTCCCTCGTCTATGGCGCTGAAGCTGTTCTCCCCAGCGAGATCACCCACGGCTCTCCACGAGTCTTGGCCTTCAAGGAGGCTGAGCTGGACGAACTCCGCAACGACGACCTGCTGCTGCTCGAGGGGCTCCGCCGCAATGCGGCCCTGAGAGCGGCAAGGTACCAGCAAGACCTCCGTCGCTACCACAGCCGCCACATCCGCCCGCGCACTCTCGAAGCAGGAGACCTTGTCCTGAGGAGAATCCTCTCCAGGGCAGGCCTCCACAAGCTCTCGTCAATGTGGGAAGGACCCTACAGGATCGTGCACATTGCCAGGCCTGGCTCCGCGCAGCTCGAGACGGAGGACGGCATTCCTATCGCCAACCCCTGGAACATCCAGCACCTGCGCAAGTTCTACCCCTGATCGTCCTCGACGAGCAACTTTTTGCGTCAAGGGAGAGCTTCGCGCCATCATCCTCCACTGTCGGCACAGTGGAAACCAGGGTACCACGGGCCGGCCTGCCAGGGCCCACAAGATTCTTTGGATGACTTTCGCTAAGGACCAGGCTCTCCAGCCTGGCGAGCCTCGCGAGGGTTTTTTCCTCGCGAAGGATCTTCCCCTCCTCGCCGAAGGTTTCTTCCCTTGGCGAGGGATCGCTCCTCGACAAGGTGTCTCCGACGCCACCCGCAATTCCGCTAAGGACCCAGCCGGAGGGCTCGGCGAGGCTTTTCGCCTCGCGAAGCCATCTCTGCCCCCGCGGCAGAGCACACATGGGCTCTGCGCCATGTGCAGAGTGACGCGCGTGCCTACGCGCGATGACGACGACGCCGCAGTTGCCGTTTCCATGTATAAAGCAGTCAACAAAGCGGAGCCAAGCAAAGCGGACAACGAGTATTGCCTCTTTGGTGATAAGGGAACCGTCTGCAGCTACGCTCCAAGGACGACGTCACTGTGGGTCACCTCCCACCTCACTACCAGGAAAAGCATTATAGGGAGGTTGCCTATCTGTGGCGCACCCTTAATTTATGCGCCACAAAAAATTATTCTGTGGCGCATGGCTGTCGATGCGCCACTGAAATTTGAACATTCTGTGGCGCATCCTTAGCCCATGCGCCACAGAATATCAACTTTCTGTGGCGCACTGCACGCCATGCGCCACAGAAAGAGAGACTTCTGTGGCGCACCACTCTTCATGCGCCACAGAATACGTGTGGGCCCCACCTTCAATCAGTGGGCCGTGGTCCATCTCGGCCTTTTCTGTGGCGCACCGTGGCTGGTGCGCCACAGAAATTCATCTTTCTGTGGCGCATGGAGAAGGATGCGCCACAGAAAGTTGAATTTCTGTGGCGCACTAGCCACGGTGCGCCACAGAATAGTGCAGCACTTTTTCACCCCACGCACCCCCCCCCCTGGATCGCCTTTTCAGTTTTGCACCTAGTGAAAGAAAATGATAAAAAAATCAAAAAATAAAATCCTTTTAGATATATGGAAGGTTTAGGGTCTATTTGTTAGGAAAAATTTGAAATACACATTTTGACTTTTTTTCCAAAAGTAGGTGAAAAAATATTAAAACGGGCATAACTTTTGCATACGACGTCGAAAAAATGCGTATAATACCTTAAAAAAAACTAGAGAAAATTTCGGATTCGATGGCACCAGGGTTTACCCGGTCAGCAATTCACAGAGGCGTCCGTGGGCTCCGGAGGCGTTTCCTCCTCCTGCCCTCCGGGGGCAGATTCAGCCCCTCCTATGGTAGCCGTGCCTGCCGCGGCCTCGGGCTCGTCAGCCCCTCTTGTGGAGGCCTCTCCCTCCGGAGGTGGCTCCACGGTGTCCTCTTGGGCCTCCGCCTCATCTGGCCTCTCCGAGGCTCGTGTGGCCTCGGTCGCTGTCTCATCCTCCGCTGCCTCCTGCTGTATGGGAGGAGTGGCGGCCCGTGGTGGCGGCGATGCCACCTCTTCAACCTCCCCCTCCGCGCGGTGTTCATCCGCGGGAGGAGTGACTGCGCGCCATGGCTCGTCAACCGCTGGCGTCGCCGCGGTAGCGCCGGCAATCTCCCCAAGCTTGCAGAGCCGTCGCCTCTTCGGCGCCGCGAGGTTGCTGAAAAGAAAGACAAACAGAAGATCCTTCAGGAGGGTATTCGAAAGCAAAATCCTAAAGGAAAGAAGAAGGACCAGGGCTTACTCGTCAGCCATCTTCCACACCCTCTTCTTCGCCTTCGGCGGCTGGGGGCTGTTTGCTCTGGCTCCTTCTCGAGGTGCTCCTGCCTCCTCGCGAGGAGCGCCCCTCGCGGCCACGGCGTCCCTGTCGTGGCGGACTTGGAGCGGGGCTCGCGGTGCCCTCCTTTGCCGCCGCTCTCCTCCTCCTCCTCCGCGATGCGTCGGGAGGGAGCTCCGCGAGAGGGATCCTCGTTGCTGCTAGAGGAAATCACCTGGAGGTCCCCTTCAGGTGGTACGCTCCTTGAGGAGCTAGCGAAGCCTCCCGAGGGGTCAGCGCTTCCCGAGGCCTCGCCCTCACCAGAGTCCTCCGCCTCGTCCGATTCCGGCGACTCGTCCATCTGCTCCGGCTCCGCCGCCCACGGGTTGCTGCGGGGCCCGCGGTGTCCTTCGGGCACGATGCCCCATTCATCGAATATGGGCAGGCTCCTGCGGTGCTCGTGCACCTTCTCTTCCCCAAAGGTGAAGAGCGATCAGGCCTCGTCGGTGGCTGGGGCTGGGATGGCCGCCAAAGTGAAGAGGTTCCCCATGACCTTGTCCAATACCTCCGGAGTGAAGCTGTCTGTGCACAGGCGCATCCCATCCTCCGGGCCTGTGTACGTCCACATCGGCTCTGAATGCCACTGGAGGGGGCGATGCGGCGCCTCGTGAAGTCCTTCGCCACCATCTGGCCGGTGAGTCCGGCGTCGCGGAGCCCCCGCAGGCACTCGTACACCGCGTCAAGCTTCAGGCCCTCGAAGCCCTCGCTCGCCCAGCGCACCCACTTCTTCGGGGGCGCCACGGGCAAATCCAGGAGATGGTTCTTCACCTTGGTGTCGACGAAGAACCACCGTGGCGGAAGTCCTCCACCTTCTTCGTCACCTTGGTGATGGCATTCTCGCCGCTCCACGCGATGGGGATGTAGTTCTTGCTCCTGGCGTCGGCGATGCGGAAGGAGACGCATCCGGTCCGCTCGTTCTGCGCGGAGGACCGGAGTGCGTAGAAGTTGCGGAAGATCTCCACAGAAGGACGGACACCGACGTAGGCCTCGCAGAGGTAGGCGAAGATGGAGAGGATGAGGATGGAATTGGGATGAAGATGGAGGAGTTGGATCTAGTATGTCTCCAAAACCGCCATGAGGAAGTCGGAGAAAGGAGGAACGAGACCGGCGAAGAGAGTGTGAAGGAAGATGGGGTAGTACCCCTCGTGAAGCTTGCTGCTGCCGGCCGGCTTCATGCTTGTGGCGCCTTGCTTGTTGGTCTTCGCGGCCGCCAGGTGGCGCACCTTGTCAATCCCCGCCGAGTTGATGCGGGACCCCCGTAGCGCCTCCTTGGGTTCGGCACTCCACGACGCCACCACGGGCTTGCCAGCCTGCATCGGAGCCTTGTCCTTCTTGGGAGTGGCTGCTCTCTTGGGCGCCATGGTCGCAGAAGAGAAGAAGATCTTGGAGGTGATGCGCTCTAGGAAGAAGGAGGCGTTTTGGGGGAAGTGCGTGGCGAAGTAATGGGCGAAGTGATGGGCGCCATCATCGCGCGCAGGCTTTATCGACCAGTTAACAAGGGCGTGGCGGGCCCCACCGGGTCGCCCGTTGGAGCCGAGGAGATCGTGGCTTCGGGCGTAACCGCTGCGCCCCACGTGTCACGGCCCAGGCAGGCATCGTTGGGCCCCCGACGCTTCGCATGCAATCCGCGGACTTCGGCGTGCCCATCGTGGGCCCGGGGGCTACTGTCGGCATAGTGGAAACCAGGGTACCACGGGCCGGCCTGCCAGGTCCCACATCACACTTCAGAAGATTTCGCTAAGGACCAGGCTCTCCAAGCCTGGCGAGCCTCGCGAGGGTTTTCCCCTCGCGAGGGACCTCTCCTCGAGAGGGCATCTCGGATGCTACCTTCGATTCTGCCAAGGATAAAGCCAAAGGCTCGGCGAGGCCTCCAGCCTCGCGGGGTTCCTTCCCCACGAAGCAAGCTCTGTCTCCGCGACAGAGCGCACATGGGCTCTGCGCCCTCTGCAGAGTCACGGACGCGCCTACGCGCGGTGACGACAGCGCCGCAGTTGCCACTCTCGTGTATAAAGCAGTCAACAAGACTGCACCAAGCAAGGAGCTACAAGAATTGCCATTTCGGTGATAAGGAGACCATCTACCGTTACACTCCAAGGGCGACGTCACCGTGGGGCGCATCCCGAGCCCCAGCAGCGCCAGCCCACCGTCCTGGCTGGACGGTGGCTTTTCCAGCTTTGGTGACGCCGCTCCCTACCATGGACCGCGTCCATGGACTCTCCCTTTATCGTGCACCCGACCTCCTCCTTCGTCGCCATGTGGTAACCCTTCCCGCCAAGATATTTGGGGGAAGAGGTCCAGGACACCTATAAAAGGAGGGGGAGCACGTTCAGGCAAAGGGGTTGGAGGGTTGTTCTAGCGATAGCCATTGTTAGCCACCTCGAGCTCCCGAAGCTCTCCTTGTACTGTAACCTCTACAAGCAGTGCAATACAACCAAGGCAGGACATAGGGTTTTTACCTCTCCAAGAGGGCCCTTAACCTGGGTAACATCGTGTGTTCATCTCTGCAGTGCTGTCCCACGGCGATCTCGACGAGCGCCGTCGCCGAGGCACGTTGAGGGTTGTTTGATTCCGTGTTCAGCCCCTTACTCGATTCCTTACCTAGTGAGAAACACCCAGTTCCTGGGACAGTTCTCCGACAAATTAAGTTCAATTACTTATTTAATTCACTATTTATTCTTCGGTACTCAGAAAATGACAAATAAGGTACCAAAATGATCGGAAGGACAAACCCTATCCATTCATGTCATGTTCATGCATATTTGAGCCACTTCTCTAATAATGTAATAATTTATAAGTAAGTGATCACTAATTTAAATATGGGGTTGTTTCCAAATAATTGCACTAATTATTTGGAACTCCGATTAATTTGTTAAATAAATTAAATGTGGATATCTTTGCATAAACTTGTCATGTCTTCATGTGATTGCGCATTGCACCTTTTCTTCGTGTGATTTATTTTGCTCTCCTATTTGTTTGGGTATCGATAGATTCCGGAGTTGAGGTCACCCCTCCCTACCCCGACGAGCCGTACTACACGCCCCGGCAGCAAGGCAAGAGATAACCTAACCTTCTTGGCATCTAGAATCCTATTGTTTTATAAACTTATTTTTATCCACCAAAATATTGCATGCGGTTCCAATGTCTCTTTGATCAAAATGTAGAGTATCCTATGAATGCATGTTTATCCCCGAACCAATACATGTATCCCCACCTATTAACCATAGGTTTGATGTGTTGGCCGGAGACAAAGATATAATTGTTGTTATATATGCTTAGCTATGCTTAGCCATGCTTAGTCGTTTTTATATTTATGTCCGTTGATTAAATTCCATTATGATGTTTGATGATGGAATGTTCGGACATGGAGGTTGTCGTTGGTACTTAATTAAATTGCTAAAAGGCTTGGATGAGTTGCCATCGGGGATGGTGTTTTGCCTCATTCTTGCCGCCTAGGCTGAGAGTGCTTTTAGCTAGAACCAAGAACCGAGTGTGCTGCCATTGGTGGGTGTATGGGCGCCTTACTGACCGAATAATTTGTGAGGGGCTTGTCAAGGGTCCTCTAGTTTGCTATTTCCATTTGCGCGTGAGTTGTGTGGGTGGAAAAGAAACGATGAGGACGGTGGTGTTTAGGATGTGGCCGCGGGGCAGGGCGTTGGAGGCGCTGAACCTGTCCTTCTGCACACTGATGGTCCTTGAGTAAGCCTCATGCAATGTAAAGGTCTAACCGCGCCCGCTCGCCGGCCTTCCCCGGAAGAGGGCCAATCAGGTGAGCCGGACGGTACCAATGGGTAAATTAGTACACCCCTGCAGGGTTAAATCTTTTCGAAAAGCCGTGTCCACGGTTATGGACAAATCTTGGGAAAGGCGGATTAGCTCATAGAAAAGTATAACCTAATGAATTAAAATTTGGCAGCTAAAGGTTGCAACTCAACGTGTGTTTAAAAGGTTCATTTCCTCGAGGGTGATTCGAGGGAGTGCCTTTGGTGGAGATGAGTGGTTTTGGCTACAAGTTGGTTCGACAAGAACCGAAGATGAAGGTTACTATCTTATCCCCTTTCGAAAAACATTCTGAGTAGACGATGCCATTTGTGTCACTTATGTCTTTTATAAAGGAAAAACTAGCTTTATGCAAAATAGCTACATACAGCTTTAGAGCCTCCGTCAGCATTGGGCCTATATCGCCCTACTAAACTTGCGAGTACGTCGTACTCAGTCTCTCTTTGCTGCCTATTAATTTGTTTCAGAGGAGGACGACACCGAGCACACAGGTGGGTTCTTCGTGGACGTCGACGAGTAGTTCGGGGTTCCCAGGTGGCAGCTTGGGACCGTGGAACAAGCTGGCTGGGATTTTTATCTGCAGGCCTCTTAGGCCCTATTTGCATCTTGTTGTTAGACAACACTACTTCGCTTCCGCTTGATGAATTGTTGGGTCTGTGACCTTTTGGTGTGTAACATTTGTATCTTTCTCATATATGAGTTGCTATATGAATTTTTGTGTCGTAGAGTCTGTGATGTGCCAGTTGTTCCACAAGTCTTGATCTCTGTTTTATACATTGATAGCTATGCCAGTGTTTATGGCACGATCGATGTGTTGCATGGGAGCGGTAATTCCATGCCCTTCGATTGTGTAGCATAGCCTGAGGGTTACATAGCCTCTCTGTATAATTCCGGGGTCGGGGCGCTACAAGTTGGTATCAGAGCAGGACTGCCTGTAGGAAACCCTTTCTATTGGTCGATGTCGAGTCTAGTTGAAAATTATTTATAACCTAAAAATGAGTTGTGAAAACCCTCTTAGGATTCTTTTTACTCCTTACCCAATTCACTCTGATCTCGGTGCCATCTTACCTCTATTTGATTTTAACGGTTCTTCTGATCGTCGGCAAATTCTAAATCTTAGGATCATGGGGTTGGGTTCTATCTTTAGTTACTGGTTAACTTTGCTCGTCTGCCAATTCTAAAGCCCGAAGAGAGGAAGTGTGCGGATCGTCAAGAAATTCCTTTGCTTTAGCCCAAGATCTTGAACCGAAGGTCCCGGATTGTGCTAGGGCTCAGGTGTAATGATTCATGAGGGTTGTCACCCTTGTGAGCATTATGCTATTGTGAGTCCCGGTGCATGAAGCTGATCTTTAACCCAAGATCTTTTCCGTTGAACCCTGATGATTAAAATTTCAAACCCTACATCAGGTTGGCAAAATTTGAAGTTAGTCTTCAAGCTCGAGGTTGCAGCCGTAATTGTTTTGCTCAACAATGCTCCTCTCTATCACTAGCTTTAGCTAAAACTCCCTGTTATGGAACTAACTGAATCACGACGGGGTTGCTATTATGCGAGTTTTCCATCAATAATTGTGATTCCTCCAGTAACACCCGTCTCCTGAAACCCTTTCAGCACTAGTTGTCGGAAGAGTGCTAACAAGAGGCTTCTGCAATATCTTGAAATTGTTGTTAGCCCGTTCCTTAATCTAAATCTGTTGTCCGCCCCCTATCTGTCAGTTGACAGTCAAGTTTTATTCTGCATTGGGGTGCTCCAATGCATGTTATTCTTGTGGTTCGTCAAGGCATTCCACTTCGGGATGTCAGGAGAAACAAACTCCGGTACCTCTTCCATTTCCCGGAAAAGGGTCAAAGTTTTGTGATTCGCGGAGTAAGAGCTTGTCTAGCTTTTGTTCCGTTCCACCTGGAGTGTCACACTCTTTTATATCAGGAGGTCGTGCTTAGTCTCATGACGTACTTGATGAAGTGATGCTCTTACCCTTCCTTATCCATCTACCTCCGAGCTACCCGAGCTCGAGAATGTTGAGGATGAATATCGTTGTGGTGATCGGATATTCTTAGCAATTGTGATTGCTTTGAAATCCAAAGACCTTGGTGGCACTCTTAGCATGACTGGTATTCGTATCATCGAGCTGAGTTGTCTGTGTCGCCAAGTCCATCTGTTCAGGTGCACACCTTCGGTCAACGAGTTAGATTCATGTCGAAACTCTCAAGACCACATCTTTTTCCTTGAAAAGCAAGTTTCTCTCGCAACCAGTGACTTTTGTCGCTGTGGATCCGAGTGAAGTTCACTTTGTCTCCTCGGGTTTACTCACAAGTTGGTCATGCATGTGCGGATTGTTGTTGAGATGGTAGGTTGTTACCTCCAGTTCTCTAAATACGTCATGTGTGCCACTGGACGAGTTGTTCTTAAATAAGAAAAAGTTATCCAATCTCAGCATCTTACTGGTGTTTCCCCAATCAGAACTCAGTTGTGCTCCAGTGATTGGAGTATTTGCTGGTTAAATTTTCTCTTCATAATCGTGATCCAATGGAACTCAAAATCCACCTCGTGTTCTGGAGCTTGGCAGTGTAGACATATCTTGAGAATCTAGTTACCCTACCTTTCGGTTAGCTCTCGCAAACTCCTTCTTCGGACATGTCAAGTCTAAAATATCCGCACGCCTGACCAAATCTGAATCTCAAGCAGAAATGATGGTTGGTGTTCCTTCAAGAGCATGCCCTAAGCCTACTAGTAACCCCGACAATTTCGGTGTTGTGGTTCAAGCACCTCACCGGAAGATCTGTTGACGAAATCTCTTCAATCCTTAAAAATCACCCACTATCCCTGGGTACCATGGGTAATTTATTCCAAAATTTTCCCTTATAGCCTTTCTCTATCATCAAGTATGACCTTCGCTCGAAGATCGATTGAAGGCTATTCCGAAGATGGAGCGTGCTATCTAGAACCTCAAGGAGAACATTACCACGGAGTCACTAAATGTCCCTCGGTCAATCCTCCTAATCCACCTATCTTGTGGCAATAGCTCGTTTATGAGGTTTTACCTCTTTATCTAAATGTGCACCAATGTCGTATCTATCCTCCCTAGGTGAACCCGAGGTTTTGCCCAATCACACAGACGTTGGGCCAATTCATCAGCCCCGTTAGGGCCAAGCTCTTAATCTTATGGGAGTGTTGGTGTGTCGAAGGTGTGGAATCCAAAAGGGTGACCTTTCTCCTCTCGGTGCTTCAAATCTCTACGGTCTACGCATCAGGATGGTTTGAAGTATTGTTATCGCCTTGAACAATTGATCGGTTGTCCGATCTTCTGCTCGACCTTTGTTTGGTCAAGTCGTTCCTAGTTTCCTCAATGGCTTATGGTTTTGGGCAAGAGTCATTTTGTCTACCACTTTAAGCTATCTTCGGTTCTTTCCGCCCCATCGGCATGTCATGTTTCTTAGCTCCAGGTTAGGCACCGAGGAAGATCATCGTGGGATCAAGAAGACCGTGGAAGATACGTGTTGCCATGTTTCCCTCATCCCTCTTCCTACTCTAGAATCTCGGGACGAGATTCCTATAAGGGGGGTAGAATTGTAACAGCCCCAGTTTGGTACCCTAAAATATGGGCCAATTTTTCACTTTTTGCTTTGCATTGCATCATGGCATACATATTTAAATTGCAAAGTAATAAAGCAACAATTGGAAACCAATAAAAAGGGAAGCAAAACCTTCCCAGAATTTCAAACCAACTACTTTACTCAAATTGGTAAAACCAATTGTTCTTGAGTTCCCAAATTGTCCTGGAAGCTCAAGGACATATTTTTATAAATAATTGCCAAAGGCTAAATTCTTAACAAGCCACTAAATAAATTTGAGAATTCAATTTGGTTAAATTCAAATTATATTTTTGAAACCAAGTTAAAATTTCCAAAAATTCAAAATAAAATTATGGGGAACTTCATTAATATATTACGAGCCTCCATGAATAATTTCATTATTTTTGAATATATTCAAGTGCTCCAAATAAATACAATTAGGAAATTATCAAAATGACCCAAAATTAAAACCTGTGAAGGAATGTTGCTCAAAACATTTTAATTTGGGGCACAAATTTTTGTGGAGCTTCCTTATGACATGTGGAGCCCACATGATTTTTTGTAGTTTTTTATAAAAGTATTTAGGTGACCTAATTAAATCCCTAAAAAGGACACTGGACCTTTGTGTAAAAAAAAGAATTGGCGCCAAGGGGGTTTTCGCTAAAGGTTCTTCTCCCTCCTCACTGTCGCCACAGGGGAGTGTCCATGCCGCTCTGCCTCTGCGCCGCTCCCATGCCGCTCGAGACCGTGCCCTTCCGCGTGGAAAAGGAGGCCCCCGACAGTCGCCACCTGCTCTCCTCACTCTGCCTCCTCGTCCCTCCCCTTTTTCCGGATCGAGAGCAACCCGAGCTTCCGCGTGCTGCCACCGTGGAGAAGTCGCATTCGCCGTCGAATTGCCGCCCTTCGGAGCATCCCCGGAGCGAGTCGATGCCTCCCTCTCCTTCGCCACGTCCCCCTCTCCCTTCTCACCGACGGAATCGAGCCGGGGTCGCCCAGTTCGTCGTATCCTCGACTACCTCGCCCCGGCCGAGCCCCGCGAGATCGATTCCGGCGATCTTCCCGTCCACCCCGTCTCCGCCGAGCTCACCACGTGTCACGGGTAAGCCCCTCACCCGCTCTGGCTCTCTCCCGCTTTCCCTCCCCTCTCCTCGCCGCCGAATCGTGGTGGCCGTCGTCATCACCATCGGTCACCGCATGCCGGCGCGCGCGAGACCGCTTGCCCGGCCTGGACTCGGTTTGGGCCGGCACGAGGCCAGCCGCTTCGGCCATCCACCCGGCCCGTTTGCCCAGCCTGGGCCAGCCACAGGCCGGAACCCTCGGGTCACTGCCCGGCCTTGGGCCCGGCCTGTCTGCCTTCTGGTTTTTCTTTTCAAGAAATAAAATGAACTAAAACAATTAATATATTTTTAAATAATAATCCAAATTTGACAAATCAAATTTCAAAATGATCAGGAAAACAAACTCTACTTGTTAGAATCATTGTAACTTTATTTTGAAATTAATTCTTGCTGTTTATTTAGGAATTCCTAAAATGGTATAAATACTACCTAATTTGGGAAAAATCATATTTCGATAAATAATAAACCAAAAATTATGAATAAAATATCAATGTGATCAGCACTTCAATTGCTATCAAACCATGCTAAAATTACATCATGATCTCAAATATTTATTTGATGTTTTTCTTTATTTGATTAAAAGAATTAAGTTCAATTACTTATTTAATTCACTATTTATTCTTCGGTACTGAGAAAATTACAAATAAGGTACCAAAATGATCAGAAGGACAAACCCTATCCATTCATGTCATGTTCATGCATATTTGAGCCACTTCTCTAATAATGTAATAATTTATAAGTAAGTGATCACTAAGATAAATATGGGGTTGTTTCCAAATAATTGCACTAATTATTTGGAACTCCACTTAATTTGTTAAATAAATTAAATGTGGATATCTTTGCATAAACTTGTCATGTCATCGTGTGATTGCGCATTGCACCTTGTCTTCATGTGATTTATTTTGCTTTCCTATTTGTTTGGGTATCGATAGATTTCGGAGTTGAGGTCACCCCTTCCTACCCCGACGAGCCGTACTACACGCCCCGGCAGCAAGGCAAGAGATAACCTAACCTTCTTGGCATCTAGAATCCTATTGTTTTATAAACTTATATTTATCCACCAAAATATTGCATGCGTTTCCAATGTCTATTTGATCAAAATGTAGAGTATCCTATGAATGCATGTTCATCCCCGAACCAATACATGTATCCCCACCTATTAACCATAGGTTTGATGTGTTGGCCGCAGACAAAGATATAATTGTTGTTATATATGCTTAGCTATGCTTAGCCATGCTTAGTCATTTTTATATTTATGTCCGTTGATTAAATTCCATTATGATGTTTGATGATGGAATGTTTGGACATGGAGGTTGCCGTTGGTACTTAATTAAATTGCTAAAAGGCTTGGATGAGTTGCCATCGGGGATGGTGTTTTGCCTCATTCTTGCCGCCTAGGCTGAGAGTGCTTTTAGCTAGAACCAAGAACCGAGCGTGCTGCCATTGGTGGGTGTATGGGCGCCTTACTGACCGAATAATTTGTGAGGGGCTTGTTAAGGGTCCTCTAGTTTGCTATTTCCATTTGCGCGTGAGTTGTGTGGCTGGAAAAGAAACGATGAGGACGGTGGTGTTTAGGATGTGGCCGCGGGGCAGGGCGTTGGAGGCGCTGAACCTGTCCTTCCGCACACTGATGGTCCTTGAGTAAGCCTTATGCAATGTAAAGGTCTAACCGCGCCCGCTCGCCGGCCTTCCCCGGAAGAGGGCCAATCAGGTGAGCCGGACGGTACCAATGGGTAAATTAGTACACCCCTACAGGGTTAAATCTTTTCGAAAAGCCGTGTCCACGGTTATGGACAAATCTTGGGAAAGGCGGATTAGCTCATAGAAAAGTATAACTTAATGAATTAAAATTTGGCAGCTAAAGGTTGCAACTCAACTTGTGTTTAAAAGGTTCATTTCCTTAAGGGTGATTCGAGGGAGTGCCTTTGGTGGAGATGAGTGGTTTTGGCTACAAGTTGGTTCGACAAGAACCGAAGATGAAGGTTACTATCTAATCCCCTTTTGAAAAACATTCTGAGTAGACGATGCTATTTGTGTCACTTATGTCTTTTATAAAGGAAAAACTAGCTTTATGCAAAATAGCTACATACGGCTTTAGAGCCTCCGTCAGCATTGGGCCTATATCGCCCTACTAAACTTGCGAGTACGTCGTACTCAGTCTCTCTTTGCTGCCTATTAATTTGTTTCAGAGGAGGACGACACCGAGCACACAGGTGGGTTCTTCGTGGACGTCGACGAGTAGCTCGGGGTTCTCAGGTGTCAGCTTGGGACCGTGGAACAAGCTGGCTGGGTTATTATTATCTGTAGGCCTCTTAGGCCATATTTGCATCTTGTTGTTAGACAACACTACTTCGCTTCCGCTTGATGAATTGTTGGGTCTGTGACCTTTTGGTGTGTAACATTTTTATCTTTCTCATATATGAATTTTTGTGTCATAGAGTCTGTGATGTGCCAGTTGTTCCACAAGTCTTGATCTCTGTTTTATACATTGATAGCTATGCCAGTGTTTATGGCACGATCGATGTGTTGGGTGGGAGTGGTAATTCCATGCCCTTCGATTGTGTAGCATAGCCTGAGGGTTACATAGCCTCTCGGTATAATTCCGGGGTCGGGGCGCTACAAGTACGATGTGAGATCCTAGCTCAGGGCTCAATAGGATTAATAGGATACTCATATCAACAAGTTGTAACTTCTTTTCCGGAAGCTCATTCGAAAAGAACTCCGAGGTTAAGTGTGCTTGGCCCAGAGCAATTTGAGGATGGGTGACCGACCGGGAAGTCCTTCCCGGGTGCGCACGAGTGAGGACAAAGTGCGCAGAAAAGACTAGTGTTGGTCTGTGGGGCCAGTCTAGAGATCCTAGAGAGCTGCCAGGCGTAACAGTCTCTCCTTCGCTTCCGCCTCCACCTTGATGCGAGTCCACCCCTCCACATTCAGCATCCCTTGATCCAGGCGTTCCTCGTCGAGGTTCGCCCTGGCCTGGAACATCTCCTCCGCCTCAAGGAAAGTCTTCTTCTGAGCTCTTCGTGCTGGCGGGACAGCCTAAGCTCTCGGGCGTTAAGTAACTCCTCATCCGCTGCCACCCGCTCCTCGCGGGCGCGTACGTCCTCCTCCCAGGAGGGGGAAGAGGGCTCCTGCCGCTCAATCTCGGCCTTCGTGAAGGCCAAGAACTCCCTGACGTTGGGGAACGTCCTCGTGAACCCCGGCGTCGGGTCCGCTGCCTGCGGGTCGGGCTGGGGGCTCGCGGGTCTCGATGCATGGGCATCACCGGGGGCCTGCTCGGCCTCGGCATCAAGTTCGGGGTGGACCGCCGGGGGCTCAACGTCGCCCTCGCCCCCGGCGCGGTCCTCCGTCCCTTCGGCGCCAAGTTCGGGGCGGGCCGCTGGGGCCTCAACGTCGCCATCATTCCTGGTGCGGTCCTCCGCCTCGAGATCTGCATCAACAACGAAGTGTCAGCCTCTGGGGATCCTTCCGGCCACCCGGGGGTGACGGTGACGACTCCGGGTGGAGTTACCTGGAGACGGCGCCGAGGCTGTCGGGTCCCGACCCGGGGCCGCTCGCTCCTGCCCACAAAGGGGCGACATCCGGGCCGCCATCGACGGCGACCCTTCGATTCCTCCCTCCGGGGATCTGGCCCTCGGAGGGGTCCTGCTGGGAGACGGCAGCTTCCCCGCGACCGCCGCGGGGCTCTCCGCGGCCTCTCCCGCCTCTTCGTCTTCGTCCACTCGGGCGCGCTTCCGGGGGCTTCCGGACCCGGAGGATCTGCGAACGCGCAATGGCGGTCAGGGATGCCGCGGTCCCTGGCAAGCATAGAAGGATCAAGGTGGGAGTCAGGCTTACCTCTGGGCCCGTTTGGCGCCGGAGAAGCCCCACCGCTTCCCCACCAAGTCTCCGAAGAGATCTGGCGCCGACACGCTCTCGTCGTCTCCATCGTCTGCAAGAATCAGGGGCGGGAGGGCCTCGGACTCTCCGTCTGAGTCCTGCCCCGCCGGCGAGTTCGGAGGTGCTGGCTGCTCGGGGGGCAGCTCTACCCCAGCGCCTCCCCCACTCGCGGGTACCTCTCCTTCGCCTCGGGGAGGTGCGGGGGGAGAGGAACGGCCCTGCTCCTCCGGGATCGCCTCTTCCTCGTCTCCATCGTCAAAGGCTCCAGGCTCATCCGGGGCAAAGATCCCATAGGGCGGCCCCACCGCCATCCAAGACCTCCTGTGAGCCGCCGTCTTGGGCACCGGAGGTGGGTCCAGGAACTCGATACCCTGGAGCCCGTAGGCGTTGCACCGTGGCATGGGAGGCGTGACGTCTCCGCCCTCAGGGCGGTTGAGCAACGAAAGAACTCCTGGTGGAAGGTCGTACGGCGCCTTCGGGAGCAAGAAGAACATCTTCCCCTTCAGCAGCTCTGGCGATACTCAGGACCCCATCTCCTGGCGGGTCTCCCACAGCGGCTGGGACCTACGCTGTAGCGGGGCGATCCCCCACCGGAAGAAATCACCAGTGATCATAGCGAAAGTCACCTGACTGTCGCGGAGCTCCGTCAACCTCCTAATGATCGGGAGGAGAGCTTCATCTTGGGAGCTTACATCCCTGGAGTTGGCTAAACTCTCGGCCTGGGCATTTGGCACCAAAAGGTGGGGGCTGAGGCTATCTACCTGGATGGAGTACAAGTTATTCCTCCACTCCTTCCAGTCAGGTTGGATCTTCGTCTCCGGATACTAGTGCGCATTCTCCTACTTGAGGCAGAAGGACACTCCGCCCGCTATCCACCTCGATCTCCCCATTCGGGGCATGAAGAACTGTCGGAACAATGCCACGGAGGGCATCACACTGACGAACGCTTCGCAAGCGTGTGCGAAGGTTGCCAAGATCAGCACCGCGTTCGGGTGCAGATGGAGCATATGCAGCCCGAACGCCTCCAGGACCGCCATGAAGAAGTCAGAAAAAGGGGGAAGCAGTCCCATCACAGAGAAGTCGTGGAAAGTCACCACCTCGCCGTCCTGCAGGGGGCTTGTGTCCGGGCGAATCTTCAGCTGGTCGCCTCCAATGAATTCCGCGGCGAGCGTGCCGTGGGCGCGAGCAATCCCCTCTTTGCTTGCGAATATGCTCGGAGAGAACAAGGCTTGTGTTACCCTCGGTGGGGGAAGAGGAGCGGCCCGGGCGGGGCCCGCCGCAGTCTTCTTCTTCCCGGCGGTCTGCTTCACTTTCCTCACTGCTCTTTTCTCCCGCCTGGGCGCCATGGGCGGGGGAAGGGAGAAGGAGTCCGCGGTGCGCTGCGAAGCGGAGGAAGACGAAGTGCGATTGGGCGGCGATTTGGGATTTCTGCGATTGGGGAGAAGTAACGGCTACAGTTCCCTGGAACCGTGGCTTATAAGGCACACCACGCGTCGCGTCGTGGCCCCACCACTCCGGCCGGCGCGGGGATCGAGGAGGCATTCCGTCCGGCGCGCTTCCTCCCGTTGGATTCAAGACGAGCGTTGGCGATCCGCGCGGACCGCAACGTTCACCAAGGCAAAGAAGACCCGTGGGGCGCGCGTCTCCGTGAAGCGCGGCCCTAGCGGATAACTCCAAGACAGTCAAGACCTGACGCCAGGGACCCACTTTGACTCTTTTTTGGTCATAGCCCCGGCAGCAGAAGGACGTAGCCGCCGGGACTATGCCCGGGGGCTACTGTCGCAACAGTGGAACATGGGGTTCCCCTGATGCGGTCAAAGTGGGTCCACCGCCTGTGGGACCACCAAGAAGGCAAGCAAGGCCAAGGTTCAAGACTGGCAGATGCCCCCCCCCATCTCCCCCACGGCGACAAGACAAGCACGTCATCGACAACCACGGCGAAGGACCAGGGGACCCCCCGAGGCCCCCTTCAACCTGGCAGACATCGCGGAGGTCCCGGGGACCCCGATGCCCGGCAGGAGGCCAGGCTCACCCCCAGGAACCAACCTCCGGACACACAAAGAAGACAGGCTTGCCAGCCCCGGCTGGAAGCTCCTAGAAGACTTGGACGCCAAGAAGATGAGGCGCCGCGGGGGGACAAGGATGGAAAAGGTGTCAGCCTCTGTCCGCCCGCCCTGGAAAAGTTGGTCGACCGCACCTAACCCCCCTCAGAAGAATACTTGGACGAGAAGAAGCCACGTCACCCCCTAAGAAAAACCCGGAGGGGTTTTCCCGCCAAAACCCCTCCGCCCCCCAAAGGTGCACCTGTGGGATCCCCTTAGCCTATAAAAGAAGGACCAAGGCACCTGAGGGAAGGGACGGATTCCCAGAGAGTCGGAGTCTAGGCTAGGTAGCGCACAAGACAAAGAGTAGCACAGGCGAGAGGTGATATCCTCCGGGTCAGGATCTGCTCGTCTTCAACCTCTACCCGACACCTCCTGGGTTCGCACCCGCAACCACCTCTGTAAAGCTACACCATGATATACCACTCAATCCAGACATGCAGGAGTATGGCTATTAGCCTCCGAGCGGCCTAAACCTGGGTAAACTCCTTGTGTCTCTGCGGTGCTTGCTTGTATGTAGATCTCGGGCTTAGACAAAGTCCCCCCGGCGGAAGTCATTTCTCAGCCTCCTTCGCGCCCCATACCGAACCTAAAAAGGGGGTATCCTTTACTCCTAGTGTCCGTGATCCAAGACACGACACTTACAATAAGACAAATGATGCTTCACACATTGCAACTTTGTTCTTTAGGGAAATCGTTCGTCTACATTGAGTGCCAAAGACCATTGTTTCGGACCGAGATGTCAAGTTCACAAGCTACTTTTGGAAGGAATTGATGGCCAAGCTAGGAGTCAAGCTCCTCTTTTCCACCGCTTACCACCCACAAACCGATGGCCAAACCGAAGTGGTGAGTCGAAACCTATCAACATTCCTCCGCGCTTTAATCAAGCCAAACCTCGAGGGCTGGGAAGAATGCATACCGCATGCCGAGTTCGCCTACAACCGTGCCAAGCACCGTGTGACCAAGCGGAGCGCGTTCGAGGTTGTCTATGGGTTCAACCCCAACACAGCTCTAGACATCCTCCCACTTCCCCTCCTCGAGCGCGCAAACATGGACTTCGACAAGCGAGCTGACTACATGAAGACACTCCATGAGTCCACCCGAGCTACTTTAGAGATGCCCACCAACCGCCATGCCGCCAAGATCAACGAGTTGAAGAAACCCTTGGTATTCGAAGAAGGAGACCTTGTGTGGCTACACCTTCGCAAAGACCGCTTCCCGGATGAAAGAAAGTCCAAGCTTGCTCCTCGTGGTGACGGCCCTTTCAAAGTGCTCAAGCGAATCAACGACAATGCCTACAAGTTCGACATCCCAACCTCCAAGTACTTGGTACATGACACATTCTACGTCTTCGACTTGTCTCCTTTCCATGGATATCCAAATGATCACGATGGTGATGAGTCGAGTGCGACTTTTTCCGAGGGGGGGAGATGATGTAGCCCCACGTGTGGACAACACCATGACCGACAGACATAAGGGCCCGATGACAAGATCAATAGCCAAGGCTATGCAAGACAAGGTGAACTCACTCCTATCCTTGCATCATTTCAATCTCTCCATGGATGGCTTGCTGCCTCAAGCAGATATGCCATGTGTTCTCAGGTTCGAGCCCGACATCGACCTCTCCACGGGCAAGGGAGTCAAGGAAGGAGAAGGACATGAAGACGGTGATCGAGAAGATGGTGAACAAGCTGCTGGTCAAGAGGAAGAGCAATCAAGAGGAGAAGACCCAGGAGAAACCGGTACTACCGGCCTCAGAGCGGTACTACCGGCCAACTACCGGCCTACTACCGGAAATGCTCTCTGTTAGAGGTCCGGTAGTGGCCCGGTAGTGAACCGGTACTACCGGCTTGGGGGCAGTACTACCGGCTGGCGCGGGCTAAGCAGATTCGGCATTTGAGCCTTGTTTCTTATCCACTCACCTACCCCTTCATGGTTAGTCTATAAGTAGTCCCCCTTTGCCTCAGATCTAGGGTTAGACTTGATTTAGACTTGATGAGCATGGCTCTTCCATCCCACCTCTTGTGGAGATGAATTCCTACCTCTTATTGTACCTACTCTTTCACTTGGTGATTCTAGTAGAACAAGCCAATCTTCCCTCCGCGGGTTCTATTGGATCGGTGGACCGGCCAGTAAGAGAAACAGTTTCATTGAGTGTGTGGTTGACTTGGGATCCGGAGGCTACTCCGTTGGGGGTTTGTTGCCGGGTTATTCTTCCTCGTAGGCTCCACGAGTTATCCTCTTTGAGTTCGTTCTTCATGTTCTTCATCTTTCCCCTCGTCCACCTCGGGTCAATCCGTGAAGATCGGGCCACCTCTACATCAATCCCCTTCCTCCTCCAACGGCTTCGACTTCGGCAACATCGATAACGAGAATTGATTTTATAGAGTTTAGGTTGAAATTAGCTCAAATTATTATAAAATATCAACAATTTTAAATGAAAAGTTTAAACTTTATTTAAATTTGGTTGTACAACGTTTTTTAGGATTAGGGTTTGAAGGAGCCACTCATCGGTACGGACAAGTGTTGGCACCCAAACAAGCCACTGTTTTAGGGTGGCAGACAATTTTTCTGATGGCACCAGTGAAGATGCTCTAACCATCGTTGGAAGCGGTGTTTTTGGTGACGTGTCCCCTCTCAGGTTTATTGATGGCAAGGCCCCTGAACCCAGCTAGCGATGCGATGCCACCGACTGTTAAGCGTGGATTGGGCATGTAAACGAAACAAATATGTGGGGGAATAGCACAACACTCTAAGGCATGGCTTTCGATATATTTTATATTAGAAGAGTCTATACAAATACACAAGTTAATCGTATTAGGTTAGGACTAGTCTAGGACATATACATTACATCAACACCTTCCCTTAATCTTAACGCTATCTGACAAGTGAAGATTGCGCTAGCAAGCCGCGAAAAATGGTAACGGCAGTGGTTTAGTGAAGATGTCTGCAAGCTGATCCTTTGACGAGATGAACTTGATGTGCAAAAGTTTCTGTGCAACTCGCTCACCACAAAGTGATACTCAACCTCTATATGCTTCATTCGAGCATGAAAGATAGGATTGGATGACAAATAAGTTGCTCCAATATTATCACACCAAAGAACAGCGGACGATCCTGTGAAATCGCAAGCTCCTCAAGTAGTGACTGTACCCAAATCAATTCAGCAGTCGCATTTGCAAGAGCCTTGTACTTTGACTCTGTACTCGAACGAAACACTGTAGCCTGTTTGCGAGCGCTCCAGGCGATCAGATTAGGACCATAGAATATGGCGTAACCCCACGTTGATCGCCGATCATTAGAATTTCCAGCCAAGTCAGCATCAGAGAACACAGACAAAAGGCAGGAGGAGTTTGCTATAAGATGTAGACCATGGGAGACAGTCAGGTGAATATAGCGCATGATGCGCTTGATGATAGACCAATGTGTACTACGAGAAGCATGAAGATACTGGCACACCTTGTTAACCGTAAACGAAAGATCTGGACGTGTGAGTAAGAGATACTGGAGGCCACCAACGATGTTACGATACTGAGTCGCATCCTCAATAGATAGGAGATCACCCTCAGTGGAATTGAGCTTCTCGGTAGCAGCCATAGGAGTGTACACGGAGTGACACTGAATCATCCCAGCATGGTTGGATAACCGTAGCTAGGGAACTTTCGTGAGACTTGCCTCAGTGGCGACTGGCGTCATGCCGATTTCATCCTTGTGATTCTCCCTTTCCAATCGCTCTCCAGATTCGATCTCCTCTCTGATTCTCCCTCAATCCTTTCTGGTTCTTGATCTGTTTCTCCCCATCATCAATCCCCTACTTCCTCTACCATCCCCGGATTCACTTTGAAGAGAGAAGAAAAGTTAGATACGCAAGTAGGCTGCTGCTTCGCCACCTATCCCCACCTTCCCCGGCCTAACCTTGCCATTACCGGACCTCCGCTTTCACCGCGTCGCTTCAGCGCTGCCCCTCCCCGCCTTGTGCCTTCCTCCCTCGCAGCCCAATACCGTTTCTCTCCCCCGCCCAACACCTCCCCTCTCCCCGTCCAGAGTTCCTCACCCCGCCGCACATACCAGCTTCTTCCAACTTCGAGCGCTCACATCCTTCTCCGATTCCATCCCCGTCTAGCTTCCATATACGCTCCCGCCTTCTTCTCCCGTCCAGTATCTCGCATAACAACATTGAAATTACAACTTCTGAAACTGCAGCCGAGGGCAGCAGGTTCCAACTCTGTTTTTCTATCCAACCCCTTCTGCTCAACTATGAGCATTTTGATCTGGAATTGTCGAGGATTGGGGACGGATGCCACGATTGGCGAGCTGCGATGGTTGGTACAGACCTTCCGTCCAACCCTTCTCTTCTTGTGTGAGACTAAGATGAAGGATAAAAATGCGAGAAATTTCATGTGGTCTTTTGGATATTCGAACTCCTTTGCTGTCAGCAGTGATGGCCAAAGTGGTGGCTTATGTTTGTTTTGGCGGTCTTCTGTCAATGTTCTCTAAAGGCTTTCAACAAGAGATGTATTGATGTTCATGTCATGCCTGAAGAGGGACCAGTGTGGAGAGCAACTTTTGTGTATGGAGAACCAAGAAGAGAAAACAGATATCAGTTTTGGGATTTTCTCCGGTTTATGCGAGCACAATGGGATGGTCCATGGATCGGTTGCGGGGATTTCAATGAGGTGTTATGCCATGATGAACATAAAGGTCTCCGAGACAGAACAGATAAGCAGATTAATGACTTCCGGGATTGCTTGGCAGATTGCGGCCTTGTCGACTTGGGATTTACTGGTCCTAAATACACTTGGTCCAATCGCCAGGACCCTCATCGCCATGTCAAAGCTCGACTTGACCGTGTGCTAGCTAATGGTGTTTTTTCTAGTATCTATGATAACTATTTGGTCGAGAACGTGATCACCACATCCTCTAATCACTATGCTATCCATGTTGTCCTAAATAATGGGGTGACTCGTTATGAGACTCCTCCGGTTCAGTATGGTTTCAAATTTGAAGCAATGTAACTGAGAGCGTCCGATTACAGGGATTTCCTAGAGAGGACATGGTTGGAAGGCCGAAATGGTTCCCCTTTATCGTTGTAGTCTACCTGGTCAAATCTGAATCAAGTGGCTCGCTCGCTCAAGCAATGGAGCAGAGAATCCTTTGGCTCGATCAAGACTAATATCCGCAAATTGGAAAGGCAACTCAAAGTGCTACGCTCGTTCCCTCCCTCAGATGCGTCGATCATGGAAGAGCGCTCGCTAGAGCGACATTTATGTGAACTCTTCGAGCGGGAGGAAGTTATGGCTAGGCAACGCTCACGGGTGGACTGGCTCCGTGAAGGCGATCGGAACACCGCCTTTTTCATGCTAGGGCATCTGCGCGCCGGCGTACAAATACAATCAAGTCTCTTGCACGGGCGGATGGCTCGATGACTCAAAATAAGGAGGAGATAAAAGGTATGGTCCAATCTTTTTACGAGAATTTGTTTACTACAGAACCACATGCCTCCCTGGATGCAGTCCTAGATTCTATTCCTTGTAAGGTTGACGATTCCATGAACGATGAATTGTGTAAGCCTTATACGGATGAGGAAATCCGATTTGCCTTATTTCAAATGGGACCAACGAAGGCACCCGGACCTGATGGTTTCCCCGCTCTATTCTACCAAACTCATTGGGAGTTTTTAAAGGAGGACATTTGCCATGAGGTCATATGTTTTTTGTGTGGAATGCAAATACCTGATGGTTTTTGTGACTCTGTCATCGTCCTAATTCCAAAAGGTGCAAGGCCAAAACATCTCAAGAACTTCAGACCTATAAGCTTGTGCAACGTCCTATATAAGATAGCTTCAAAAGTGCTGGCTAATAGGCTCAAGAGTCTCTTGCCGACAATCATCTCTGAACATCAAAGTGCTTTCGTTCCAGGGAGATTAATTACTGACAACGCCCTGATTGCCTTTGAATGTCTTCACACAATTCGGCAACAAAAATCAAAGAGACCTTACTTTGCTCTGAAGATTGACATGACAAAAGCGTATGATCGCGTCGAGTGGAGCTACCTACATGGATGCCTGAGCATACTTGGTTTTGCCCCGGAATGGATCAGTACGGTGATGAGATGTGTTACTTCGGTTCGGTATGCTGTCTGAGTCAATAAAGAACTCACAAATCCCGTGATTCCTACGAGAGGAATCCGACAGGGAGATTCTATCAGCCCTTACATGTTCCTTCTATGCAATGAAGTCTTGTCGAGTGTGCTTTTGCACAAGGAGTCGTGTGGTAAGCTACAAGGTATACGAAATGGTCATCAAGGCCCTCCTATCTCACACCTCCTATTTGCCGACAATAGCATTTTATTTGCTAGAAGTGACCAGCGTAGTGTTGACTCCCTGAAGGAAGCACTGAATTTATATTGCCAAGGTTCAGGACAGAAAAATTAATCTTGAAAAGTCATCTATCTTCTTGGGGTCTCATTGCTCCAATGATACCAAGCAAAATGTGATAAATATTCTGGGAGTTACAAATGAAAATTTTCTTGATAAATATCTTGGAATGCCTACTCAAGTGGGCAGGTCACCATCTAGTATGTTCAAATTTCTGAATGATAGAGTCTGGCAACGCATCAACACTCTATCTGATAGACCTCCTTCTCGGGCGGGTAAGGAAGTCTTGCTGAAATCGATTATTCAAGCCATCCCGACCTATATTATGAGTTGTTTTCGAATCCCTGTTGCCATTTGTGAAAGAATGAGACAAGCTGTTGCTGATTATTGGTGGGGGAGGGAAGATAGAAAGAGGAAGTTGCACTGGCGTTCATGGGATTGGTTATCATTACCGAAAAGTTTGGAGGGTTGGGTTTTCGTGATTTTTCTCTCTTTAACCAGGCTATGCTTGGCAAGCAATGCTGGAGGCTCCTTACTGAACCCGAATCCCTTTGTGCCCGTGTTCTTAAGGGACGTTATTTTCCACATTGTGATTTCTGGGAAGCTCCAAAACCCAGATCATCATCTTATACTTGGAGAAGTATTCTGTTTGGATGAGAGCTTGTGAAGGCGGGTGTTCGTTGGGGAATTGCGAATGGCCAAAAGGTTAAGATCATGTTAGATAATTGGATCCCTGGAAGACCACCGCACCTATTGCAAACTCTTTCTCCAATTCCAGAAAGTGCAAGAGTGTGTTCCTTGATGGCCGATGGACAAGGGTCCTGGAATGAAGAAAATGTTAGAGCTTTCTTCCCAGAGGAAACTGCGGAACTCATCCTACAGACTCATATTAGCCACCATGGCGGAGATGATTTCGTATCTTGGCCTCACACTCCCTATGGCATGTATACTGTCCGATCGGCGTACAATCTGGCCCGGTCTTCGAATTTTTTTGTAAAGCGGAGTACGGCTGGTCGTGGCCTCCCGTCAAATTGGGATGTTGAAGAGAGACATTGGAAGGCCATATGGGCAATCAAGGCGCCGAAAAAGATGAACATCGTGCTCTGGAGGTTTGCGCATGATTGCCTCCCTTCCGGTCTTCAATTACGCCAACGAAATATTCCTGCTAATCCTAGTTGCATCCACTGTGGTAGAGATGAGAGTGTTGAGTTGCCTACTTTTCTGTCGGTTCTCCACAGAGGTGTGGAGGGAGGTTAAAAATCAGTATAATATCTATCTATGTCGTAGAAACTTCCGATCGCCGAAACAATGGTTGTTTGATTTCATCGACAGAGCTTCACCGCAACAGTCCACTGTCTTGGCGGTCGATGTGTGGCATATTTGGGAGCTGAGAAATGCAGCCAGAAATGATGAAGGTATTATCCACCCACACCGTATTGCCTTAAAGATACATGCTTATGTTGATTTTTTGCTGCTATATCTTTATAAGACTGATTCCGGGCAAAGTCGTGAGCCATCATTTTTTCCTACAATCAGATGGTCTCCGCCGCCGCACGGTTCAGTCCTTGTTAATGTTGGCGCAGCTGTGTTTTCAAATGTGCACAAGGTTGGAATTGGTGTTGTGATCCGTGATCACAATGGGAAGTTCTTGATGACTTGCAAATAGCCACTCAAGGGTATCGTGTCGCCAAAACTAGCTGAAAGTTGGGCGCTCCAGTCTGCCGTGTCTCTCGTCCGTGACAAAGGTTTCACCTCAGTGGTGTTTGCTTCAGACTGCCTCTCTCTTGTTCAATGAATGAACTCTTCTTCAGCTGATAGATCTGAAGTGTGTGCTGTGGTGGCAGACATCAAGCTTCTACTGGGCGGCTTCTCATCAGTTTCTTTCTGCCATATCAAGAGATCACTCAATGTAGCTGCTCACATCTTAGCTAGGTCATGTGAGGTTGATGTATCCTCTAATGTATTCTATACTGTACCTGATTCAATTAGGCAGGCTTTGTGTATGGACATCTCCTAATCAATAAAGTGCAGCTTTTCCTCAAAAAAAAATCCCAGCACGACGGAGGAGGTCCAAGGCATACTTCTTCTATGTGAGAATGAGTCCCTTGGACACGGTGGAAACCTCGATGCCAAGAAACAAGTGCAGGGGCCCCAAGTCTTTGACAGCAAACTCGGATCTCAGACTGTGAACCAAACGAGAAGCAGCAGTGGTAGAGGAGCTCACCAAAATAATATCATCAACGTACACAAGAAGGTACATAGTGATCTCTGGGCGACGCAGCATGAACCATGACGTGTCCGCTGTGGATGGTGTGAACCCATGCGCACGAAGAGCAGCACCAAGATGAGCATGCCATGCACGTGGAGCCTGCTTCAGACCATATAGAGCTTTGATCATATGACACACATGTTGTGGCTGCGAGGAATCAACAAAACCAGGTGGCTGACGCATATAGACCTACTCCTTAAGAACACCGTGAAGAAAAGCATTTTGGACATCGATCTGACGGAGGTGCCATCCCTTGGAAACAGCAAGAGACAAGAGCAAACGAATAGTGGCAGGCTTGACAACAAGACTGAATGTATCTTCCTAGTCAATACCATACCTTTGATTGAACCCTTTGGCCACTAGGCGTGCTTTATAACGCTCAATGGACCCATCAACCCTTTGAACACTCGAGTTCCATGGCAGAGCGCCAATGTGGAGTGCAAAGGGCCTCATGGTGGTTAGCGGGCTCAATAGTCGGATCAGTAACACCATTAGCTTGACACGCAGCAAATCGGGCAATGGTTCCATCGGTCCGCTGCTTAGGCTGGAATGTGCTAGTACGGCTGCGCGTGATGATCCGGGTGCGAGCAGGAGCATCTGACGGTGCAGCTGTGGGCGCAGATGAAGCCAAGCCAGGGGTCGGCGTGGACGCACTCGGAGGCATTGAAGGCGAGGCTGGGTCAGGCGAGTCCGGCGCAGGAGACCGCGGCCTCGGTGACAACGGCCCAGGCGACGGCGGCCCACCAGCATAATCCAGGCGAGGAGGCAGGGAGACCGGCGCAGACTGGCGAGGAGGGTGCTCCTATACCCCGCCTTACGTGGAGGTAGGATAGCACTGTGCAACCCATTGCGCGTGAAATGGGCCGGCCCAAAACTGCACAGGTACGCTCGTTTTTTTCTTTTTCTTTATTTTTTGTTTTTCTTTTCTTTTTTATTTTCTTTTTTTACTATAAGAAGAAAATGTGTTTATATTTGTGAAAAAAAATAAAAATAATTATAATAAAAATATATTTGTATATTTTAAAAATAATATATTTATTGTATTTGAATGATTTGCAAACATGAAAATTTTGTATTTGAACGAAAATTTAAATATAAATTTTATGTTATTTGAAAGATTTTTTAATAAATATTTATCTTATTTGAACGATTTCTAAAAATGAATAATTATGTTATTTGAATGAATTTTCAATAAAACATTTTATCTAAATTTAGTGATTTTTAAAAACATGAACAATTATGTTATTTGAATAAATTTTTAATAAAAAATTATCTTATATGAACGAATTTTAAAACATGAACAATTATGTTATTTGAACGAATTTGCAATAAAACATTTTATCTTATTTGAACGAATTTCAAACATGAACAATTATGTTAGTTGAACGAATTTTTAATAAACATTTATATTACTTGAGCGAATTTTAAAACATGAACAATTATGTTATTTGAACGAATTTGCAATAAAACATTTTATCTTATTTGAACGAATTTCAAACATGAACAATTATGTTATTTGAACGAATTTTTAATAAACATTTATCTTATTTGAACGAATTTCAAAACATGAACAATTATGTTATTTGAACGAAAATTCAATAAAACATTTATCTTATTTGAACGAATTCCAAAACATGAATCATTATGTTATTTGAACGATTGTCAAAACATGAACAATTATGTTATTTGAACAAAAAAGCCACCCACAGAAAATAAAAAGGAAAAAGAAGAAAGAAAAAATAAAAAGAAGAAAAAAAATAAAAAGAAACAGAAAAAGAAAAAACATAAAAAGAAAGAAAAAAACGAAAAAGAAAAAAAAAGGAAATACAAAGACAAAAAAGAAAAAGGAAAAGAAAAAAGAAACAGAAAAACAGAAGGTACCCGTAATGGGCCTGGCTCAGGAAAAAGAAAGAGGAAAAACGAAAGAAGACAAAAAAATAGAAGGTTGATGCCCGTAATGGGCCTGGCCCATGGGAGAGAGAGGAGGTACGCGGAGGTTTGTATACCCGCGTTACGCGGGTATAGGATCCGCGCCAGACGGCGATGGGGAGGCAGCCGACTCGATCCATGCATCAGTTTGCATGGGGCGATGATCGACGTGATCGTCGTGAGCTGAAGTCGACGCGTCCGGAGGTGCCGAGTCCTCAAGAAGCTCGAGGCGAGCACCACGCCCAGTTAGGCAACAATAGTGGAGAATATGCAACATCTGCAAACTGGTCAATTAATAGAAACAGGAGATGACTCATGTGGTGCAGACACAGGAACGGATGGTGAATGTGAGAAGGGGGGCACACTTTCATCAAAAACGACATCCCAAGAAATATACACACCATTGGAGGGAACATGCAAACACTTGTATCCTTTATGGAGAGAACTATAGCCAAGAAAAACACACTTTTTGGAGCGAAACTCAAGCTTGTGTTTGTTTTATGGATTAAGATGAGGCCAACAGGCACACCCTTTAAGAAAAGTGTAGTCGGGAGACTCGTGAAACAACTTTTCAATGGGGGTTTCCATGTTAAGGACACATGTAGGAAACCGATTAATCAGGAAACTAGCGGTAACAAAGGCATCACTCCAAAAGCGAAAAGGAACGGACGCATGAGCTAGTAAAGTAAGCCCAGTTTCAACAATGTGCCGATGCTTGCGTTCGGCAGCACCGTTTAATTGTTTGGTGAGTATGAGGACATGCCACACGATGAAGAATGCCACATTTTTGAAAAAACGTGTTGAGGTTGCGATATTCGCCCCCCAATCAGACTGAACAGGAGAATTTTGTGACCAAGTAGGCGCTCAACATGTGTTTGAAACTTAATAAAAACATCGAAGACATCAGATTTGCGCTTAATAAGATAGAGCCATGTAAAGCGACTGTAAGCATCAATAAAACTCACATAATAATTGTGTCCACGAATAGAGGTTTGCGCGGCCCCCCAAACATCGGAATAAATGATCTCTAAAGGAGATTTTATTACATGAGTAGACATAGGAAAAGGTAACTGATAGCTTTTCCCTTGCTGACAAGCATCACGCACGAGAATGTTTTTATTGGTAGACTCTATAGGAAGCACATGACGATGAAGAACATGCTGAACGATTGGGGACGCTGGGTGACCAAGACGGCAATGGCACTTGGCCGACGAAACATGGATACTGCTGAAGGCTTGACGTACTGGTGGGGCACCAATGGGATATAAAGCACCTCGACTCCGACCACTAAGGATGATGTCCCTCGAATCCCGATCCTTCACAAAAACATCATAGGGATGAAACTCAACAAACACATTGTTATCACGAGTAAGTTTCTTAACGGAAAGAAGATTACTAGTAACTTCGGGAACATAGAGGACATTTTTAAGTTGAAGTGGTGTAGAAGTACGTGTGGAGATAGACGATTGACCAATTTGAGAGATGCGCATACCTGAACCATTGGCGGTGTGGAATTGATCCTTCCCATTGTATGACTCCCTCATGGTGAGCCTGTCAAGATCGACGGGCGGCTGCCATAGCAACTTGGTGCTCAGTGTTGGCGCCATCATTGCCGACGCCGAGATATTCACGGTTAAACCGTTTGAAGCACTTTGAAGCAATGTGTCTGACGATGCCACGGAGCTGGAAAACAGGACGATTGCCACCATTGCCGTGATGACGGTTGTCACCACGGCCGCCTCGAGAACCACCCTCGCCCGAATTTTTGTTGTAGTGGGCGGGCGGCTGCGGGGTGGATGTAGGCGGACGAGGTGAAGGCTGCAACGGCTGGCGAGGGGCACCGTTCCCACCTCCACCCTGCTGCGGACGGTTGTCGAGGTTGCCACGAAAGGCGGCGGAGGCGCGCCGAGCTTCAACACGTTGCTCGGTGCTGAGAAGACGCGTGTATAGGTCACGCGTGGAGATCGGTGTCTCCCGGTCTTCGACAGCTTCAACGAGGCCGTCATACTCCGAGTCGAGACCATTGAGGATTAGACGCAAACTCGCAATCGCGTAGAGGCTGTCCAATGGACGTTATGGTATCTGCAGCAGACTTGACCTGATGGAAGAAGGTCGACGCCAATTGATCGAGTTTCTTCATCTGACCAAGCTGGTTCCTGATCTGCGTCGAGCGGGAGTTGGGCTGCGAGCCAAAGCTGGTGGTGAGCGTCGTCCAGGCATCATAGGCCGAGGTGGTGAAGAGCACCAAGCCAGAAACCGCCGACGTGAGAGAGGAGACGATCGCGAACAAGATGTCTTCGTACTGCTCAATCCATGCACGGTGCTCCGGGTTCTAGATGATGGCCATGCGACCTCCTTCTGCTGGGATAGAGAGCCGCTTCAGCGTGCATAGTAAGTGTCGGGACTATGGGAACCAGGCCCCCCCGTCCCAGCTGTCAGTGGCCCGAACGCTTCACACCGTCACAATGATCCAGCATGCACATCGTGAGGGACCCCGCTCCCTCGCGGATCAAGACCGAAGGACCACGCCAAGCTCGCCTCGCGAGGCGTCCGGACGAAGGCCCCTCTGCGTCTGCCCCTCGGAGGGAAGAGATAACGCCAAAAGTGTGCAGCAGGGTCGTGCCAGGGCGGTCTGCCCATTTTGGTGATTAAAGACTGGGACGGTGTGAGACCAGACGAAGGACGAGAGGACCCTTCCCTCTTTGGTGCTTAAAGCTCCCGTTGAGGGACCCGCTCTGGAGGACGACGTCAGCGAGCCACGCACCCTCCTTTGTCTTCTCTTGGCCAATTGTGGTTGCCCTTCCCGCCAAGAGGAAGAGGCCCGGGTCACTATAAAAGGCCGTTCACTGCCTCCATTGTAGGGGTTCGCGGTTCAGAACTCCAACAATCTACATCGGCAATACAACCAGAAAAGCAGGAGTAGGGTTTTACACCTCCACGGTGGCCCGAACCTGGGTAAATCTCATGTGTGTGTTCTTGCCTCGCTCGCTCCGGCCCTCGCAGAGATTTCATTGGTAGACTAGCTTTCAACCCCGTGGAAGAACATAGGTCCATCGGAACCACGAATCCGACAGTAAGGAGTCGTCGATGAAGCCAAACTGCGGAGGAGCGAAACGATCTGTGGGCGCCAAAACAGGAAGTTGTCCTGAGCGAGTTTGACCGTCAAGAGGTTTGCGAACTAGAACGGCGCGGGCGATGTGGGCGTGACGGACGAAGACGACGACGCACCGACGACATACATGCTGCCGAGCGGAGGTGCCGATGATGACCGGAAGCCATAGGCAGCAGGGTTGAAGACGGCCTGAGACGGGGCGGAAATCCCCGAGATCGGAGCCCAGGTGCCGGGGATCGTGGCCGGGAAGCCTGGGAGCTGACCGGAGAAGGGGAAGCCAAGGGCTCCCATGGTGACCGGCGCCAGGGTAGAGTTGACGATGGCGTCTGTGTAGAGCGAGGAAGAAGGCGCGGGCGCAAGTGGCGCAAGGGCGCCCGATGCAGGTGCAGCCGAGGAGGATGAAGTGACCGGGGTGCCAAAGGAGGTCATGGGGACGGAGGTCCGGTCGGCGGCGGCAGAAGCCTTCATGGCGGTGGGCTAGGGTTTAGGATCTCTCGTTGTTTGATACCATGTAAACGTATGTGGGGGGGTAGCACAATGCTCTAAGAGGTGTCTTCCGATATACTTATATTAGAAGAGTCTGTACAAATACACAACTTAACCGTATGTGGTTAGGACTAGTCTAGGACATATACATTACATCTAACAGGGCATTGCCCCGCCGATGCACTATCCCCTGTGTGATGTTGATGCGCTTTATGCCTTTAGAGATGTGTTTGATGTGCTTTATTATCCTGTTAGAGAGATATCTGTGAGCGCCCGCACGATTGATTTCAAACCTGAGAATCGTCGCTTGTCTCCTCCTCATTGCCTTTTGAGAAATTGTTTGATTTATTACTTTTTAGAGCATCTTAAGTCGGGGCATCAAAAAGGCTGCCAATATTCCTATTGGGCGTGCCAGACGAAATTTGTCTCCCAGCCGTCGCGCCAATAGCCCGTTTTCGTCCGCCACACCCAGCCCGCGCCCTCCACTGTGGTAGCCGCTTGGATGCGCCGGACGGAACTGAGCGCGACGATGAGATGGGTGGGCCAGCCGTGTCATCGAGACAGGACGCCGAACCGTCCCGGTCAAAGGCATTCATGACGCCAGAGAGACGTCGTTTCACCTCTGCCACACGGTTGCCTCAATACGCGCGCAGTGCCGCAGGGAGCCGTCGCATCGACTGCGGCGAGGTTAATGTGTGTAGTTGGACGAAGTTTAATGATTGGGAAGCTAGCTATATCATGGCCCCCCTTCCATGTTCGTCACCCACATCCCTCCTCTCGCCTCCACCTCCACACTAGAACACCATAGATCGCTGTTAGATCGACGAGGCTCGCCGCACCGCTGATCAGGCTGCACACGGGCGCAACTGCCTAGGGATGGTGAAGGGGGCATGGAGCGCCGTGCCGACGAGCTTTTGCGCGCCATGTTGGAGGAGGAGAGGCGTGACGGGGTGGCAAGGCTACACAACAAGCGCCTCAGCCACGGTCTCCCAACGACCGCGAGGCGGGCTCCTCCAGGGGTGTGGTGCCCACAACAACCCCCCGATGGTTGCGCCGCCGGAGGCGAGGCGCCGCCGCACCGAGCAACCCCCTCATCTGATGCTCGAGGATCAAGCAAGGAGCTGGCCGCACCTAGAGGACCTGGGAGGAGGCGGCACACAAGCTCATCCGCACCAACCCCCGGTGTCGTCGAACTGCGTCCTCCTCGAGGGATGGGAGACGAACCATATGATCGGCGTCACGGTGGCGCCTCGCCTTGCCGGCCAGGCATGGTTCGACTACATCGAGCATATCCTGGCCGGTAGGCCAGAATTGCGGAATGACCTCTAGTTTGCACCAGGGGCGTCGTACTGGGATGGTCAGGTGGAGATGAGTACCAGGGACGGCTCAACAGCTTCATCCCCACCACCGACTCCGAGTCCGACTCCGACAACTCCCTCCCCTCCAACGAGTGGCCGGAGCCATAGTGGCCGCCGCAGGACATGCATGTCACCATCGAGGCGTCGTTGGCACCGCCACCTCCACAAGCAATGAAGGAGGGAGAGCCGGAGTGGCCCAAAACCGAGTGGCCGTCACAGGACATGGAGATAGCCATCGAGGCGTCCTTCGCACCGCCGGAGTCGAGGTTCCCCGACTGTTGCTGCAACAACTGCTGCCGGTCGCCCGTATCTACGCCGGCGGGAACCTATCCGAACTAGTTTCTAGGGTTTAGTTTTTTCAGTTTGTATGAATTATGTTAAGTTTGAACGAATTATGTATCGCTTGTATCGAGTTTGAGTGAAATGTATCTTTATTTGGAGTTTAAAACAATTCCTATTAGCGCCGCGACTGGGGACGACACCAATAGAACTCGTCCGGGAGCTCATCCGGACGCTCTATTGTCGCCTCGACTGGAGATGCTCTTAGTTGAGTTCTTTTTTGCTTCAAATTGTGTTATCTCCAATGTTTTCTTGTCTGATGAATGCCATAAGAATCAGCACAGCTCATCACTCTTATCTCCACTTTGTGCCCTTCACCCTCACGCACAATCAAATCAAAAGGCAGGGGAAGAAGGCAAGACTCCACAAAACATGTCAGGTGTAAACTGGTTGGATCCCTCTTTGCAACAAACACATCAGATAGTAGCCAGTAACGAGAAAAACATTTTTTACTTTCAGAATTAAAAATTCTTGACGAGAATTGGATCGAACTCCAGCCACACACTAGCAGTGGCCCTCAAAGTCAACACTGTGTGGATCGAACTCCATAAGCTATGTGACCATTTTGCCCTCGCGGCAGACCTCTCCAACATTTTTTTTAACAAGGGAAGGACCCCGAAGGGTCCGCTGCTGCATTAAACAGTGGTCCAACTTACAAACAAGTCCTCAAGCACAAAACAAATTACGGATAAGGACTCTAGTTTTACAAAGAGCACCCTCTGACGTTTTGAAGAAACGCCATCAAGTCCTTGGCCACCGCCGGCGACGAAGAACTCTACACCGCGGCCGTCAATGCCCACGTCGGGGACGAAACCACTTGACGAGGACGCGCCGTAGTATGCCGCAGTTGAGCTCTCAACGATCCTCCATCTGGGGAGGAAGAAGAACCAGGAGCACCTCCTGTGCTCCGGCTTGGAGTGATTCCATATGTCGAGGAAAACGGCGACACCATGGCGTCGCCGCTGATAATCTCCAATTGTTGCAGCAAGCCGGCCAACAGTACCTCCCCAAACTCCTCCAAATCGCAGCGACTTCACGCTGCAGCTCAACTTCCCCTCGCCACCACGGTAGGCTAGAAGGAGTAGCCTCACGACATCCGCCTTGAAGAAGAGGAGGCCAACGATCTCAAGCTTATTGAACAAGCACCCACCCTCCGAATCACTTCCCCACTGCCTTTTCCACCATGGAAATTCGCAGGGAACAAGGATCCGAACGCCCTGGTCGCAGCTCGAATACGACAAGAGCAGGCAGTAAGAAAGAACTCCAGGAAGAACAGTGGAGAACATCCTCCCCTCGCCACCGAGGCCAGCCGGAGGAATCCATCCACTGCCTCCTAGAATAGAGACACCGTCACCACGCCATCCAAGTGCAGCATGCGCACTGCAGCAGCTCCTTCCCTCACCTCCACGGCCGGCCAAAGGAAGCAGTACAACACAGGAACTGAACACCAATCGACGACAGCAACGAGCAGAGACCTTATTAAGGGAGACGGCGGTCTTCCCCTTGCATCTCAACTCCGACCAGAGGAGCTCAAGTATAAGGACGAAGAACCCTAACTAGCTCCAGATCTGGCCATCGAGACCCTTCACCCCTCTTCCACTACAGGCAAACCGCCCAAACCCCGCAAACAACCGAAAACACTAAAGCTACTACTACTATACAGGCCGGCGCCGTACCTTAGCCATCTCCAACCGTACCTTAGCCATCTCCAACCGGCCACGCCGGCAGGAGCGGCCTCAGTTTGGCCCGGAAGAGGAGTGAGAGCTCTCAGGTACTGTAGCAGAGGAGAGAGCGCATGCAAGGGAAGCTGTGCTCAGACTTTCTGTTCACATCTCCAACATGACCATGTGGTCTATCTCTTGAAGGTACTCTCCGTATATGCATTTTACATCTAAATACATCTATTTGACAATCATCTAATATGAAGTGGAGGGAGTAACATTAAAGAGAGCGAAAAGTATATTTACACCCGAGTTCCAATGATCCTGCTATTTAAAAAAAATTGAATTTTTTTTACAAGTTTAAAAAATCCCAGATGTAGCCAATGGTGTATCCTACAAACATGCAAAATATTAATTTCAAATATTTTGTATTATGAACTATATAACAATGATAAGATCTGATAAAATTTGAAAATTTTGCATCTCAAATTGACACTTTTATCAATTTCATGTAGCTTAGAATACAAACTATTCGAAGTTGATTTTTTACAAGTTTGTGGGGGTACAGAGGGGCTACATCGGAAATTTTCATTCGAATTTTTAAAAAAACTCATAAATATATTTTTTGAATTTTTTAAAAGAGCAGGATCACTAAAGTTCAGGAGCACCAAAATCTCCACTCAAAAGAGATGAGCAAAGAAAAGAGGAAACTTTCAATCCAACACAAATACATAATTACACACACACAGAGGGAGGGAGGGGAGGGGGAGGGGGGGAGGGAACTGTAATACTGTCTAATAAAATCAAACGAAGCAACTGTAAATTTCTTTTGAGAACAAAAGAATAATTGTATACCGTGAAAGAGTACGAGAATTAGATCCAACACCTAGAGGGATTCTATTCACATTGTCAAACCAAGATTCCTAAAAGGTACATGTGCTCACATAAGCAAACAATGCAAAGGTCATTTCAAGTTTTGAAACGCTTATACAATTCAGCATCAAAAAGTTAGTACATAATATCGGCATACTATTTTCAACAAATCATCTAGACATGTATTACAGTTCCACAGTAAAGTGTGATTTCTAAGTACAACCCATAGTTATGCACACGAATCATCTAATCCCCAGAAGGGAAGATGGTAGCAATTTCAGCATAATCAAGAACACATCTTCGGTCTCTAGAATCTGATTATGGCCACACATACTGGAATGTAATGCTAATCCGAACAACTGGTATTGTTGTGTTAAATAGATTATAGAATGTTGTTGTAAAAAAAACTTGTGTATCAAGTGAATCTACTATTTCGGAAATAAAATAAAATCAACCTACATACTCTTGAATCTGAGAAACTTATTATTCTACTATCAATTCATAGTGTCACGAATCCAGAATATTGCTAGAATCGCAAGATTGAGAAAATGCCTATATCGAATGGAATATTGAACATCTGAAGAATCATGTCAGTGTTGTGGCAGTCTACAAACTCACCAGGGGAGAGTGCACATGAAACAAACTAAGAACTGACCATAATGCTGCTGTGAACTGTTATGGATCCTATACAGTTCATGGCTTAGAATGAGTTCCATCAAACTATCAAAGAAGAACAAAGGAAGTGCCCAAAACAACTATTATTAAGATATTGGTGCTTGCGACTTGTGAGATAGTTCAAATAATTAACAACGACCAACCAACCAAAACCTTTACTTGACAAAGCTCATACACCAAGGACGAAAGCAGGCAGCAAAATTACCAGCACCAGCACCATCATCATCACCACCACCACCATCAAGATCAGTCATCAACATCATCGAGGCAAACAGTATTAATACTGTCAATCCTAAGGTTATGTCTCAACTTGCATATGGATCGCTTATCAACCAACACCTCCTAGCTTCATCATGTAATGAGAAATATGCAAGTTACCATCTAAGCACCCAGTATCAAAGAAAAACAGTATTAACATGGATACATGAAAGAAAGTAGATGATAACAAATAGAAAAATATGTCGTTCTTGGGAAGTGCTCAGATTTTTGCAAGGGATCAGCCTTTGAAGCCCAATGCAGCAAAGCCAAGGATTACGCCATTGTCACCACATAGCCTAAGCAAACAGATTGTAGCTGTTTTACCAAAGATCAAAAGCGTTCACCCTACAAGGTAACATAAGTTATATTAGAAACACAATAGACAAAGCTAAGAACACCTCAAATGATGAGAACTGTTTAGACTTCAGAAACCTCAAGCTGTCCATGACAAGAGGCATAGAACATTCCAGTTAGGTCGGGCTTTGGGAGTGTGGAGAACGATGATGTCCAGGCTTGCTAGGAATTCCTGCCCGAAGAGGCATCCTACGAGGTGAGTAACTTCTGCTACGACTAGGGCTTCTCCGTGCAGGTGAGCGGCTGCAAATTATTGAAAAGTGGGAATGATTTAGACATGAATACAGTCAGGAATGACAGAAGAAACAGCACGAGATCCAAACCGGTATGCATACCTGCGCCTGGTATGCCTCCTGTCATAATCAGGGCTAACACTGCGACTCAAGCTACGACGACGGTAGTCTTTATCTCTGGGCCTGTCCCGTTCATATCTTTCTGCGCTTCTGCTACGGCTTCTCCTGTAGTCTCTGTCCCGATAATCATCTCGATACCTTCATAAAATTATAAGCACATCACAAAAAATAATAAAACAACAGAGCATGTTCCCAAATCATAAAAACAGCTCATCTGATATATTTTGTTTAATGGTACCTGATTTACCATTTCACAATTGCAACTGAATAGACTTAGATCTAGTTTAATCGTAATTACAGAGAATTCATGAAAATAGCATACACCAACTTTCCACAAACATCACTGGTCCAACACTTGCTTATAAAATTCCTATTATGGAATCAACACCATTTACCTCGGTCTTGGACTGCGGCTTCTGGGGCGACCCCCTGGCTTCGGAATTTCCTCCACAATCCTTCCCTTTTGACTGCAAACATGGATATAAAAGTAGTATGTAAGAAATTGGTATTGATGGCCTTTTCATTTTCTGAGATATCTTGAAGTACTTCATACAAGGTACAAACAAGACTATCAGCAAAGCTTATATGGTACGAGCAGAAAACCAGCTAATTCGTGGCTTAATACTAGGATGCTTTCCGATGGAAAAGTGCAAAGCAGATTATATTGGTCCCTGTAAGATGAGCGTCGTGCTTATTAGAAGTACAAACCAGCATTTAAAACAGCTTATGGACAAATGAACTCCTGGGCAGTGAATAACTCATGCCCACCATATGCATAAGGAGAATAGAAATCATCTCGGAAAGCTTAACCAAGCAGCACATCTGCCCAACCTCGAAAACGGAAATAAGCAAGTTGGTAAAATGGAAACAACAACAACAGGCAATACCATTGCTTGCACAAACAGAACCTAACTGCCTAAGTATTAATTAAGTCAAGCAAAAAAAATGACAGTAACAGATAGCATCAGATAAGAACAAACACTCAGGGTATTATGCGGACTCTAATATATAATATTGGACAAATTGATTTCTTTCAGTTGCAATTACATGTTCCATACAAATCTTAATCAACATGCTTCTTGGTCTACTATATAACATCTCTTGCTACTTCACTTGTCGCACATTACCTATTCTCGCAATTAGGAACCAGGAGCCATCACGCTTAGAAGAACCGATGCAACTAGGAACCAAAAGGAAGTACATATATCACACAAGATAACAATCAAGTGTCAGAAGCTAGCGCACACTGCAAATCAGCAACTCAACCAGAGCAGCATCATAAGCTAGTGCAAATTGTACAAGATTTCACAACTCAACAAGCAAGACACACTGTATTTCCACAATTATTACTAACTATGATTGATACACAAAGAAGGAGAAGAACGAGGGGAAAATCTTACATCCTTTCAGCATTGGGGCCATACTTGGCAAACTGCACCATGAGATCCCTCCCATCCACTGTCCTTCCTGCACCGAACATTAACTCAAGTCACACCTCCTCATAACAAAACGACCACCAAAACCGAGTAACAGTTTTCCTCCATTCACCATCAAGCTTGTCGACGGCCCTCTGCGCCTCGTCCTCGTACTTGTACCTCACGAACGCGAACCCTCGCGAATCCCCAGTCCTACACACGCATACACAGAGAAGCATATGCCCATGAGCACGCACTAGCTAGGAAGACAGTACGGAGTAGAAATCGGACTCAAAGGTCACCGGTGGTGGGTATTCACCTGCGGTCGCGGGGGATGTGGATGTCAACGACATCGCCGTAGCGGTCGAAGAGCGGGAAGAGGTCGTCGGCCGTCGTGCCTGCGGCATGGATTCATGGTTCAGTGGGAGCATGAGCAAGAGCAGCGTGTTCGCCCGGGAGCATGGAGGAGAAGATGTGCTTACGGAAGGAGACGTTGAGGACGAGAAGGGAGAACGAGTCGCGAATCGCCGGCGGCCCGGAGCGACCGAAGTGCGCCATCTCCGAAGCTGGCGGCGGCGGTGGCGAGGGCTAGGGTTCGGGGATTGGGAGAGGACACGGAGGCGGGGTCGCCGGGTCGGGGTGTTCTTCGTCGCAAATTTGGGGTTTAACAAAATGTTGAGAGGCTTAAAACCATTGAGCGTATGTGGACTTGTCCCACCTGGCGACTGGACACGTGTGGGTGGCACGGGAGGATGCAGGTGCGGCGCCTCCACCAGCTCGTTTGATTCATGGACTAATATAGAGCGGCGCCGCATAAAAGAGCTCCCGTGCGGCGGTTTCAATTTGCATGCATGCAGAGTGATGTAAGCGGTGATATCATCCTAGATTTCTCTCAACGATTAAATTAAAAAACTTTTATCTCTCAAACCGATAATCCGATTTAAAATCCGTTTTCACCGTTGGCTTAGTCGCGTCGAGATCTACGAAACTAGATCCCATATTGTCATGTTTTGACAACTTTTTTTTTTCGTCAGTAGCTACCAGATTGTTTTCACTAACCTACCAGATTATAATAATTTGGTTACCAGGTTTCTGTACACAGTATTTAAGGCCGCATGATACTTGTATATGTGCAATAATATGATCTTTTAGATATTATAAACAGTTGAACTCTTACTCTGTAGTTGTATATATCATTGTAATGTTAAAAAAAACTTTAAAACACCATCTGACAAATATGTATAATTATCATGATAACTGTTCGATACTAATCTGATATCCATGGTATTTTAATCTGGTAACTGGTGTGACGAGAAAATTCATCACACTTGATATGGTATATGTGTTGCAATATCTAAAAACGTGTAAAAAGTTATATAGTAACCATGTATAATTATTCGGGGAGCTCTTTGGTGCAAATCTGTTAGCCATAGTACTATAATCTGGTAGCTGGTTCGGAAAAAAAAAGTTCGTCAAAACATATCAACAATGCATGGATCTAGTTTTGAAGTCCTCATCGAGACGAATTTAACAGTATAAACGAATCGACAATCGGATAAACGATTTAGGAGATAAATCAATTTAAATTTTCGAATTTTGTAATTAATGTGATGACATCACCATGTGCTCTTCCTTATAGGGAAAAGCACATACAATTTGCCGCCGCATCCCACACCCTACGAAGCGGCGCTTTTGTTTAGATTTTCCCTTGATTCATAGCACAAGAAAATTGTAAACGGAGAATCTAACGGGCACACATGTAAATTAGTCTTCCGGTGCAGCGGGTGTTTGGAATATCTTTACTTTTTTTTTTATAATAAAGGCATTAAGACTTCTTTGGTTCGTCCGTCAATTTTTACCATTTTATCCTTCCACCAAATCTTTACCATGTCTTTTCCTTACGTTTATCATCCGACACCGCGCCCAACCCAATCTCTATATCCCTTCCGTTCTTCCTTCTTTCCTTCCTCTCGATATTGATCTGCTGCAAACTGGTACACAGCCGTCCCATAAATAAGCGTCCCGAGTCTTCAAAGCGTCGCAGCAGGTCATGCACGGAGTCGTCGAAAACAGGCATCATTGACGGGCAAACTCGAAGGGCGCGCCGCGACCTCGCTGGCCGAGCGGCGCGCGGATGCAGGAGACCGGCTCGACGGATATGAGCTCGGCGACAAGCGGCGGCGGCGTCCTCGCCGCCGACCAAGCAACGTGCAGCGCTGTAGCTGGCTCGGTGCCCGCTGCTGAGGCGCGAAGTTTTCCACGAGCGAGCGCAGCTCCGAATGTCCGGACGCGTGAACATAGCGGCGATGCAGACGCCGGATTTCGTGCAAGCAATTCGGTGGCGGCGTGCGACGGAAGAAGTAGAGAGAAGAGGAAAGGAGCAGTTCCACTCCAGGCTCCGGACGAACCATGGCCGCGTGCATATGGACCTGCACAGCGGTAAGACACCGGAGGATGTGCGGCGACGATGCTTGAGGATGGCGAGGACTTCACACAAAGAGCAGGCGGCCAGTTGGTTCATGTGCAAGCGTCGCTGTCCCTTGCAGGCGTTGTCGTCCCTGTGGAATCGTCGTATTCCCCAAAGTCTTCCTGAACCTGGTAGTACTGCTGCTTTTGCTATGTCTTGCTGCTATGTAAATATCATGTGCAGAGGTGTTTTCGAGATTCCGTCATCAGAGACCATCACAGTGGGCTGGTTCTTGCGAGTGCAGGCAAAGCATACATGATGTTCAGTGCAGAGTCCATGCAATCGTGTGCGCTAGTGTGCTTTAGACATAGCTACGGACATCGGTGCTATACGCGTAAGTTTTTAAACAAACTAGATCATGTAGGCGCGCGTTGCTGCGCCCGTCCATTGGTACAATAGATTGTCGGGAATTGATTGAAATATTTGTAGAATTAAAATTCAGGCAGCAACCTCACCCTCAAAGCTCCTGTCCGGTTAACTCAAGTAAACATAAGTGCTGGACTGAACCAACGAAGGAAATATAAGCCTTTCTACAATTTAAAGGTAGACTGGCTAGCCATGACCACTTGACATTATCAGAGTTGGAGACCTCATCAAAACATTTTTTACTCACTACTGAATCCGTGGTAATTTTAATTTCAATACCAGATAAGAAGAGCATGAACAATCACACAATAGAAATCATGTAAGATTTATCGGTTCAGTGTTTTAAGAACCTACATAGAAATGTGTTTGTTGAATTTTGCAGTGATCTGGAGAGGGGGCATGCTGCAAAGCCTGAGCAGTAGAAATATTTTTGGAAGACCCTAGCTTATTCGCCCTCAAGGCTAGGTTCCACTGGAAGCTTTTCTGTAATTTATCCATCCTACGAAAACAAAGAAATAATTTTCACCTAGCCAAAAGGATAACCAAAATACAAAGAGCTAAAATAATTAAATATGTAGCAAGTAGGTTGAAGAAATGCAAACCACATTCCTTCATCATCTTATGTTTAAGAGCTTTGAATGCTGGTTGCAGATCAGTGCCTTTCCAAGTACGCTGACCTGCAATGCTTAGCACACAAAAACAGAAAATATTCAAGTTAGGTGAGATGTTAGTAGGTTGCATAACCATAGAGCTAAAGTCTGGCCATATGATATAGGTATTGCTATTTTCAGCAGACCCAAATCGATTTTAACTTGTTATCGTAACTGTGTTTAATTTGCATGACTACATATATGGCAACCTAAGTAATGCAGCAATTGCTAAAAACAACTGTGAATCAAAGTGGGAAACAAAATTAAGCAAGATTTGTATATTTTAAGACTAAACGATACAGTTTGCATTAAACGTTTGCGTTACAATGTTCTAAAAAAAAGGCAAACCACAAAATGTTGGTTCAAGGATTTTCCTTCAAAGTTCCCCTTTATATGTGTGATAAATAAATAACATATATGTAATCTATGTAGAAGATAGAGAGAGCCCAGGTTGACAGAGTTAAATTATAAATGGTAACACCACCAATCAAGTAGTATTATGCTTAGCAATTGAATATAAGACCACATTTTTGCATTTCCTAGCTTCTAATATCAGTACAACCATTCAAGTTTAGTAACTTGCCCACATTGTAAAAATAATAGTGAGTCTTTCTTCTGACATCTATATATTCAACATCATTAGATCCAACACTTGGCTAAGAATATAGCTACGCATAGATTACTCAAGGTATTGTAGAGACTTGAGACATAAATGGTAAGCTGAATGTTGTCCTCCTGCTGCCTTGCCCTCTCACTCGTCTTCCTCTTTCCACGACTAATGTGTCCATACGTCCTCCAAAGGAAAAACAACTGAACGCACCTTGGTTGTTATTCTTTTTTCAGTTTTTGCAATGGAAACAAGTAATCTAATTAAACCATAATGAGCATATGACAGCAACTGTGATGCGAACAAAATTTATATCAGTTGACAGAAAGGACGACATATTATTTTAACAACAGTTGAGCTAGAAGAATATACTGGTTGGCCGATCATTTGTCAGTCTGGCCTTACCAAAGCAACAACCACTTTAAGAACAGCACCAGGTTGCAATCATTGCTACCCTGCAAAATCAAATCAACCAACAACAAAAGTCAGTTCAGTCGATACTATAAATGCATCAACATACCCAGCCAAAGGTAACCAAGAACAATTACATTGGACTGCAACCGCAATTGAATGTTATGAGCTTTAACCAAAGATCATGGGATAGAAACATTATATATGCCATATTATTCATGCAATTCCCTTCAAGTGTTCACCATCTTCAGAAACCAGAGATTTATCACCGTTGAGTAAGCACAGATTGCAGGAACAACATGCGAAGCTGTAGGTTTTTAAGAACTGAAAAAAGGAAAAAACAAACAAACAGACCATTGGGATTATACTGAGCTAACTCATGTCTTTTGTTCAGCATCTATACATCCCAAGCATAATATCGACTCACTAATTTCGAATATGTTAGAATTGCATAAATGAGATAGCGAGGTTTAGAAAACTACAAATGCTCTGACCAGTTAAGAAAATTGCATAATCCCTTATCACAAGCGAGGACATGCATTTTATACAAACATCAACTATGAAAGAAAAATCTTAGGGAAATTGATGTGTCGCTGACCAAAAAAGACTCATGTTTGAAGGGATATTAGTGCGGAACTGCGGATACCTAGAATGAGCTGGATTAAGAATTAAGAGAAATCGTGGACCATATAGGTCATCGTGCTGCTCTCATGATACGGGCGGCGTCATGACAGTCGACAGCGTGAGCACCTGCTTTCACGTCTGAGTTCTGCGTGGAAGCTCTCAGCTCCATCGCCTCGCCGCAGTCTCCGTGTGCACCCCCGTGGCCAACACCACCAGCAGCAAGGCCAAGATCGACCGCCTGCTGTTGCCCCTGTCTGGAGGACGACGAGCATTAGGACGAAACAACAAAGGATGGGAGGAGCAGGCGCCTCGACGAAGACAGAGGGAGAGGCGCCATCGCCGGAGTAGACCTAGGGTTGCGTGGAGATTTTGTTGGGGCCTTGGGGGCGAGTTCTAGAGTGGTGGTGCCAGATATCGGCGCTGATCCGGAGAAGGGAGAAGACCGTGGACGACGCCTCGATGAGATGCGAGGCAGAAGCCTGCTCGCCGCCGACGTTGATTGGAGCGATGGGGGAGACTAAGTGACGGCGGAAGCGCACGAGCGAGCGGAGATAGGCGAGAAGGGGATGAGCGAGGAGTTGGCTGGATCAATTGATCGACTGCGCCTGTTGGCTGAAACGTTTCAGCTAGTTCGGCTGTGGGTTTTCTACGGGCTCCAGCCAACCACGTACGACCGATTTGTTTTGCAATGAAGCTTCCCCTAGGGACATCCGCCCCATGCGGAATCAGACGACCAAAAATGATCAGATCGTGAAAATGGATGGCTCTAGATGCTAATGGTCTGAGATACCTTCTTCTTGTCTCAGTTTTAATATCCCTAATTGATGGAAGAGATCATGTCAAACCCTACAGACTGCAAAGTTGGTATGTCAATTCACCTTGAATATTTTCCATCAAGGATGTGAAACTATGGTTCAGAAAATTTTGTGTCTGAAAAAAAAGAGAATAAAATTAAGCAAGAGGCATAGACAGTTGGGGAGTTTATTGCTTTATTTGGGAATGATTTTTGTGTAAAATTTAAATTTAATATTCCAAACAAATACGGCATATTGTCTTTGCAAGCCGTGTGGACTAGGAACAAGTGGGAGGTCCGTCGCGCTCTACCGCACATTTGTCAACCACTCGAGGCTATTTCGCCTTTTCCTGAATATGAATCTAGACAAGGTATATCTCTCGACTCACCAACCTATAATGTCATGCTTTGGTTACACCGATGTGTTTAATTCTCAAAGTTATTAATTGTTCCAAAAATAATGGATTAATAGGTGATGAATCTGTTTATATTCTCACACTCACCGATTATATGGTTGTTTGCAAAAATTAGTTTTTTTCCGTTGCAACGCACGGACACATTTGCTAGTCCCTTATAAGGATAGCACATGTATGTATGCCACCTCATGCTGACATCACGACATTAATTGCTAAATTCTAAAATTTAAAATGATTTATCTTCTAAACCGTTAGTCCGATTAACGATCAGTTTACACCGTTGAGTTCGTATCGACGAGGGCTTTAAAACTAGATCACATGTTGATATGTTTCGACGATTTTTTTTTTCGCCGCACCAGTTGCCACCGTATGGTGCCTTAGTTGCCAGACTAGTATCAAGCAGTTGCCACGACAATTATGCATAGTTGCCAATAACTTTTTTACATGTTTTCGGTCGTTGTGGTATGCAAAGTACTAAGTATGTCTTAAAGTGTTTTACATCATCGAATAGATGGTATTATCCCACAGAAAGTAACAGAATGCAACCTTAAAAGACATATAGGAGGTAGGCAACTAAGTTATTTTAGTCCGGCAACTTAGAGGATGTTTGGTTAGGCTTTTTACTTGGCTTTTGGCTTTGGCTTATAAGCCCAAAAAGCACCTAAATAGGTGTTTTTGGCTTTTGGCTATTGACTTATGTTTTACTATGGTATAAGCCAAAAGTCAAAAACCAAAAGCACCTAATTAGGTGCTTTTATGGCTTATAAGCCAAAGCCAAAAGCCAAGAAAAAAGCCTAACCAAACACCCTCTAAGTAATGCATACCTGGCAAGTATGTGAGGAGGGTCTGGCAAGTAATGATGAAAAAAAAAAGTTGTAAAAATATATCAACATGATATCTAGTTTCGAAGATCTCGTCACGACTAAGCCAACGGTGAAAACGGAACGTCAATCGGATCAACGGTTGAAGAGATAAAACTTTTTAAAGTTTGAAATCAAAAGAATCTTTGATGATGTCATGGTTGTGTCACTAGTTGCATGCATGCAAAGGAGCGGAGGAAAATCCGCAGCATGTTTATCTTATTGTGCAGCAGCAGCTCGTTAGTCGCGTCCAATTGTAAAAATAATAATAAATCTATTGGATTGGGACGACATATCTTCTCCAATCCGTATTGTTGGAGGAAACGTGTCAGGCCCCTCACGGCCTACTGGAGGTGCGTTCTCAACCTGATGATCAACAGTACCTTCCGACAACAATGGACAGTCCAGATGAAAGTATAATGGTTCATCCGACGGCCAGGCTCTAAGCCAGTTACTGATAATTAAACTATGTTTTCCTACACTAAATGTGCTTATCTCTGTAATTGTACTTAAACTACTTGCGTGGTCCTGCCTCTTTCGATATAAAAGGGCAGGAGTGGGTGGAAGGGAGGCACGAATCGACATGTCGGTGGCCGTCGGGCCCTGACAAGGTGGTATCAGAGTAGTGCTTACATCATACGCTTTACTTAATGCAAATGTCTGTTGCTTGCAACTTAATACCGATGGGTGACAGGCTGGATAGCGATCTCTAGGTGGACTTTTTAGACAAAGATGCAGTTGGATGGCGGTCTTTGTTATTTGTTGTGATGCCTACATGAATATTACCATGAACACTTTGATATAGCTAGATTAAGTTTGTGTCATAATCTTGTCAATTGCCCAACTGTAATTCGTTCACCCTTCATATGAGTATTTTATTTATTGGAGAGACACCACTAGTGAACCCATGGCCCCCGGTCCATCTTTTTACATTGTTTACAACCTCGTTTACTTGCTTTTCATATTCACTTGCTCGCTGGTCCGTTTCCATAATTTCCATTCACTACACTATACGTTTAACCGCTTTGTTTTCAGCAGACTGGGAAGATTGACAACCTTCCTGCCGTTGGGGGCAAAGTAATTGGTTGAGTGTGTGCAGGTCCACGTTCGTCGACGGTTAAGCGCCAGAGATCGTTGACATTCACCTCGTTGTTGATTTCAAAGTCCTACTGGTTCGATTAAACCTTGGTTCTTCACTGAGGGAAAACTGCTACTTGCTACATCCACGCATTCGTTTGGGGGCACCACCCAACTCCATCAACTACACCATCAAGCACACCGCGGCGGGAGCCATGACCAAAGCAGGAGGCGCGGTCCAGGTGGACCAGAACCTCGACGCCAAGCACATGACGGACGAGGAGACGGACGACATGGCGGCCGACCACCTCCTACGCGTGATGCGTGCTATGGAGCGCCGCTTCGACCGCCAGCAAACGGCCTCCAATGCTGTCCTCTCTGCCCTCCAAGGTGAGATCTCTAAATCGTCCAAGGCGATGGCCAGGATGGCGACCAACTTCGCGCCTGCGACACCAGAACACCACGCCACCACAGAGACGCCTCCGCAACCAACATAGCTCGCCGCTTTTCCACCCCGCCGCCCCTCCCACCCACTCCCTGTCTCCCGTCTTTGAAGTTCCCACACCAGCCTCATCCACATACCCAAATTCCCACCCACCGTTTCCCCCCACTTCGGCAACTTGCCGCCGGAGCAGCTGCCCCACCCACCCTCGCCACGCATTCAGCAAGGTGCTCGATCTTATGCTGCAACCAACCCAATCATCACCACCACCACCCCTATCATTGGCACCACCCAATTCCCGGCTCCAGCAAACCACTACACCCAATTCACCACACCCCACTCCCAGCCAGAATATTACCAGAGCTCTCAGCCTTTCCCATCCAAATCAATATGCCCAGCAACATTCTCCAAGCCATCCACCACCCCAGCCTTACCCACCTACCTATCCACCACCATGCCCCTCCACACATCAGTATCAATACTAGAAACAACAAACTCATACCACACCTCCTACGCCAGACCCACAATGGTATCACCACACCTATCAAACCTAGCCTCAACTGCGCACCCCACACGTGGAATTACCACTCTTCCATGGAGAAAACCCAACGGCACGGATACTGGAGTGTGAGGACATATTCACACTAGTGGGCATATGTAACAGCCCCAGTTGGGTACCCTAAAATATGGGCCAATTTTTCACTTTTTGCTTTGCATTGCATCATGGCATAATTATTTAAATTGCTAATTCTAAATAAAGCAACACTTGGAAATTAAAAACTAGGGAAGCAAAACCCTTCCCAGAAATTTCAAACCCAATTAAATTGCTCAAATTGTTGAAACCAAATTAATTTGAACTTCCAAATTGTTCAGGAAGTTCCAAGTTTAATTATTATAACAATTTGTCAAAATCCAATTATTGACAAGCAAAGATATAAAATTTGAGACTTCATAATTGGTTCAAATCAATTTCTATTTTGATACCAAGTTAAACTTTCCCAAAAATTCAAAATAAAAATATGGGGTGCTTCATTGTTATAATATGAGCCTCCATAAATATTTTCATTATTTTTGGAAATGCTTAAGTGCTCTAAATAATTACATTTTGGAAATTGTCAAAAATACTTTTAATTAAAAGATGTGAACAAATGTTGCCCAAAACATTTTATTTTGGACCACCAAATTTTGTGGAGGTTCTAAAGGTTAAATGGAGCCTATATGAATTTTTGCACATTTTATAAAAATGTCCTGGTGTCTCTTTTAAATCGCCAAAGCTTGCTGTGGACCTTTTTGCAATTAAATTAAATGTGGCCAGGGGTTTTCCGGGAAATGTTTTTCTTCTCCACAGTGCCCGTCAGCACTGGCGCCATGCCGTGTGCTGGACAAGCAGCTCCGCACCATGCCGTGTCCCCGAGCGACTAAGGAGGATGCCGTCGTCGCTCACCTGCTCCCCTCACCCTCCTCTCTCCATTCCTCCCCGAAATTCCTGGATCGGTGATGACGGGATTGATGAGAGTGTTCTTCTCCCTCAACAACTCCAACAAGTACTCTTGATACCCTGAAAGGAAGATAATATATTAGGGATAGGTTGAGCCTCCAAGTGCAGAGTATGTAGAAGTGGTAGTTTTTCCCCAAGAAGGTGACTCGAGGGTTTAATATCGAACTCTCGGGGAATCAGTAGTGTGGGTTTTATCTTCTTGTCCTTCTCTAGATTTCCTGCAAACAAAATAGATTGCTTTGTGCCCTCAACCTCACCAAGTGGTTGTCAAGCACAAGGTGTGAGAATGATATTAAGATGATAATGAATGCAAAACCGTAAATAAATATGCAATGGTGGTAAATAAGTATGCAAGGATGATAGTAATGACGATGGATGGTATTTTTGGGGTTTTTATATGTGAATGCAAGAAGTAAAAGTGTTTTTGTATTTTCTGATTTTAAAATGGCTGAATGTAAAAGATTCTTAAAAGTGGTTGGAAAAGTGTTTCTTATGATTAAAAATGGACTGGGGTTCATGGTTTCACACATGCACTCTCTCTTTAATATAGTGTGGCAAATGAGTAAACATAGATTTAACATATGAGATGGCAAACAAGGTTAATGACATGTTGCTAATTATATGGGCATCACGTCCTAACATAGAGACCTTTTGATTATTAGTCTCACTTATACTCCACCAAGATGTGAACTAAATCATGCACCTTAGTAATTAAGATAACATCAGAGTATAGCTTTAAGATTAATGACATGAAGTGAAAATAAACACATGATGGATCTAGTCTTAGGTAGAGTCATGTCACTCCTCCTACCCTACAACATGGTATTTTGGTTTATCCCTAGTGAGGTAACAAAGTAAGGTAAACACCCAATGGATCATGATATTAAGTTGTCAGCTTATCACTTCACCACCCCCGTTACTCCAACTAATGCACACGTTCCCCCACACACGCTCTCATAAACATGCTTGATCATAACAAGGATACAAGAACGGGGTACATAATATGCATCTACTTTCATAACTGGAATATAACAGTGCAATCTCAACATATATTAACTCATAGAAAGATCCACCACAATGGTAATACAACGGTGACCGTAATCATGTTCAACAGCTCATACGGTGCTAATTAGTGAAGCTCAAGAGAGAGAGATACATATGCTACTGCCACAAACCCATAGTCCAGAGGTGGACTACTCCCTCTTCATCATGGAGATGGTGGAGATGTCGATGGAGAAGAAGGAGACCTCTCCGGCAGGGCTCCGCCGGAGTTTTCCCCCTCCAATCTGCAGCCTCCTGGTCTCTGTTTCTTGTTTCTCTCGTGTGGCGGCTCTCCCTTCGGAGAACATCGGGGGGCTCTTTATATAGGCGTTTTTAGGTCACGAGGAAGCTTCTGGGCGAAGGATCGACGCAAACGGGGCCACGAGGGCCAATTGGGATAGGCCCACGCGGCTACAGTACCTGGCCGCATGGGACCCCCCCTTTTGGTCTTCCGGCCTCCGTTCGTTGACTTCTTTCGCTCCTAAATCTTCTCCTTCCAAAATAATGACCCCCGTAAATTTATAGCTCATTATGACGTCGTTAAGGTCCTGAAACAAATAAGGAAAGAAATAGGGGTTTTCTGCCTACGCAGGATTAATTCCATAAAAAGGGGATATCATCATAAATTACCAAAAATCATTAAATAACAGTAATATACCCCTTATATGATGCAAATATGATTGGAATATGACTATTATAGTGCAAAGTTCATGTATGCATTTTAGATGCATCAACATCCCCAAGCTTAACTCATGCTCGTCCTCGAGTATGAAAGTGATAAAACTAACATGAACTTTGCAATATAATCACAACATAGATATAAAAGATGATTGCTACTGCTACATAAAGTCAAATGATTCATTATTTCAAAGAAGTAGCTATATGCAAGCAGTTTATAAAGTGATATCAAGTATTCAATGCAAGGATGTTCAATGATAGTTCACAAAGTGCAACATAAAAGATAGTACTATGGACATTCTTACTTTTGCATACTTGTGGTCCATAGAGTGTAGATGAAAATCTGAATATAAAAGGTGGACACTTTGGAAATGATATATAAATAAGTAGAGGTAAAGCATGCATAAGTTTCATCTATCCTCCAAACTATTCTACTTAAGTTATTGAATGCAATGGTAATACTTGGTGTCAAGCTCTCATTCCCCTATCATAGCATCTTGAATGATTAAAGTTGAATGTGAAAGCGAATATGAGTAGTGGCCTTGATAAAGTAAAGGTTAGATGTCTCATGCCCCTTGAATACAAGTGCCTACACCATGATTACTCAACTTGGAAAACAAAGCAAGTTTAAGTTATCTATCATTGTAAGTAATAACGGTATCATCAAGAGTCTCAACTGGGGTACCTCTTGTACCATGATGTGGATCAAGCCCATATCAAAACAACAAGACAAACAAACATATTGAACGATCTCAACACCCTCTTTATTTACCACTTGATATAGCTTTTTATTGTAGGGTGTATCACAGAGGTTTCAAAATAGCATGTAAGTAAATTTCCACCATGAATGATGCATGGCTTAGATTAGCGGCCCAGGTTTCTCTCTAACCATTTATACAAACTCATTTAAACTTAACTCTATTTCCACATTTATTTCGTCATGATAGGCATCCATAGACAAAAGTACATGATATCAACTAAACAAATGATGAAACATGTTGAAAGCTTTGCATGTGACAACACATATGGGCTAACTCCCAACCTTAAACATTTATCAAGCCACTATCTTCATAATATTAATCACAATGGTTCATCTTTTTTGAATGCAATAAAAGTAAAGTGTGCATCAAGTTCGCGAGAGCTTTTTAACCAACTTTTCCCATTACAATAAATAACATCATCATTTTCATTTAGAGGTATAGATAACACATATAACATGATAAACATACTTGGAATAGCATAAAGCTAATAGGTAGATATGGTGGACTCACTGGAAAAACTTGGGTTGAAGGTGTTGGAAACAAGTTTTTTACTTGTTGGAATTTTTGGGCTAGCAAAAGGGAGAAAGATGACCATCTAGATGCATGCATGAGTGTCCATAGAACTAAATAATTCATGTCAAGCAAAGTGAAATAACATACAGCATCAAAACATGAATAAAAGATAGCTGACGATAAAGCATTTGCAAATTTTTACTCATAACGAGGCTCATGAATCATGCAACTATATGTGTCATTAAAAATCAACTTAGACATCCCTTTTCCCAATACAATAAAAGCATGCAAGATATTTCAACCCAAATTTCCAGTAGCATTCTCATATATAAAAGATAGTGTGGTGGTCTCACAAAATAAAAATCAAAGCAAAACAAACTAAAAGACGCTCCAAGTTTATGCGATAAAGTGCAATGATAGAAAAACAGAAGTTAGACGTGTGCAAACCGAGAGTGTTTTGGTTCAGTGGGGATGTTCACATCCCCAAGCTTATGGTTTTCACCATCCTTGGATAACTCATGGCGCATCTCCTCCAATCCCTGTGAAAAAACTTCAAAACACAATTTCTCCCATCTCTTTTCTGTGGGGTGATATTAGTAGAAATAAATAAACAAGTTTCTTTGCTGCATATAATCCATGGATTAAAATTCATATGAATGACCAGAGAATGTATAATGTTGTATGCCTACTCATAAACTTAATTGGATCAACTCAATAGTTCAAACTATGCATAAAACAATATGGGACAGAATCTGTCCAGAAAAACAGCAGCATCAAAACGTATTTTTCTGTCCTACTTAAACTTATCGAAAAAATCTGAAAAATTCATACATACAGAGGATGAAAAGTTTCAGTTACAGTAAAAATCTCAGATCATTTGGAGTTACATAATAGGAATGAAAAATCAAACCGTGCACAGACTCTGTGCAGGAATAAAATCTCCGAATAGGTATAGCAACTTTTTCAACCAAAATGGGTAAAACTTGTCACTTTATTAAAAATTCCAGAAACTAAACTAAGGAAACAATCTCTTGTTACAGCAAGAGGACTCAAAGAAAATCCAAATAAAAACAACCGGGTTGCCTCCCGTAAAGCGCTTTCTTTATAGCCATATAGCTAGGCTTACTTACTTGTTGTTTTACCGAAGATGAAGCTCATGAGGGAGCTTAAAAGTTGTGCCCTTCATCCTTGGGAAGTGTTCCATGCATTTCTTGTGTGGAAACTGAAACTTCACATTCCCTTCCTTTGAATCAATGCTAGCCCCTGTGGTACGAAGAAAAGGTCTTCCCAAAATAATAGGACTAGAGGTTTTATTCTCCATATCCATGATTAGAAAATCCACAGGTACAAAAGTCATATGTAACTCTACCATAACATCACTTACTTTTCCTAAAGCACTTTTTATGGTATTATCAGCAAGTGCAAGTCCAATAGAGCATTTTTCAAGATTCTTTAATTCAAGTGATTCATATAATTCTTTAGATAAAACTGAGACACTAGATCCTAGATCAAGTATGGCATGGTGTGTCTCTTTTCCAATAGTTACTAGAACCTTGGGGATCCACACATCCCCAAGCTTAGGTGGTATCATAGCTTCTTGATTGTATCTAGCAATTTTTTCTTTCAAGACATGATTAGCAATATAGGAACCAAAACCAGATTTGTTAACATCAATAGAAGGATCACTTGCAAATTTTTGTAAGATAGATATTAATTCATGCAAGCTACTATTCTTTAAATCAAGCAAGGGATCATTAACTTCACTAAGCATTTTAACTTCTTCAACTTTTCTCTCTAACTCAATTAACATAGGAGATTCATCACATTCAGTTTCATTAGCTTCTTCTTTTAAAGCCATAAGATGAGACATAAAAGGCAACAAATATTCAGGATAGTTTAGCAATTCATTCATAGTTTCTTCCAAAGTAAGAGGAACATTTTCAGCAATATTAATAGAATTCAATCCAACCACAGGTGGTGCTTGTGGTTTTCCAGCAGACATGCTCAATAAAGTGGCTTGATTATCAGCAAGTTTTGAAAGGGCTTTGTCTAGTCCAGCAGCTTGGAGTTGTAAGTTTTTAATATCAGAACTAATAGATGCAACAGACTTATTCAACTCTTGTATCATGGTGTTATGACTATCAACTTGTTCCATAAGAATTTTATTAGTCTCAAAATTATCATTACTTGATGACACAGGTTTCCATTTATCATTAGCATTAGGATATGGAACAAAAGGACGATTGTTGGGAACATAAGGAGGTTTATTATAAGAATTATAATTGTTGTTACCATACCCATTGTTTTCATAATTCCTAATGAAGTTGACATCAATATTTTCAGAATTATCACCAACTAGTTCTTGCAAAGGAATATTTTCAACACTAGGTTTATTAAGCAAAGCAAGAATAGTATCCATCTTAGATGACAAATCATGAGTTTCTTCCATGGAGTTTACTTTCTTAGATGAACTAGGTTCTCTATCAGTATGCCATTGACTATAGTTTTGCAAAATGCTTTCCAATATATTCTTAGCCTCTACTATAGTTTTTCCCATAAAAGCACCTCTAGCAGCAGAATCAAGTATATTTCTAGACATGTAATTCAGACCATTATAAAAAGAGTGTTGTATGGTCCATTCATTAACTCCATGTGATGGTCAAGTTCTAAGCATAAGTTTTATCCTATCCCAAGCCATAGCAACATGTTCATTTTCATTTTGCCTAAAAGATAGAATATTGTTTCTATTTTGCAAAATTTTAACAGGAGGATAATATTTCTTAATGAAAGCTTCTCTCAAATCATTCCAAGTTTTAATGCTATCAGTAGGTAAAGAATGCAGCCACTCCTTAGCTTTTCCTCTAAGTGAGAAAGGAAATAATTTCAGTTTTAGAATATCACTTTCAACATTCTTAAATTTTTGCATGTCACGGATTTCAACAAAATCATGAAGATGCATAGAGGCATCCTCCATAGCACTACCACCAAATTGCTCCCTAGTTATCAAGTTCAATAAACTAGGATTTACTTCATATCTATCAGCTTGTATCTCAGTGTGGTAATAGGTTTAGCAATAAATTGATCATTTGGAGTATTTGTGTAGTCACACAACTTAGTCCTATCACCCATTTTAGCAGTTTTTTTTTGTGTTTTTGAATTTTTTATGCAAAACTGAAAATAAAATGACACTAAAACAATGCAAACCAAATTAACTAATGCAAAACAAAATGCAAAACTGAAAATAAAATATGCAAACCGAAATCTAAATATGATATGCAAGACAAAAACAAAACAAAATAAAATGCTTGAAGGTAAAGATGGACAAGATGATGCTCACGTAGGTGCAACCTCCCCAAGCTTAGGTGTTAGCACAAGTTGGTGATGAAGTTGACTTTGTTGTGATATCCTTGGACAAACCTTTCCATCTATGATTCCCCGGCAACGGCGCCAGAAAAACCCTTTGATGACGGGATTGATGAGAGTGTTCTTCTCCCTCAACAACGCCAACAAGTACTCTTGATACCCTGAAAGGAAGATAATATATTAGGGATAGGTTGAGCCTCCAAGTGCAGAGTATGTAGAAGTGGTAGTTTTTCCCCAAGAAGGTGACTCGAGGGTTTAATATCGAACTCTCGGGGAATCAGTAGTGTGGGTTTTATCTTCTTGTCCTTCTCTAGATTTCCTACAAACAAATAGATTGCTTTGTGCCCTCAACCTCACCAAGTGGTTGTCAAGCACAAGGTGTGAGAATGATATTAAGATGATAATGAATGCAAAACAGTAAATAAATATGCAATGGTGGTAAATAAGTATGCAAGGATGATAGTAATGACGATGGATGGTATTTTTGGGGTTTTTATATGTGAATGCAAGAAGTAAAAGTGTTTTTGTATTTTCTGATTTTAAAATGGCTGAATGTAAAAGATTCTTAAAAGTGGTTGGAAAAGTGTTTCTTATGATTAAAAATGGACCGGGGTTCATGGTTTCACACATGCACGCTCTCTTTAATATAGTGTGGCAAATTAGTAAACATAGATTTAACATATGAGATTGCAAACAAGGTTAATGACATGTTACTAATTATATGGGCATCACGTCCTAACATAGAGACCTTTTGATTATTAGTCTCACTTATACTCCACCAAGATGTGAACTAAATCATGCACCTTAGTAATTAAGATAACATCAGAGTATAGCTTTAAGATTAATGACATGAAGTGAAAATAAACACATGATGGATCTAGTCTTAGGTAGAGGCATGTCACTCCTCCTACCCTACAACATGGTATTTTGGTTTATCCCTAGTGAGGTAACAAAGTAAGGTAAACACCCAATGGATCATGATATTAAGTTGTCAGCTTATCACTTCACCACCCCCGTTACTCCAACTAATGCACACGTTCCCCCACACATGCTCTCATAAACATGCTTGGTCATAACAAGGATACAAGAACGGGGTACATAATATGCATCTACTTTCATAACTGAAATATAACATTGCAATCTCAACATATATTAACTCATAGAAAGATCCACGACAATGGTAATACAACGGTGACCGTAATCATGTTCAGCAGCTCATACGGTACTAATTAGTGAAGCTCAAGAGAGAGAGAGATACATATGCTACTGCCACCAACCCATAGTCCAGAGGTGGACTACTCCCTCTTCATCATGGAGACGGTGGAGATGTCGATGGAGAAGAAGGAGACCTCTCCGGCAGGGCTCCGCCGGAGTTTTCCCCCTCCAATCTGCAACCTCCTGGTCTCTGTTTCTTGTTTCTCTCGTGTGGCGGCTCTCCCTTCGGAGAACGTCGGGGGGCTCTTTATATAGGCATTTTTAGGTCACGAGGAAGCTTCTAGGCAAAGGATCGACGCAAACAGGGCCACGAGGGCCAATTGGGATAGGCCCACGCGGCTACAGTACCTGGCCGCGTGGGACCCCCCCCTTTTGGTCTTCTGGCCTCAGTTCGTTGACTTCTTTCGCTCCTAAATCTTCTCCTTCCAAAATAATGACCCCCATAAATTTATAGCCCATTATGACGTCGTTAAGGTCCTAAAACAAATAAGGAAAGAAATAGGGGTTTTCTGCCTGCGCAGGATTAATTCCATAGAAAGGGGATATCATCATAAATTACCAAAAATCATTAAATAACAGTAATATACCCCTTATATGATGCAAATATGATTGGAATATGACTATTATAGTGCAAAGTTCATGTATGCATTTTAGATGCATCAATCGGGGTAACGTTTCTCTCTCCCGAGCTCCTCCGTTTCCGCCGTGCTTGGCGAGCTTGCCGTCGACGATTGGGGCTGCCCCGTGCGGATCGACGCGGGCAAAACCCTCCGCCGGGTCCTTCTCTTCCTCCACGCCGAAGCGGTCGGGCCGGGGAGCATGGAGTCGACGCAATCGTCCTCGCCATCCTCCCCACGGCCGCCACACGCCGGAATCCTTTCGCGTCGATCCCGTCGTACCCCGCCATCGCCGACCTCTCCGCAAGTCTCCTGGTGAGCCCGCGTTCCTTGGTAGCTTCTTCCCGCGCCCCCTCTTCCTTTCCCGCCGCCGATGCCGGCCGTCGCCGCCGTCTCCCGCCGGTACTGCGCGCCCGGCCTAGGCTCCGGCCTGACCGGCCACGAGGCCGGTTGGCTCGGGCAGGGGCTCGGCCTTGCCCCCGGCCTGGGCTCAGCTTGGGCCGGCACGAGGCCGGTAGCCTCGGGCACCAGCCCGGCCTGCATGCCCAGCATGGGCCGGCCAAAGGCCGGTGGCCTCGGGTCACACCCCGGCCTCCAGCCCGGCCTGGCCGGCACAAGGCCGGCCTATCAGGGCTTTTGCTTTTTCTTTTTTGGAGCTAAACAAAATAAAACAATTCATAACTATTTGAGTTTTGCTCCAAATTTGACAAATCAAATTTCAAAATGATCAGGAAAACAAGCTCTACTTGTTAGAATCAGTGTAACTTTCTTTTGAAGTTCTATTCTTGCTATTTATTTAGGATTTCCTAAAATGGTATAAATGATACCTAAATTGGAAAAATTCATAACTTGTGAAATATTTAACCAAAATTTATAAATAAAATATCACAGTGATCAACATGTCAAATACCATTAAACCATGCTAATATAATGTCATGATCACAAATATTTAGTTGATGTTTTTCTTAAATTGGTTAAACGAATTAAATTCAATTAATTATTTAATTCACAATTTAATCATCGATATTCGGGAAATCACAAATGAGGTACCAAAATGATCGGAAGAACAAAACCTATCTAATTATGTCATATTCATGCATATTTGAACCAATTGAGTAATTTAACAAATGTATGAACAAAGTGGTCATTAAGTTAAATATGGGGTTGCTTCGAAATAATTGCAATAATTATTTGGCTCCCCATTTAATTTTGCTATTTAACTTATATGATGGTATCTTTTCATCAATTTGACATGTCATCATGTGATTGAGCATTGCACCTTGTGTTCATGTGATTTATTTGTTCTTTTGTATTGTTTTGGGTATCGATAGATTCCGGAGCCGAGGGTCTCTCTACCTACCCCGACGAGCCGTACTACACGCCCCGGCAGCAAGGCAAGAGATAACCTAACCTTCTTGGCATCTAGAATCCTATTGTTTCAAAAACTTATTTTATCCACCATAATATTGCATGCGGTTCCAATGTCTCTTTTGATCAAGATGTGTAGGATCCTATGAATGCATGTTTATCCCCTGAACCATCACATGCTTCCCCTCCTATGAACCATAGGGTTGATGTGTTGGCTGGATACAAAATATAATTGTTGTTTATATGCTTAGCCATGCTTAGTCAAAATGCTAGTTATGTCCGTTGATTAAATTCCATAATGATGATGATGATGGAATGTTCGGACATGGTGGTTGTTGTTGGTACTTAATTAAGTTGCTAAAAAGGCTTGGGTGAGTTGCCATCGGGGATGGTGTTTTGCCTCACTCTTGCCCCTAAGTGCGAGTTCCTGTCTTCGGAACCAAGGTCTGAGCGTGCTGCCATTGGTGGGGACATATGGAATCCCCTTTAACTAAATAACTTGTGCGGGCGTATCCAAGGGTCCTCTAGTTTGCTTTTCCATTTGCCGTGTGTGTGAGCGGAAAAAGGAATGATGAGGATGGTGGTGTTTAGGACGTGGCGATGGGGCAGGGGCTGAAATAGGCTGGGTAAACTTGCCCTGTGGCCACAGATGACTCTTGGATAGTCTCACACGAGGTAAAGGTTTAACCGCGCCCACTCGCCGGTCTTCCCCGGAAGAGGACCAATCAGGTGAGCCGGACGGTACCGGTGGGTAAATTAGTACACCCCTGCAGGGTAAATCTTTTCGAAAAGCCGTGTCCGCGGTTATGGACGCCTTGGGAATGGATTTACGGGATCATAGGAAACTTTAACCTTAATTAAAATTTTGGCAGCTAAAGGTTCCATACAACGTTTGATAAAAGGTTCATTTCCTCGAGGGTGATTCGAGGGAGTGCCTTTGGTGGAGATGAGTGGGTTTGGTTACAGGTTGGTTCAACAAGAACTAAAGATGAAAGTTACTCTGTTACCCCTTTTTGGAAAACCTTCTGAGTAGACGGTGCCATGTGTCCTTATGTCTTTTAACAAGGAAAACTAGCTTTATGTAAATTAGCTACATATACAGCTTTAGAGCCTCCGTCAACATTGGGCCTATATCGCCCTATTAAACTTGCGAGTACGTCGTACTCAGTCTCTCTTTGCTGCCTTTATATTTGTGTTTCAGAGGAGGACGACACCGAGCAGCTAGGTGGGTTCTTCGTGGACGTCGACTAGTAGTCCGGGGTTCCTAGGTGGCAGCTTGGGACCGTAGAGCAAGCTGGCTGGGTTTATTTATGTGTAGGCCTCTTAGGCCCTATATTTGGATCTTGTTGTATTAGACAACACTACTTCGCTTCTGCTTGATGAGCTGTTGGGTCTGTGACCTTTTGTGTGTAATACTTGTATCTTTCTCATATATGAGTTGCTATATGAGTTTTTGTGTCGTAGAGTCTGCAATGTGCCAGTTGTTCCACAAGTCTTGATCTCTCTACTATACGTGATAGCGATGTCTGAGCTTATGGCATGATCGAGGTGTTGTGTGCCGATGATCCATTCCGAGCACACCTACCAAAGGTTTTGGCCTGGGATTGGTAAACCCAGTAACCTTCGATTGTGTAGCATGACCGGTTGCACAACGCTTCACTGTATAGTTCTGGGGTCGGGGCGCTACAAGTTGGTATCAGAGCAGGACTGCCTGTAGGAAACCCTTTCTATTGGTCGATGTCGAGTCTAGTTCATGAAAATTATTTTTAACCTAAAAATGAGTTGTGAAAACCCTCTTAGGATTCTTTTTACTCCTTACCCAATTCACTCTGATCTCGGTGCCATCTTACCTCTATTTGATTTTAACGGTTCTTCTGATCGTCGGCAAATTCTAAATCTTTAGGATCATGGGGTTGGGTTCTATCTTTTGTTACTGGTTAACTTTGCTCGTCTGCCAATTCTAAAGCCCGAAGAAAGGAAGTGTTGCGGATCGTCAAGAAGCTCCTTTGCTTTAGCCCAAGATCTTGAACCGAAGGTCCCGGATTGTGCTAGGGCTCAGGTGTAATGATTCATGAGGGTTGTCACCCTTGTGAGCATTATGCTATTGTGAGTCCCGGTGCATGAAGCTGATCTTTAACCCAAGATCTTTTCCGTTGAACCCTGATGTTAACTCAAACCCTACATCAGGTTGGCAAAATTGAAGTTAGTCTTCAAGCTCGATGTTGTAGCCGTAATTGTTTTGCTCAACAATGCTCCTCTCTGTCACTAGCTTTAGCTAGACTATCTGTCAAAGAACCATCTGAATCACGGCAAGATTGCTTCTAGCGAGTGGTCCATCAATATTTGTGATTCCTCCACTAAAACCGTTCCTGAAACCCTTTCGGCACTAGTTGTCGGAAGAGTGCTAACACGGGCTTCTGCAATATCTCGAGATTGTTGTTAGCCGTTCCTTACTCTAAATCTGTTGTCCGATCTCTATCTGTCTGTGGACAGTCAAGTTTATCGTGCATTGGGGTGTTCTGATGCATGTTATTCTTGTGGTTCGTCAAGGCATTCCACTTCGGGATGTCAGGAGAAACAAACTCCGGTCCCTTGTCCATTTCTCGGACCAGGTCAAAGTATTGTATTTCGCGGAGTAATAGCTTGTCTAGCTTTTGTTCCGTTCCACCTTGGAGTGTCACACTCTTTTATATCAAGAGGTCGTGCATAGTCTCATGACGTACTTGATGAAGTGATGCTCTTACCCTTCCTTATCCATCTACCTCCGAGCTACTCGGGCTCGAGAATGTTGAGGATGAATATCGTTGTGGTAATCGGATATTCTTAGCAATTGTTATTGTTTTGAAATCCAAAGACTTTGGTGGCACTCTTAGCATGACTGGTAATCATATCATCGAGCTGAGTTGTCTGTGTTGCCCAGTCCATTCGTTCAGGTGCACCCCTTCGGTCAACGAGTTAGACTCGTGTCGAAACTCTCAAGACCACATCTTTCCCCTTGAAAAGCAAGTTTTCTCTCGCAACCAGTGACTTTTGTCGCTATCCGAGTGAAGTTCACCTTGTCTCCTCGGGTTAAGTCACAAGTTGGTCATGCATGTGCGGATTGTTGTTGAGATGGTAGGTTGTTGCCTCCAGTTCTCTAAATACGTCATGTATGCCACTGTCTGTTCTGTTCTTGAATAAGAAGTTGCCAAATTTCGGTATCTCACCGGTGTTTCCCAATCAGAACTCAGTTGTGCTTCAGTGGTTGGAGTACATGCTGGTTCACTTTTCCCTTAGTAATCGTGACCCCATGGGTTTCCTAATCTCGATCGTGTTCTGGAGCTTGACCATGTATCTCAGAGCTTGAGAGTCTAGTTACCTATCCATCGGTTAACATTAGCAAACTCCTTCCTCGGACATTTCAAGTTTGAATTGTCTGTACACCTAGCCAACTCGGAACCTCAAGCAGAAATGATGCTTGGTGTCCATCAAGAGTTTGACCTAGGCCTAGTTGTAAACCCGACGCTTTCGGTGTTATGGTTCAAGCACCTCACTGGAAGATCCGCCGACATAATCTCTTAAACCTCTACCATCAACCACTGACCATGAGGATCATGTGTAATTTACCCTAGGAGTTTTCCCTTGTAGCCTTTCTCTATCGTCAAGTACGACTTTCGCTTGAGGATTGATTGAAGGCTATTCCGAAGCCGGAGTGTGATATCTAGAACCTCAAGGAAAAACCTCACTACGGAGTGGCTAAATATCTATCGGTCGATTCCCCTACTCCCTGTATCTTAGGAATAGCTCGTTTATGAGGTTTTACCTCTCTATCTAGATGTGGATCAATGCTATATCTTTCCTTCCACGGTGAACCCGAAGTTTTGCCCAATCACACGTACTTCGTGTAAATTCATCAGTCACGTTAAGACCTGAGTTTTCAATCTTGTGGGAACATCTAATATGTCCAAAGCGTGGAGTCCAGAAGTTGTCCTGTCTTCTGCTCGACCTTTGTTTGGTCAAGCTGTTCCTAGTTTCCTCAATGGCTTATGGTTTTGGGCAAAGTTCATTTTTGTCTATCACCTTTAGCTATCTTCTGTTCTTTCCGCCCCCTCGGCACGTCATGCTTCTTAGCTCCCAGTTATGCACCGAGGAAGATCATCATGAGATCGAGAAGACCTACGTGTTGTCATGTTTTCCTCCTCTCTACTTCTACTCTAGAATCTCGGGACGAGATTCCTGTAAGGGGGGTAGAATTCTAACAGCCCCAGTTGGGTACCCTAAAATATGGGCCAATTTTTTACTTTTTGCTTTGCATTGCATCATGGCATAATTATTTAAATTGCTAATTCTAAATAAAGCAACACTTGGAAATTAAAAACTAGGGAAGCAAAACCCTTCCCAGAAATTTCAAACCCAATTAAATTGCTCAAATTGTTGAAACCAAATTAATTTGAACTTCCAAATTGTTCAGGAAGTTCCAAGTTTAATTATTATAACAATTTGTCAAAATTCAATTATTGACAAGTAAAGATATAAAATTTGAGACTTCATAATTGGTTCAAATCAATTTCTATTTTGATACCAAGTTAAACTTTCCCAAAAATTCAAAATAAAAATATGGGGTGCTTCATTGTTATAATATGAGCCTCCATAAATATTTTCATTATTTTTGGAAATGCTTAAGTGCTCTAAATAATTACATTTTGGAAATTGTCAAAAATACTTTTAATTAAAAGCTGTGAACAAATGTTGCCCAAAACATTTTATTTTGGACCACCAAATTTTGTGCAGGTTCTAAAGGTTAAATGGAGCCTATATGAATTTTTTGCACATTTTATAAAAATGTCCTGGTGTCTCTTTTAAATCACCAAAGCTTGTTGTGGACCTTTTTGCAATTAAATTAAATGTGGCCAGGGGGTTTTCCGGGAAATGTTTTTCTTCTCCACAGTGCCCGTCGGCACTGGCGCCATGCCGTGTGCTGGCCAAGTTGCTCCGCACCATGCCGTGGCCCCGGGCGACTAAGGAGGATGCCGTCGTCGCTCACCTGCTCCCCTCACCCTCCTCTCTCCATTCCTCCCCGAAATTCCTGGATCGGGGTAACGTTTCTCTCTCCCGAGCTCCTCCATTTCCGTCGTGCTTGGCGAGCTTGTCGTCGACGATTGGGGCTGCCCGTGCGGATCGACGCGGGCAAAACCCTCCACCGGGTCCTTCTCTTCCTCCACGCTGAAGCGGTCGGGCTGGGGAGCACGGAATTTGACGGAATTGTCCTTGCCATCCTCCCCACGACCGCCACATACCGGAATCCTTTCCTGTCGATCCCGTCATACCCCGCCGTCGCCGACCTATCCGCAAGTCTCCTGGTGAACCCACGTTCCTAGGTAGCTTCTTCCCGCACCCCCTCTTCCTTTCCCGCCGCCGGTGCCGGCCGTCGCCGCCGTCTCCCGCCGGTACTGCGCGCCCGGCCTAGGCTCCGGCCTTGCCCTTGGCCTGGGCTCAGCTTGGGCCGGCACGAGGCCAGTAGCCTCGGGCACCAGCCCGGCCTGCATGCCCAGCCTGGGCCGGCCAAAGGCCGGTGGCCTTCGGTCACACCCCGGCCTCCAGCCCGGCCTGGCCGGCACAAGGCCGGCCTATCAGGGCTTTTGCTTTTTCTTTTTTGGAGCTAAACAAAATAAAACAATTCATAACTATTTGAGTTTTGCTCCAAATTTGATAAATCAAATTTCAAAATGATCAGGAAAACAAGCTCTACTTGTTAGAATCATTGTAACTTTCTTTTGAAGTTATATTCTTGCTATTTATTTAGGATTTCCTAAAATGGTATAAATGATACCTAAATTGGAAAAATTCATAACTTGTGAAATATTTGACCAAAATTTATAAATAAAATATCACAGTGATCAACATGTAAAATACCATTAAACCATGCTAATATCATGTCATGATCACAAATATTTATTTGATGTTTTTCTTAAATTGGTTAAACGAATTAAATTCAATTAATTATTTAATTCACAATTTAATCATCGATACTCGGAAAATCACAAATGAGGTACCAAAATGATCGGAAGAACAAAACCTATCTAATTATGTCATATTCATGAATATTTGAACCAATTGAGTAATTTAACAAATGTATGAACAAAGTGGTCATTAAGTTAAATATGGGGTTGCTTCCTAATAATTGCACTAATTATTTGGCTCCCCATTTAATTTTGCTATTTAACCTATATGATGGTATCCTTGCATCAATTTGACATGTCATCATGTGATTGAGCATTGCACCTCGTGTTCATGTGATTTATTTGTTCTTTTGTATTTTTTTTGGGTATCGATATATTCCGGAGTAGAGGGTCTCTCTACCTACCCCGACGAGCCGAACTACACGCCTCGGCAGCAAGGCAAGAGATAACCTAACCTTCTTGGCATCTAGAATCCTATTGTTTCAAAAACTTATTTTATCCACCATAATATTGCATGCGGTTCCAATGTCTCTTTTGATCAAGATGTATAGGATCCTATGAATGCATGTTTATCCCCTGAACCATCACATGCTTCCCCTCCTATGAACCCTAGGGTTGATGTGTTGGCCGAATACAAAATATGATTGTTGCTTATATGCTTAGCCATGCTTAGTCAAAATGCTAGTTATGTCCGTTGATTAAATTCCATAATGATGATGATGATGGAATGTTCGGACATGGTGGTTGTTGTTGGTACTTAATTAAGTTGCTAAAAAGGCTTGGGTGAGTTGCCATCGGGGATGGTGTTTTGCCTCACTCTTGCCCCTAAGTGTGAGTTCCTGTCTTCGGAACCAAGGTCTGAGCGTGCTGCCATTGGTGGGGACATATGGAATCCCCTTTAACTAAATAACTTGTGCGGGCGTATCCAAGGGTCCTCTAGTTTGCTTTTCCATTTGCCGTGTGTGTGAGCGGAAAAAGGAATGATGAGGATGGTGGTGTTTAGGACGTGGCGATGGGGCAGGGGCTGAAATAGGCTGGGTAAACTTGCCCTGTGGCCACAGATGACTCTTGGATAGTCTCACGCGAGGTAAAGGTTTAACCGCGCCCACTCGCTGGTCTTCCCCGGAAGAGGACCAATCAGGTGAGCCGGACGGTACCGGTGGGTAAATTAGTACACCCCTGCAGGGTAAATCTTTTCGAAAAGCCGTGTCCGCGGTTATGGACGCCTTGGGAATGGATTTACGGGATCATAGAAAACTTTAACCTTAATTAAAATTTTGGCAGCTAAAGGTTGCATACAACGTTTGATAAAAGGTTCATTTCCTCGAGGGTGATTCGAGGTAGTGCCTTTGGTGGAGATGAGTGGTTTTGGTTACAGGTTGGTTCGACAAGAACCGAAGATGAAAGTTACTCTCTTACCCCTTTTTGGAAAACCTTCTGAGTAAACGGTGCCATGTATCCTTATGTCTTTTAACAAGGAAAACTAGCTTTATGTAAATTAGCTACATATACAGCTTTAGAGCCTCCGTTAACATTGGGCCTATATCGCCCTACTAAACTTGCGAGTACGTCGTACTCAGTCTCTCTTTGCTTCCTTGATATTTGTGTTTCAGAGGAGGACGACACCGAGCAGCTAGGTGGGTTCTTCGTGGACGTCGACTAGTAGTCCGGGGTTCTCAGGTGGCAGCTTGGGACCGTGGAGCAAGCTGGCTGGGTTTATTTATGTGTAGGCCTCTTAGGCCCTATATTTGGATCTTGTTGTATTAGACAACACTATTTCGCTTCCGCTTGATGAATTGTTGGGTCTGTGACCTTTTGTGTGTAATACTTGTATCTTTCTCATATATGAGTTGCTATATGAGTTTTTGTGTCGTAGAGTCTGCAATGTGCCAGTTGTTCCACAAGTCTTAATCTCTCTACTATACGTGATAGCGATGTCTGAGCTTATGGCATGATCGAGGTGTTGTGTGCCAATGATCCATTCTGAGCACACCTGCCAAAGGTTTTGGCTTGGGATTGGTAAACCCAGTAACCTTCGATTGTGTAGCATGACCGGTTGCACAACGCTTCACTGTATAGTTCTGGGGTCGGGGCGCTACAGCATACCTTTCGATCATCGTGCACGATGGGGCCTGGTGCACATCAGGGGGAAAGCAAAGACATGGGCTGGCCCGAGTTATGCAGGTTATTACTTGATAGGTTTCCTGACAACACAACTGCTGACCCAATGGAACAATTGCAGTTACTGAGGTAAGTGACGGCAGTCAACATCTACATCGATCAGTATGAAAATTGGATGACACTTATGCGCAGAGAGAGGGACTATCTGCCACAAGACTTCTTCGTCGATAGATTTATCACTGGCTTGAAAGAAGGAATATGACATACTATTCAGTGTCAAAAGCCGCAAACATTGCTATTTGCCTATTGGTACGCTCGCCAATATGAGAAGGCATACTTGTCCACGGCTAAGCGACGACCTCCTCCAGCCCCAGCTATCAGACCAGTTGTTCCTCAACAACCAAGACCAGCTATGCCAGGGGATCCCAGGCCAAGAGCTACCAGTTGACAAAGTGCGGGAGCCTAAGAAATGCTTGTACTGCCCGAATATTTGCGCATTGGGTCACAGATGCCAGCCAATGCATCGAGCCTTGAACACAATTACCATGCAGGGTCACTGAGATGATGAGTTGCCAGAAGAAAGGCACCCTTCAGGCAGTGGCTGAAGATGAACAACAAGTACAACCCGCAAATGAAGTTCCACCACCTGTTCCACCTGATGAGAACAAATCATGAATATTTCAGCTTCTGCATATAGAGGATGTCCCACAGAATCTACTCTGTCCTTGCTGCTCAACTTCTCTCAAGCGCGAGCAGTAGACCTTGCAGACACAGGCAGCACCAACACCTTCATGGATCGTTAGTTTGCTGTCAGACACAATATCCCCATGACCAACACCCATCACAGAACATTAATAGTGGCAGGAGGTGGCACATTGTCATCAATAGCTGTCATAAGGGCATGTCCTTTCTCCATACAAGGGCATAAGTTTACCACAGATTTCAGAATTCTGGATTTACAGGGGTCAGATGTTATCTTGGGAGTGAACTGGTTTAACCTCTACAGCCCAGTTACCTTTGATTTCCTGAAAAGAACTATCTCCGTGCAAATTCAGGAAAAATGCACACCTTTCATGATCACCTGATACCAAAAGATAGATTCTTAATCTCGTCAGATGCCTACAGCAAAATGATAGAACAAGGAGCCATGGGGTATTACCTCCTGTCAACATCTGAAACTCTGCCCGAATCAACTGCTACAGCTCAACCTCAACTCCCAAATGAGATAGAAAATTTGCTCCATCAATTTCAAGACATCTTCCAGGCACCAACAAGACTTCCACCACAAAGGGACTGTGACCACCACATCCCACTCATTCCTAGCGCCAAAACAACCAAACATCAGACCTTACAGGATGTCCCATAGTCAGAAAGATGCTTTGGAATCCCTCATCAAAGAAATGCTCAAAAACTCAGAGATAAGACCAAGGCACAGTCCCTTCTCCTCTCCAATCATTCTAGTGAGGAAGAAGGACAAATCATGGAGGCTTTGCATTGATTTTAGGGGACTGAATGATCTGACAGTGAAAAATAAATTTCCAATTCCAGTCATCGAGGACCTCTTGGATGACTTACAGGGGGCAACCATATTTTCAAAATTTGACCTGAGATCTGGCTACCACCAAATCCGCATGAAAGAAGAAGACATACCCAAAACTGCATTCTCCACTCATTTAGGGCACTATGAATTCATGGTGATGCCATTTGGCCTATGCAATGCTCCGGCTACATTCCAAGCATCAATGAACAAACTTTTCTCTAAGTACCTACGACAATTCGTGCTAGTTTTCTTTGATGACATACTAGTCTACAGTAAGTCCTTGGCAGAGCACAAACAACACCTGCAACTGGTCATGAAAATCCTAAGAGTATACAACCTCAAGGCAAAGCTCTCCAAGTGTACGTTTGGGCAACCCCTGATGGAATATCTAGGGAACGTCATCTCTAGTTCTGGAGTGTAAACAGATCCCTCCAAAATACAAGCCATTGCCAACTGGAAGACTCCTCTCACCATCAAACAACACAAAGGGTTTTTGGGATTTACTGGCTATTATAGACGATACATAAGCCAATATGCCATTATTTGTCAGCCCCTTTAAGCGTCTCTCAAGAAGGATGCCTTCCACTGGGGACCCCTCCAGCAATCTACATTTGACAAATTAAAAGCAACAATGTCAAAACCCCCAATGCTAGCACTACCCAACTTTGCTCTTCCTTGCACACTGGAGACTGATGCCTGTGCCACAGGACTGGGAGCAGTACTTATGCAAGAAGGAAGACCTTTGGCTTACTTCAGCAAGTGTTTAGGTCCCCAGAATAGTACTAAATCAATATACGAAAAGGAGGCCATAGAAATCTTGGAGGCCCTCAAGAAATGGCGTCATTACTTCCTAGGAAACAAACTGTTGGTTAAGACAGATCAGAGTAGCCTCAAATACATTGCCAGCCAGTGGCTACTAGAAGGTATACATCACAAGCTTATGCTCAAACTCCTGGAATTCGACTTTACTGTCGATTACAAGAAGGGCAGCGAGAATACAGCAACTGATGCCCTCTCGCGACAATTCCAACAAGAAGATCACCTCACCCAGGCAACTTCTCTTGCTGACACTTGTTTGGCACTGTCAATAGTAGTTCCTGCTTGGACTTTAGATATCACAACCTCCTATTCTGAAGATAACAGCTGCAAGAAACTCTTACGGGAATTAGCAGTCACTCCCCACATCAATCCCAACTTCTCCCTGCAGTCTGGAGTGCTAAGATATAAAGGAAGAATATACAATGGGCAGTCCTCTGACCTCAGGGAAAAAATATTCAGCTCCTTCCACTCCTCTATATTTGGAGGGCACTCAGGATCCCGAGTCACCTATCAAAGGATTAAGCAGTTGTTCTATTGGCCAAATCCGAATCAATTTATTACCACCAAGATAGCTGAATGTCCTGTTTGCCAGATATCAAAGACAGAGAAAATTCAATACCCAGGCTTGCTGGATCCTCTCCCCATACCTACAGCAAAATGGACAGAACTTAGCATGGATTTCATATAAGGGCTCCCAAAATCAAGAGGGAAAGATATCATCCTGGTCGTTGTGGATCGACTGACTAAATACGCCCACTTCTTGGCATTGTCTCACCCCTACACAGTCCAGACAGTTGCTAAACTATTCATTGACAACGTGATCAAGCGGCACGGCCCCCCAACTGTAATCAAAAGTGACAGTGATAGAATATTCTCTGCTTTGCAAATATCCCTCCACTTCTCCACAATATATCAACCAGAGAGTGATGGCCAAACCGAAAGAGTGAACCAATGCCTCGAGCAATATCTTCGATGTATGACATTCTCTGAGCCAAGAAAATGGATGGACTGGTTGGCTACGGCAGAGTGGTGGTACAACATTAGCTACCACACAGCAAATAAATGGTTGGCTGTCGAGCCTACAAACTACAACTCCCAGAAGGAACCCAGCTCCATGATGTGTTTCACGTGAACCAACTAAAGAAACACCACTGTCCACATGCAGTACCCAAGCCTAACCTACCTTTGGTCGCCCTGACAGGTAAGATTAAATAGGTACCTCTTGATATATTACAGAGACGCCAAGTTCCTCGTACTGCAGGTGCCTACGATGTTGCCGTGCCATAATGGCTCATCCACTGGGAGACGATGACGCCAGAGGAAGCAACATGGGAAGACGCAGACTTCATGTGAGCCACTTTCCTAGATTTCAAGCCCTGAGGTCTGGTCTCGGGGGGGGGGGGGGGGGGGAGTATTGTCAGGCCCCTCACGGCCTATTAGACCTGCGTCCTCAACCTGATGATCAACAATACCTTCCGACAACAATGGACGGTCCAGATGGAAGTATAACGGTTCATCCGACGGCCAGGCTCTAAGCTAGTTACTGATAATTAAACTCTGTGTCGCAACAGTGGAACACGGGGTTCCCCTGATGCGGTCAAAGTGGGTCCACCGCCTGTGGGCCCACCAAGAAGGCGAACAAGGCTAAGGTTCAAGACTGGCAGATGGGCCCCCCATCTGCCCCACGGCGACCAGGCAAGCACGGCATCGACAACCACGGCTAAGGACCAGGGGACCTTCCGGGGCCCTCTTCAACCCGGCAGACGACGCGGAGGTCCCGGTGATGCGGGCAAAGCCCTCTAGGGTGGCCCGATCTTCACGGATTGACGAACGAGTGGACGAACACACGAAAGAACACGAGGAACACGAAGAACAAGAGAACACAAACCCGATACAATTGACGCGTTGCCCTCACCGGTCGGTCCAACCGGCCCAATAGAGTCACACAAGGGAGAGACCATGAGGTAGAATCCCTATGTGAAAGATCGGTGAGCACAAGGTAGAATCTCGTGAGCGAGAGACGGTGAAGTAGAATCACACACAAGAGAGACTCCGCGCAAAGAGTGGCCTTGAATCACTCCAAGATATGAATACAAGGAGAGGTCTTGAATCCCATGGGGATCTTCTCCACAAGAGGAGGCCTTGAATCCCACAAGGGGAGGGGGGGAGCACTAGCTCTATTCTATCTCAACTCTAACATTGTTCTAGATCTGAAATGGTAGGTGCCTATTTATAGCCTTAGTACAAAAGGGAGGTGCAAGACACGAGTGGCCAGCCTGCAGGGAGCCGGCCTAGGCCGGCAGGGAGGCCGGTTGCCTCGGCTGGGAGGCCGGCCTGGAGGCCGGCTGGCTCTGGCGTGTGGCCGGCCTGGGAGCCGGCCTAGGCCGGGCTGGAGGCCGGTTGCCTCAGCTGGGAGGCCGGTAGTACCGCCCGGGGGCCGGTAGTACCGGGTGGCCGGTAGTACCGCTCCGAGGCCGGTAGTACCGGGTCTTCCTGGAGCTGCAACTCTTCTTCCGTCTTCGTTTCCATGCGTACGCCTTGGATGGCTTCGGGTCTTGGGCATCCTTGGCATCTCCCTTGGCGTCCGTACTCGTCGTGTGACACCTATCAATATGCAAGGGTAGAGGCTTAGGCAGTATACCATCCAAAGGCGGTGCATTGAGGTTCGTAGAGAGGATTGAGTTCACCTTTGACGTCCGTGGTGACATGGCATATGTTGGAATGCTTGATATGGTGGTGACGTTGGGTTGGGCTACATCATCTCCCCCTCCTTTGAAAAGCGTCATCCTCGACGCTTGCACGTCATCACCATGTGAAGGAGGCAGATGGTTTGCCGATGGAGCGGATGTCACCATGTCGCCATTGTTACCTACATGCATCAAAGACCAAACAAACAATGTGTGTACATGATAGTGGAGCACATCATCCATGACATGTCCAATCTTGAGCATTACACCATTAGCACAACACAAATATATGGAAAGCATAGCAAATGCAAGGTCAAAGTGCAACCAACTCATCGAAACATTCTCAAGATGTGAAAACACAAAATCTCCAAGAAAATTTGAAACAACCATGATAGCTATCTCATTTTGAAACATATGAGCATTATCGCAAGCAAAGCATCGGAAAGAGAAATTGGTCAATATTTTTGTTGCAATAACAGGAGAATTTGGCAAAAATACAAGAGGGATGGCGAAAACAACTTCATCAATGGGATAAAAACACAAGCACTTGTGACAAGACATTATCAAACTATCATTATGGTGGCCAACAAACATAAGGAAAGAGAAATTGCTCATCAAGTTTGTGGCAACACATAAATCATCTAGATGAAAGCTCATGGAAACATGTATGTCACAAGGGGAACCAAAATCACTCACATGCTTGCAAACCAACCAAAGGAAAGAGCAATTGTTCAATTTGTTGGATGCACAACATGCGGAAGGTATGAGAGCCGGGTTCAAACCGAAACTCACAAGTATGATGCTCTCAAGAGCTCGTTTTGTCAACTCATGTTTAATTGAGGTTGACATTATCATGCGGTGACCATGACACACAAAATTCCACATGAAGAAATTATGTGCATGGTACATGAACACATCATCCATCATGATGCGTCTTTTCATTTTCACATCACCAAACGCACCAAAATCAATATGAAAGTTTGAAATATGCGGATGGTCAACATGCAAAATGAAGGAAGGAAAATTCGCAACATAGCAAAAGGAACCATCTCCAAAAATTGAGAATGCCATGGGGGAAAACTCATTATCAAGAATTCCATCATCATTGCAAGCAACACATATGAAAGAGAAATTGTTCGACATATTGCGTGCAACAATGAGAGAAAAATGGAAACATTCATAACAAGGCATGCATGTGGCAAGATCATCACACATAGGAAATTCCACATGATCAACATTGGTTTGGAAGAAGGTATCACAAGGGAATATGAAAGAATCATAGGTGACATCAAAAGAATCATCCACATCATGCAAGTAATCACAAGTCATCATGTCCACTAGTGGGATCATGGCATCATCAACACCCATATACATACCGTTGTAGTCCCGCTCATGAGATGTAGGTGTTGTGGTAGAGGTAGCGGCATCCATGTGGCCGACTTGTTCATCATGTAGACATGGGGTGGCATCGCCTTCATCCTCCATGTACATCTTCTCAAGTTGAGGCACCATCATGTCGAGGCTTGGCGTATCTTCATCCATGGAACCTAGCAAAACATGAGAGAACACACTAGAGGTAGAGGGTAAGTTGTTAGAAATCAAAATGGCGTCACTTGACCTATCAACTACCTCTCGCAACTCAAGCGGTGTATCACTCATGCCCTCAAAGTGGAAGCACTCAATCTCGCATATGGTGGGGGCACTCAACTCACTTGCACTCTCACTCAAGTGGGCTAGGTGGCTCTCATGCTCACATGGGATTGGTACCATCTCATCATTCAAGATCATAGGGATAGGCTCGATAGTCTCAACTCCAAACGCCTCCTTGGTTTAAGGGAAAATCCCATGCTCAACCTCCTCAACCATGTCGCCTCCAAAGATGAATGCCATAGGATGGGCATCATCACTCGACTCCTTTGCCGAAGGGAACATCCCATGCTCGGCATCTCCACTTGACTCGACGTCCATAGTGGTAGCATACTCAATGCTCGCCTCCTTAGTCAAAGGGAAAATCCCATGCTCGACCATCTTCTCGCCATGTTGAACCATCACTACTAGGAAAAGGCTTATAGGTAGATTACTTATGCATTGTGTCATGGCTCTTGGGGCAACCCCACATGATATGATCATGGCCATTGCACATAGGGCATAGGATGTCTTCATCTTGGTGTAGAGGTGGAAGTAGGCTCAATACGGCATCATCATATATGGGGCCTTGTCTTCCTCTGTCTCGATGTGTAGAAGCCCCTTTCTTCTCGTTGGTGGCATGCTTGCACCAAAGGCCTAGGCACTTGAAGCACTCGAAGTTGTGGCACCCCAACCAATAGTGTTTTGCATCTTGGCACTTGACACACTTGTGATCTTCATGATGATGAAGGGGCGCTCTTGTGGGATTGGCGCGAGGAGGAGACACCATAGAAGGGTCATCCATAGTCGAGCTTGGCTTTAGCTTGGGTACCATAGGAATGGGGGCTTGATTGTCCTTCTTGGAGCTTGATCTTCTCTTGGTCGCCAATTTGGTGGTGGCATGAAGCGGGGGCACCATATGATGTGACAGTCTTGATTCCTCCATGTGTCGTCGATGATGTTCTTGTGGGGAGGGGTGTCGTCGAGAGTCCTTTGGGTGCCTTGGCGACCTTGACTTGCGGCTCCGTCTTGGGCTTGGAGAAGTATGGCGAAGCTTGACGAGTGTGTCGATCTCGGCTTCAAGCTTGGCGTAGTTGGGATCCATCTTGGAATTCTTCTTGGGCCGCCGTATGTATGAGGAAGTGACGACCTTGGCGATTTTGGTGATGTCCTCCTTGGGGCGCCGTCTTGATGGTGATGGAGCTTGATAGCATGACCTCATGGTGGTCCTCATGTTGCGCCGTCTTGGGCTTGATGGGTCGTAAGTGGCACCTCTTGCAAGCTTGGGGTAGTTGACCTGGTGGACGGTGGAAGCATGGGCCATCTCCTCTTGCATGTTGTCGAAGGAGTAGTCAAAGTAGTCACTCATGCATGGGAGGACGTTGTCGTTGAAGCTTGCCACCATGCTTGAGGTGTCATTGTCGATGTAGTTTTCCATCAAGTCGTCGGAGTTGTAGTTGTAGGAGTGCTCCATCATGTTGTTGATGCTCATGGAGTCGGGGGTTGATGTAGTGATCCATCATGTCATGGGGTTCATTGTTGGTGTAGGAGTCGTTCCCCATGTCTTCTATGCTTGTAGCATCGTGATCGGTGTCGCTCATCGTCTCTTCATCATCATGGCCTCCATAGTATGCTCCGCTCTCACTAGACATGATCACTCACAAGACAAGTGTATATATGAAGTGGAAGGAAACTAGAACACCATCTCACCTTGATGATAGTATTGGATGTCATGGACGACCAAGGGCAACAACGCACAAAGTAAAGTGGCTTGTGTTCAAATGTCCAAACGAAAACTCCCAAAACACACACGGCTTTTTGAGTGGATAGGTATGGAGTGTGGAAAGCAAATGGAACAACCGGAAACTAATATATTGTAATGGCAAGTAGAGAACCACGATGACCACAAAGCAAATACAAGTTGGTCTCAAAGGAAAAGAGTGAAGCTCATAAAAATGCACGCTTTGAAAAGTAGGACTCGTGCAACCAAAGATGAGCTAGTGATGAACCTAGCGAAGACTATAAGCTCAAGTTGCACAAGTACAAGAGAAACCAACTCGATTGCAAATTATTTGTGGGCAACAAGATTTGCACGAAGATACCACACCTACAAATTTTTCATCGAGGTTGCGCGTATACTATAAGAGATTAGGCAATGAGGCTCTTTTCTTTTTATTTTCTCTCTTTTTGATTCTTTTCTATTCTCTTTTTGCTATTTCTCTTCAGCCTCTTACTTGCTTGCCAACAAGAACTATATCAACTAGTCGTTAACCCGTGCATCTGCATGCACGGGCTAGCAACTTCAAATGACACACACATAGTAGAAGCATCTTATTACATACGGATTATAAACACCAAAAATATTGGATAAGGATTTTATAGTGCTATTACAAAACCAAAATAATAGTTTTCCATGGAAATTCTGCCTCTTCTACTTTCATGATATTCTAGTAAGATTGGATGGCAACGATTTCTCATTTTATCTCTTTCTTCTCACTTTATCTCCTTTCTATTTTCGCTAATGTGAGAGGCATCGGCAGCCTCAACCACAGTTCAAGCTTTGACTCACGACATGACTTTATCATACCATAATTAACCCATAGAGGAAAACAAAAGAACTTCTTTAATTTGCGCTACTGTTAAAGCAATTTACATATATAGGGTTTGGTGACATGCTGCTTAATCAAATACGTATTCGAATTTTGGTCAGATTATATCTATATTAATACATAAGTAGCTCTCCCGACGCCATATTCATCCATACTTAACTAAATTAATACTGGTAACATGTATGTCTTACATGGCTATTACCATCTGCAAATTATAACACAGCACTGTACGGGAACAACACCTTGTTAGAATAGAGTAGGCTATGGACAGATACATCCTTGAACACCATGCTTATCCTTGAACTGTACATACACAGTTAGTTTAAATTGATTGACGGAGTACTCAGTTATTGTTGTTCTCAATGCTATTGTGACCTGGAAATTGGAAAGATCCCATGAAATAATACTTTTTTATAGAGCATGAATTTGAACTGATAGTTGATTTTCATTAGAAGCTTACATTGAAGTTATGTTGGCAGCAAACCTGATTAATACTGAACAATATGTAAAACAGTAAAGTAAATAGTTATAGCTGAAATTCACTTTGGCTCCACGTGCATTTGCTCACTTCACCGGAAAACACATTTAGAAGTGTAATGTTTTTTCAAAAAACAATCGCACACCTTATATGTGCTCAAGTAAAGTTTCTCGAGAAACTGGCATTTATAGTGGCCTTAATTATGTTTGCTTTTAAATTTATCCATGCAAGTGTCAAATTTTAGTGCGTTTAAAATAGGAATGTTATTTCCCACCAAAATGCATATGTTCCACAATTAACAATAACTTCCATATATATGATATTAATTTTTAATTAAGGAGTCAAATAAAGTTATGTAAATAATACGTCAAGTTGTAGTGTCAAATATACAGTTGTTTTTAGAAGAAGTGCCGCTTCATATTAGAGAAAAACAGAATACTGCTATCGAAGAAGATGCAAATGAGGCCATAGATCAAATAACATGAAACGTTACCTGAAAGGATCATAGGACATCACTTGATAAATTTTCCAACTTCTATTGATTCCCTTGCCTCCGTGGTGCATGGATATGGTACACATGTAAATTAATCGACACTTGCTTATATTAGATATGTGTTGGTGCAGAAGGTAATGCATGGCAAGAGACATTACATTTTAACTCTACTTTGATTGGTCCAGCCAAGAAGTTCGGATTGTGTTAATCATGGCAAGGAGTCTACACAGAAATAACGAAGATAGGAGGAATTAAAGAACGATGGACGAAGGGTCTACAGTAATTGTGACTGACGCAAGTTGTCTAGTCTTTGGCTACATGGATAATTATCCAGCAATCAGAACTCTCAACCAAGAAGATTCTTAATCATCAAGAAAATATCTGAAGGAAAAAACGACATATTTCCTATTCGTATAATCCTACCACAAATAAAGAGAGCGACAGGTGTTGTGAAAGATAAATGGTACAGATTATTTTCTCTATGCATTTAGAAATCAAAATATTCACAAAAGCAGAAAAATTGATCAGTTTTATACTGGCTACTTAAAGATGTATGAAGATTCAGTTATTAGAACTTCAATTACCCTATATTAGATAACTGACTGCACCGCAAGAAAACAACCATTCGTTAAAGCTATTTTCCTGTATATGTTTTCTTGTAGTCCACTATATATTGCAGTTATTTCTTGTGATGGACAAAGTAGGACACCCGAAAATAATAGTTTAATAAATGAAAGATAAACTGAATCATTAGAGCTTGCAATAACCGCCTCCAAACTCTCGAAAATAATATGGATGTAAGTATTTTTTTTTATCAACAATGACACTTTAAGCACATCCCTTTGACTGTCCAGTATTCTTGTGTGACCTGAACCTCTAAACATTCTTCCACGGCCCTTATACGTATTAGTTATTTTTCTAAACAAAGAGATAGGGTGGTCGGCCTATATGATAGTTTATGGATGACAAAGCTGCAATTAGAAATAATGACATAAATGTGAAGCTGTAAATTGACGCTTATCATGAATTCAGATATATTACCTTTTTGCACACTGTATTGACGACCAATGAAACCCCAGTTCTGAATAGAGGAGAGCTCTAGAAAATAATAGAAATAATACAGAATCAGCGTGTTTCACAAATGCACACTTCTGCAGTAATTTTAATACCACTTGTATAAGAAAAGCATACCATCGTTACCATCTATACACTGCACTCTGAGATGGCTACTTCTACTTCAGTTAGATGCAGAAATAGGATATGAGCAACCACTAAAACTGAATTTAAGTAATTACAGAACTGGACTGCAACGTGGTCAGAACATAGGACCTGGGGAGACACGAAGCTGCTTGATCGGATCCTACCTTTTTCATGAAGCTGCTGATGTGTGATTGCAAGGAAAGGAGACGCAGCGAAACGGCTGATGAGGAACGGAGGCGGTAGGTGTCGAGGAGACGGCGGCGGAGACAAAACAGATGTGGTTAAGGATCGACTCTGTGATTAATCAGACGAAAGAAAGCTTGCAGCACGTGAGAGTTAACCGGAAAGGCGACGCCCGCTGCCGGAGATCGACGTGCAGCTCGAACCTGTCTGGCTTCGACCGCTGGCCAGATACCTGCTTCCGCCGCGCGGCAGCTCGCCTGCCCGGCCTCCCCAACACCAGGGTACCATCTAGGGTTAGAGATATCCAGACACACGTACGTACATGTCTAGACTGAAGGGATCGGTGGATTCCGCGAGGACGTCGTTTCTTTTCCATCCCGTGAAAGATTTCTCTCGAGGCGTGCACGTGGGATAGAAAGTGAGGACTCTTTTTGTCTATTCATCTGACGGCTCTACATACCTAATGCGGAAGATCGGATGGTTAATTTTCTTAGTTGTTGACGATTAACGTGGTGCTTCCGTTGGTGCCTCCAATTAGTAAATATAAGACTAGCGCATACAAGTTTGCTCGGAACACTACGAGGTATCAAGTGTGCAAAACCCAAGCAATCATATATGAGAAAGTTTCAATAGGATAGATAGGCACAAAAGGCTTGGCCAACAAGTGATGCAAGGTGGGAGAAGATTTGGGGATGTTATACGTTTTGCCGACGATCTTCAACCTTGGAGTGGAATGCCCCTTCCTTTCTCACGCAATATGGTGGCAATAGATGATGGATCAAATGCTATGGTGATGTAGAGCTTGTTCGTAGCTTCGATTAGAGATGAAAATCACCAAAAACGGAGTCCGGGGTGAAAAGTTATGGCCAAAACAAATTTTCAGGATTTGTAGAGAGGTCGGCCTAGAAAACGGCCTAGGCTGGCTGGGAGGCCGGTTGCCTCGGCTAGGAGGCCGGCCTGGAGGCCGGCTGTCTCTGGCCAGGTTTGACCTTCCCGAGATGCGAAAATGGGCGATTTGGACGGAAAAACGGCCCGAAAAATACCAAATCGGAGGGGAAATCAAAAGAATTTGGCCATGGGAACGCAAAGTAAGATAGATCAACAAGTATAGCATGAGATCCACGGATCAAAACCTACCAAAACTCACAAGATTCTCAGATCAAACCAAAAGCAATTTGAGGCTATTTTTTGTGGAATTTTCGAAATTGGCAAAATCAAATAAAAATTTGGGGGAATCGGTGGAAACACAAGTCAAATCTGTGGCAACCTAAAGCTCTGATACCATATGATGCGGGAAAAGCCCTCTAGGGTGGCCCGATCTTCACGGATTGACGAACGAGTGGATGAACACACACAAGAACACGAGGAACATGAAGAACAAGAGAACACAAACCCGATACAATTGATGCGTTGCCCTCACCGGTCGGTCCAACCGGCCCAATAGAGTCACACAAGGGAGAGACCGCGAGGTAGAATCCCTATGTGAAAGATCGGTGAGCACGAGGTAGAATCTCGTGAGTGAGAGACGGTGAAGTAGAATCACACACGAGAGAGATTCCGCGCAAAGTGGGGCCTTAAATCACTCCAAGATACGAATACAAGGAGAGGTCTTGAATCCCATGGGGATCTTCTCCATAAGAGGAGGCCTTGAATCCCACAAGGGGAGGGGGGAGCACTAGCTCTATTCTATCTCAACTCTAACATTGTTCTAGATCTAAAGGGGTAGGTGCCTATTTATAGCCTTAGTACAAAAGGGAGGTGCAAGACACGAGTGGCCGTCCTGGGAGCCGACCTAGGACGGCAGGGAGGCCGGCTGGCTCTGGCGTGTGGCCGGCCTGGGAGCCAGCCTAGGCCGGGCTGGAGGCCGGTTGCCTCGGCTGGGAGGCTGGTAGTACCGCCCGGGGGCCGGTAGTACCGGGTCTTCCTGGAGCTGCAACTCTTCTTCCGTCTTCGTTTCCATGCGTACGTCTTCGATGGCTTCGGGTCTTGGGCATCCTTGGCATCTCCCTTGGCATCCGTACTCGTCGTGTGATACCTATCAATATGCAAGGGTAGAGACTTAGGCAGTATACCATCCAAAGGTGGTGCATTGAGGTTCGTAGAGAGGATTGAGTTCACCTTTGACGTGCGTGGTGACATGGCATATGTTGGAATGCTTGACATGGTGGTGATGTTGGGTTGGGCTACATCACCCGGGGACCGCGATGCCCGGCAGGAGGCCAGGCTCGTTCCCGGGATGCTACCTCCGCACACGCGAAGAGGATACGCTTGCCAGCTCCGGCTGGAAGCTCCTAGAAGACTTGGGCGCCAAGAAGATGGAGGCGCCATGGGGGGGCAAAGACGGAAAAGGTGTCAACCTCTGTCCGCCCACCCTAGAAAAGGTGGGCGACCGCACCTAACCCCCTTAGAAGGATACTTGGACGAGAAGAAGCCACGTCACCCCCAAAGAAGAACCCGAAGGGGTTTTCCCGCCAAAACCCCTCCGCCCCCAAAGGTGCACCTGTGGGATCCCCTTAGCCTATAAAAGGAGGACCAAGGCACCTGAGGGAGAGGACGGATTCCCAGAGAGTCGGAGGCTAGGCTAGGTAGCGCACAAGACAAAGAGTAGCATAGGCGAGAGGTGATCTCCTCCGGGTCAGGATCTGCTCGTCTTCAACCTCTAGCCGACACCTCCCGGGTTCGCACCCACAACCACCTCTGTAATGCTACAACATGATATACTACTCAATCCAGACATGCAGGAGTAGGGTTGTTAGCCTCCGGGCGGCCTGAACCTAGGTAAACTTCTTGTGTCTCTGTGGTGCTTGCTTGTATGTAGATCTCGGGCTTAGACGAAGTCCCCCCGGTGGAAGACGTTTCTTAGCCTCCTTCGCGCCTCATACCGAACCTAAAAAGGGGGTATCCTTTACTCCCGGTGTCCGTGATCCAAGACACAACATCTGGCGCGCCAGGTAGGGGGTGCAAGCGCTGGATCCATCTTCATCGACTTTGAGATCTTCATCGAGATCTACCTCAAGTTTTGCATCGACCTCGCCGTCAGGGTCATCGACAAGGTCTGCGTCGACCTCGTCACCAGGTTCATCGACAAGGTCTGCGTTGACCTTGTTGCCAGGTTCATCGACAAGGTCTGCGTCGACCTCGTCGCCGGGTTCATCGACAAGGTCTGCGTCGACCTCGTCGCCGGGTTCATCGACAAGGTCTGCGTCGACCTCGTCGCCAGGTTCATCGACAAGGTCTGCGTCGACCTCAGGTTCATCAACAAGGTCTGCTTCGACCTTGTCGCCAGGTTCATCGACAAGGTCTGCGTCGACCTCATCGCCAAGTTAATCGACAAGGTCTGCGTTGACCTTAGATTCATCGACAAGGTCTGCATCGACCTCAGGTTCATCGACAAGGTCTGCGTCGACCTTAGGTTTATCGACAAGGTCTGCGTCGACCTCAGGTTTATCAACAAGGTCTGTGTCGACCTCAGGTTCTTTGATAGGGTCTGCGTCAACCCCGTCGCCTTGTTCGTTGCCAGGATCTTCCTCGGCCGCATCGTCAAGCTCTGCGCTAGGGATGGCGCGGAAGAAGAAGGCCAAGTCCATTGTGGAGTACTAACGTGGGGTTACCACGCCAAATCCCTCGGAGGTCATCCTTCGGTTTAAAGAAGAAGAGAAGATGGTGGTGCTAGTGAATCCGTCGGCTGACAAGCATGATTTACCCAGGTTCAGGCCCCCGAAGGTAAAAGCCCTATGTCCTGCTTGTCTGGTATTGATTAATGAGATTATAGTAGAGCTACAATGGCGAGATCGAGAGATGTGATCTCGCTAGGGTTCTGGTGGCCCTCCTAGCCCTTAAATAGTAGGGCTGGGTCTCGGGAATCCTCTACCGACTAGGGTTACATCTCATAACCGACCTTGGTTCTGTCTAGTCTTGGGCTTGTTTCCTTCGGTATGGGCCTTCCTTCCGGCCTTGTTCCGCAGGCCACGATGATGTTTGAACACCAGGTAGCCAAACCGTGGGGCACCCGAAGGGTACACCCACGTCAGTAGCCCCCGAGGACCTGATAGACTTCAAAGAGTCTGACAGGGACTCCACCCTTAGTCAGGTGTTCAAGTAAGGTTGTTTTCAACATTAGATATTATGCTTCGTACCCGTTTCGCAGGGCGCTTTAGTCGTGGGATGCTTGACATGGCAGGCCTGGTGCACTCGACAGTATCGGGACCAGTTAAGTGCTCTTGGGAGCAAACTCTACCAGCCTACATCAGACTCGAGTCCCCGGGCTCGAATCCGGAAGCTTGTCCATTCGACTCCGGCCATATTTGAGGTCTTATAGAGTCGAACTGAGCTTATAGGGTACCCAACGCGTCCGTCGGGATTTTCATCATGCCTGTTGGCGCGGCACATTTGTCAGGTACCTCAGCTGTTGCTGTCAGTCCCGGCCCTACACGACGAATCGGTGGGACTTACCTTTGCACGGTAAATGCAACATTCGAGGGTCAGCTGTGTTTGATTCATCTCGGGAATTTTCTTTGTTTTTGCTCGGGTTAGACCGGAGTCGATAACCTTTCGAGTGCCCTTTGGTCTCTCAGTTATCGGGTGCGCGACAGCGCTCCTGATGGGAGTAGCCCCCGAGATTATGCTGAATTACTTGTAATTGGGGATAATCTCAACCCGCTGAACTCGTAGATTACTCTGAGAACTTTTTGCTCCCGATGGGAGTGATATAGAGTTTTACGACATCTCAATCGAATGCCTCAAGGACCCGACACTGTATTAGTTCGGGTGCGGTGTTGTAAAGAATTTGAATGAAAGCTGACTCTGGACTGCGTCATTGATGATATCATCGGCGTGCTCGCCGCAACCGATGCACTCTGCCGCTTAGTCTGCCACGAAATGGCAGGACGAGTCGTCATGTCAGTTTGACCACACGTCGCGGTTTTTACGTGGCGCAATGATGGTGGCCTCCTCGTTTCCCGTGCGTAGTGGGCGATACAGCCTGCGACGGTTGCCCTCCGCGCTTGCCGCGTGTAAGGTTTGATCTTTGCCATTCCACACGGTGCGAAAATCAAGGGCCAAGATCACTCTGCTCCGGAGGATAAATAGGGATGCACGGGGGACGGGGTGAAAAATCCCCATTCTCACCACCCAGTTCATCCTTTCTCTTGCACCCCACAGCTGTCCTCCCAGTCAAAACAGAGACCAAGAGAGCTTAGTTCCTCCTTGCTCTACCATGACGAAGAAGATCAGTGGCAAGAGGGCTACCGGAGCCGCCGCCGCCGATGCCACCGCGGCGGGCGATCTGAAGAAGGTGCATGGCAGCTGGCAACGGTCCTCCATGACCGAGCGCCAGCTTGAGGTGTTGCGCCGCGACGGTGTGGCACCCCGATCCAAATGATCGAGTCACCCCATATACCATTCCCAGAAACACTGGATATATGTCAACTTGATAAACAAAGACATAACCAAATACATACATAGGGCTCCGAGTTCGGACATACATAAGGTTACAACACGGGGGCGAGGCTCCAGCGCTCACGCAACATGCGCACACAACAGTATGTACATTATTTATCCAACATCGAGCCTCTAGCGGAAGTCATAGCGGAAACGTAGATGGTAGCGTGGCGATAGCGGCCTTATTCCACGGGGTCCTGCCTGGGATACGGGTTCCTAGTTCTCGTATAGCGGGTACTCGGCGTCGGGAGCAACGGAGTCTGGCCACATGAGAAGCCAGGTAAGTACTTGAAGTACTCGCAAGTCAATAGCCCAAATTCAAACAAGGTCTATCTATATGGCATGGCATAAGTTCGAATAGTAGCATGGCATGAGTTTGGTTACGAGGGTGAGTCCAAGCTTAACGGTTGGACATAACTTACCTACTTACCTTTGAAGGGATGTTTCATGTTACCAAGTGGGATTTTGTTTCCCACTCGACAACTCATAACCACAACTAGGCTTCCAAGCCTTTAGCCAACTCTGGCTTACTCTTTCCGTTGTCACTTGTTTGCTAGTCTCATCTTAATAATTTCTCCATGTTCGACTGGACTGACTCTTAGTGTGACCCAACCCAAACATCGTCCCATAACCTAGGGACAAGGCTAGATTCTAGATTTACACTCTCGAGAGGTTGCAACATTTACCCATACGCTGAAGTCTAGGTTTGTACCGCCGGTACCGAAGTACTAGAACCCATCATGGCGACAACACAAACCCATACTTCCACCACCGTTTACTCCACCTGGACACTCCCTGTGTAGCCACCGACACGTCCCTGGGACCACGTCTTATGACGAAGTGAATCCGGCACGTCCCCAACGAATGAGCGACGCCTAGCTCCGGAACCTTCGCAAGACTAGCCCCGACCACAAAGGTAACCGACTAGACTTGCCAAAAGGGTGGCGTCAAAGGAGGCTAGATGGAATACTCGGCCATGGTTCGCCCACGTGAACGACGCATGGTGTTTTGGTGTGTTTGGTGAGTGGCACCATGTGACTCAATCTAGTCGAGGGAGGTGGTTATCTTCTTAGTCAAACTTTTAAATATAGTTTCCAACATGAATCAAGCAACACAAGCATAAGCTTATAACAATAACAGCATAGGATAAACATATCAATTGCAGGTATCAATATTAACATTGCATTCATAATACCCGAGTGACTATGGCGGTTCCCCCAGCCGGTGTCACCAGGGGGTTAGTATTCACAGAATAATTAACATCGTGTACAAGCGGATGACCGTGGTGGTTCCTCCAGCCGGTGGTCACCGTAAAGAATGAACCGAAAAGCACTCATAAGAAAGAGAGAGCATCCATTCCACTCGAGGGTTATCTCGACGTGGTGTCAGCAATCTCGGCAAAAAGAACCAAATGGAAAGTCAGCTCCCAAGCGTCGCAGTCCGGGTGGTCTACGCCAACCATATTTGACGGAGGGACAAGGCAAATAACTCTTTTGGCAAATGCCCCCAACTCCGAGGATCATAAGACGACATTCGTCTGTTCCTCACCTCGGCGAAGAGGAAAAACCAAACAAAGCCTCGCAAGCGCGAGACGCACAGTTGTAATATTTTCCCCCATTCCTTCGACTAAGGCGGTTCCTCTGGCCATTGTCTTGGGAACGGGAGTGAGGCACATATAAGCAATTATAAAGTAATACAACAATTCAAGATGCAATATGGCATGTGAGGTGCAATATCAAGCCTCTCAAGCAACAGATTTAATTTCTAGGGTTCGACCAAGTTTGAGATTGAGTTGATGGCTTGCCTTCGGGTTCGGGGACAACTCCTATTTCGTCGGGAAGGTCGGAATCTATCCAAAGGAACATGAGATAGCGTCAAATACCCCTCTTATGTCATCGAATAAAATCCAAAGGAAATAAATTCCCAAAATTTATTTTCTGGTCCCAATGGAAAGACAATTTCAAAACAAAGCCAGCAAAATTGGTTTCACATTTTTCTGAACATTTTTGAGGGAGATATTGCCTTCCAAAGTTCAACCAAAAGTCTGCCTATTTTCAACAGAAAAATAAACAGAAAAACAAAACAGGAAAACGGTTCGAAAAGATTAAAATCCTGACAGCGGGTCCCACCGGTCAGTGACTTAAGGCCGAAACGTTTTCTTTTCTTTTCAACGCGGGAAATAGAGCAGAGGGGTGGCCGGCTCCGGCGATCTTACCGGCGACGGTTGGCTATGGCTAGGGCGAGGGAGAGGGGTGGATGTAACAACCCATGTTTTCTATTATTGTGTAAAATAGTTAATCATGAGCATAGCATGCATTAATTCTTGCATTAAGAAATTTATGGTACTTTAAAATAAAGGAGAAAACCCTAAAATGACTAATTCCTTCCTTTTTTTTAAATGTGCTAAATATGTTTCTAAAATTCCAAACAAAATTATGTGGGGTCTCTCTATAATACTAGGAGACTCCATGAATTTTCTCCTTATTTTTGGAGTTGTTTAACAGCCCTTCCTAATTTTCCCAAACCCTAGGGGGTTTTCCGCAAAATGTTTTTTTTCTTTTTCTTTTCTTCCTCCTTCTTCCTTCTGGCAGAGGACGAACGCCACCGCCGTGCCGCGCCACCTCCACCCCGTCTCCTTGCTTCCCTTTGCGGATAAGAACCAGGACGCCGTGGTCGTGCTTCTCTTCTCCTTCTCTCTCCCTGGCTCGTTCCTCTTCCCTAGCTCTCTCTCTTCTTCTCCGCCGCGGCCGAAACCCTAGCTCCAACTCCGCCGCGAATCGCCGCCGCTTGCCGCCGTCCTGGACTGATTCGACGTCACCACGAGGTCCGCCGCGAGCTCCTCTACCTCCCCGTCGAGTAGCCCGTGCTGGAACGCTCGGAGTCGGCCGAATCGAGCCGTTCCCCTCCGCTTCCGGACGCCGTCGCCGCGGACGGAACCGTCGTCATCCGGCCTCCTGCAACCCCGCCGAGCACCTGCTCGTCCTCGTGGTGAGCCTCTGGTGCTCATGCACCTCTTCTTCCTCTTCCCCTCACTCTGGTTCGAGCTGTCGCCGCGAGCCTCCGTCCGCCGCCGCCAAGCACCGTCGCCGGCCACGCTCCGGTGGTCAAAATCGAGCGGCTCCGCCACCCAGTGGTCCGCCTCGGTCTTGCGCGCCTAACGCGCCCCTCCGCGCGAGCCCTCGCGCCCTGGTCGTCGAGCCCGTGCTCGACATGGCCACGGCCAGAGTCTGCTGACGTCATGCTGACGTCAGCGTGGCCTTTTCTTCTTTTCTGAAATTATTTTCTGTAAATGATAAATACCTGACAGTGGGCCCCGTCTGTCAGAATTTTAATCTTTTCCTACTTTACAGAAATTCAGAAAATATATTAAAATTGTAAAATTAATATCTCTTATTCTGTAATTCAGAAAAATATGAATAATATACCAAAATTTGCAGAAAAATGAGATCTATCTATTTATATCAAAATCATGCATGATTGAACAACTCAAATTAAGGTTTGTCTAGAATCACTAAAATGCCACTTTATTCAATTATGGGGTTTCTCCGATTACTATTCTTCGGACTCCGTTTAAAATGGAATATCTTGTGTAGGTTCCTAAATTATTGTAATTGCAACTTGTCATGTCATCATTCTTGTATGCGCATTGCATCGATGCCATGTTGAATGTTTGTTGTCGTTTCTTTCCGGTGCTTCGTTTTTCTCCGGTAGAACGAGTCCGAGTTCGAGAAATTCCGAAGTGAAGATTAGCACCACCAACGACGAATGCACGGATATTGACGACAAATGGCGAATACTTGATCATCAATAATCAAGTCAAGTAGAAGATCCCACCAACTTTATATTTTCTGTTATCGCTCAATAAGGCAAGCACAACCCCTTCTTCTAGCTGCTCCCATATTTTCAAGTATTATTTCTGATAAGCATCATATCGGTTCCAAAGCTTTTGGTCGATAGGTAGAGTCAACCTATCTTGCATGTTCCCCTTGTCGCCTAGTACCTGTTTATCCATCCTAGCATGATTAGGGTTGCTTGTGTGTCGCCAGAGCCCTATATATGTTCACATGCTTAGCCATGCTTAGTTATGATCTGATCCGTCATGTCGATGTATCAGCAATACGAATGAATCTAGCATGTCAGGATATCGAGGATTTTTATGATGGACATGTTAATTCGACTAAAAGGCTTGGACAATGAGGCCACGGTGGAATGTGGTGGGTTGTCTTGTTCTTGCCGCCCTAGGACCTCTTGTGCTTATCGCTTGAACCAAGACCAAGAGTACGACACACGCGGGCCCTTGAACCCCGCTCGGCTGTTTCTTGTTTAGGTGTGCCCGTAGGACACGTAGTTTGGCGTGTTCCATTTGCGAGTGTGTGGAAAAATGTTTTGAAGAAAAGATAGGTCGTGTCTGGGGACAAGTGAAGGACGAACTGATCTTGGTCCCCACGCACAGAAATAGGGACCGTCAGGAGATGGCCATCTCTTGTTAATGGCGGAATGGCCCTATTTGGGTTGGCTTATGGGCACATCTAGGCAACCTAAGAGTCGTGGTCAACCACCCTCTGCCGGCACCCTCGGAAGTGTGCTAATCGAGTGGCATTAAGAGTCGGTTGGCACGTGTGGACCAAATTGTACACCCCTGCAGGGATAAATCTATTCGAATAGCCGTGTCCACGGTTAAGGACGACTTGGGTCTTGCTGTTTGATCATAGATGACAACTTGAACATATTCGTAAAACTTGATAAACAAAGTGTGCGGGTTGCTTCCTCGAGGGTGAGTCGAGGGAGTGATCCTAGTAGAGCAGGTTCAGCTGATGAATTTTCTGGTGGTTTCAAAGATGATCGAAGGAGATAAAAGTGTTCTCTTATCCCTTTTACAAAACTTCTGAGTAGACGGACTTCTACTTCGCCTCCCTCTATTGAAAAGTCAGCTTTACGCAAAATTAGCCCACAAACAGCTTCTAACTTATGCATTACCGTAACGGGTTATAGTCTTGCTGAGTTCTGTACTCAGGCCTGCCGCTACCTTATTTTGACAGAGATGAAGATACCATCGATGGAGATTTATGCGTGGGCATCGACGAGTAGTTTGGAGTTCCCAGGTAGCAGCCTGGAATCTATAGTGTGGGACATCACCGTTGCTTATTCTGGCCTCTTAGGCCTTTTGTTAATCTTGTTGAATAGCAACATAATTTGCCTTCCGTTGTATGATGTAATGTTGGGTCGTGTGACCTCTGCGTGTATTTTGCTATCTTACTCTAATAAGAGTTGTATATTTGCTTCTTATCGTAGAGTCACTGCCCTGAACCGGTTGTTACAACCTCTCCCGTGCATGATGCGTGTATGGATATAAAGTGCACGGTTGAGAGGAAAGGTTCTTGGGCTCTTTGTTATGCAGTTTTGGCTATGCCCGTGTTATGGCTTAGCCGAGGGGTTGTGGTGCCGATGATCCATTCCGAGCACGCCTGCCGATGTTTACTCGGCCTGGGAGTGGTAAACCCAGTAACCCTCGGCTATGTAGCATGACCAGTGACACATAGCATTTCTGTATAACTCTGAGGCCGAGTCCGACAGCTTAACAAGGTCCTAGGATTCTTTGTTATGCATTCGTGGTTATGATTAGATGTGCTAGTCTTCCGAGGGGTTTTGTGTGACCGGTGTTCCCGGCACGCCTGCGGTGAAATGCCGCCTGGGATTGGTACCCCAGTAACTCTCGGCTATCAAGTCTAAGAGCACATAACACTTATGTATAACCCTGGATCCGGGGTCGCTACAGTGGAGGAGGGAGCGGAGAGGTTCAGGGAGGGGTGGCGCAGCTCGTTGGTGCACTGGTGGTTGCCGGCGAGCTCGGGTGGCAGCAGAGCGTCCTCCCCGGCGGCGGTGGCGTCGGGTTGACGACGAACCCGTCGAATCCGGCCACCAATCACACGGGCGGGCACGGCATCAACATCGCGGTGGTCTGGGGAGCTTCTGGGTGGAGGGAAACGGCCAGGGGGAGGCTGGGGTGTGCGAATCGAACTGGGTCAGTGCGGCTCGGGTGGTTGCGATTTCAGCGAGGTGTGTCTCCTCCGGACTCGAGGCTGGGGCAGAGGGTGCTGGATGGAGTGGGAGAGGTGGTGCGGCGACGGAATGGTGCTGGGGTGGCCGTTATATAGCGTTTCCGCGCGGCGGCCGGAGTAATGGCGCGGTGAGGTGTCGCCAGGGCGTGGAGGCGACGGTGGGCGGTGCGTCGCGGGAGCGCTGGCACAGGAGACGCACGAGGAGAATCTCGGCGACGGACCGGTCCGCGCGGCGGAGGAGGCGCTGACGGGAGGGCCCCGGCGAGCACAGGGTTTGGACGGCGCGTCGGCTAGCGCCCTGGCGTGTGCACGGCCGCCGTCCGGTCGCTCCGCCGGCGACGCGTGGTTGCTGGGAGGTGGAGAGTGAGGTGGGGGCGTGGGAGGCAGGCTCGGGCGCGAGGGTGCGGTTCGCCGTTGACCAGAAACGGGCGGCGCCCCCACGGCCATGCCCATGCCGGTCCTGGCATGTCCAGGCCATGCCAAAGTCGGCATCAGCATCGATCTCTCTACTCCGGGATCCAAACGAGATGCTGCTCGCGTCACTGTGCGCCAAACTTCAAAATATGCAACTTTGCCGATCAAACTTTTTGCAAATTCGAAAGTTGGTCCGACCAAAAGTTTTGAAAAACAGTACTGGTCAAAAAGGGAATATGCAATTTGAGCAAGCAAAACATTTTTGCTTTGGCCAAGATTTTTCCTGGAGGTGTAGGTATGCCTTGTGCTGGTGTCTAGCTGTTTCCCCCCGTTCACAAAATTCATTGGACAGGTTTTTGAAAATCTTTAAGTTCTAGGCAGAAACTTGCTTAGAGAAAAGGTCAAACATACTCTTAACATGGTATCAAATGTTTTTGCATAAAAGGGCTGCATACCACCTAGGGATCACTCCCTAATTTTTGTAGAATTTTTGGAGACATTGAGACAGTGGTTCCTTCAATAAAAGGTGAATTTTAAAAGAGAAAAGAATCCTCCCCAATTCATTATTTGACCAAGGCCAAAGGTCAAAATCCCAAGTACCAAGTGGGAGGAAATTTGAAGGCACAAGATCCCACTTGATTTAGCAGACTAGAAAAGTTTTAAGGCTTAAATGATTTTCCTGCGGTTTAAAACCAAACGCATTTTAAATAAACAGAATAAGGCATTTTGGAAAAATTTAAAAGACCAAAAATCCAGGGTGTTATAGACGGCTACCTGCCGTCGCCGGAAAAGATGAAGGCACGGGTTCCCGGCGACGAGGTTTCCCCTCGTCCCCAAGACGACGAGCGCGTCTGCTTCGTCGATTTCGTGAACAGGGGATTCGCCTTGCCTATTCACGAATTCTTCGCGGCTTGATGTACGCGTACGGCGTACAGCTGCACGACTTCACCCCCAACGCCGTGCTCCACATCTCCTGCTTCATCATCCTGTGCGAGTGCTTCCTTGGGATACACCCGCACTAGGGGTTGTGGCAGCGTATCTTCAACGTGAAGCGCAACGCCGGCGCTCACGGCGTGTATCCCGTGGGTGGCTTCGGGATCCAGACACGCGGGGACATCGACTACTTCGACCTGAAGCAGCTCGAGTCCGCACAAAACTGGCGGAAGAAGTGGTTCTACGTCTCCGACACCTGCAAGCCAGGGCAGTTGTACGGAGTGCCGCCGTTCCGAGGCGGCGTCATCGTGGAGAAGAAGAAATCGTGGTCGCACCGACCCGATGCCCGTGAGGCCAAGGAAGCTTCTCCGTTATTGTCTCGGGTGGCCATGTTGTTGAAGACCGCGGGAAAAGAAGTGAACGGGGTGCACCTGATCGCCACATTCATCAGACGGCGCGTCCACCCCATCCAAGCTCGGGAGCATCCGTTGTACGAGTACGCTGGCGCCACAGATGCGACACGCGTATCCGCAGAGGAGCTCTCACCGAGCGAGGTTGAAGCTCGAGTGTGTGCGCTAACCATGCTGAAGGTTGGCGAGACGCACATCCTCGACTCGCCCGTCATCCCCTTCAACGCAGATAACCCTGTGCCTAAGGTAACTTCGTGATTTTTACTGCCTGTTATTGGATTTTTACCTCTTTTTCTCAATCTTTGTACTGTTGCCCTTTGAAGGGGTTTTCCGCCTTTGTTAGCCTGCCACCGCTGCCCGAGGGTAAGGGAACATCTGCTGCCCCGGACCTTCGGGTGGATCATGATGACCGTGACATCTCTATCTCCTCTACTGTGTCACCCAATGACGCAGAAGGTGAGGACAGCGATGAAATTCCGCTGGAGACCCGCCGGAAGCGAGTCCGCCGCGCCGGCTCGAAGCTGCCCAAGAAATCGCAGCCAAGTGCCAGTGCTGACGACTCTGGCTCGTCGTCGCCTCCTGCCCGCACTGGTGGCGAAGCTGCACCGACATGAGGCTCCGCGGACCCTCCGTCGAAAAAGGCCCGCGTTTCGTCGGACTTCTTCGACCCCGACGTCCTCCTGACTGAGCTGAGCTCGTAAGTCAACACCTTGCTTCTTCTGTTTCTTTTTCGGAGGTTTTGTTGTTTTGTACTTTTTGGAGTGATTCGACTATCCTTTCCAGCGACTCTTCCGGTGAGAAACACGCTCAGCCGGACATGGGCAAGCAAGAGGAGGAGTGCGAGAGCGCAGACCCTGGTTCGAAGGGTACCATGGCTCCTCCACCGCCGCTCGATCGCGGCGCTGCAGCGGACACTTCTACGGCGACTCCCCCTAATGATGACCTTGTCACCATCGTCAGCGCTCCTCCGTTGGCGTCCGCCGAGCACGTAAGTCGTTTTACTCTTTGTTTTCTGTTGTCGGGTGCGCGCTAGCGCTCCTGATGGGAGTAGCCCCCGAGTCCATATGCGACTTGACACAGTTGGGTATGGACTCAGAAACAATCATTTAACCTTTTCTTTGTGCTTTTCACAGCCGGTTACACGCGACCTGCTGGGCATAGGCTCAACCAGCAGTCCGCTGAACTGTGAGGTAGACTTCTCCTGTTTGTTCGGCTTAGCTCTTCCATTGTGCTTCTTCCTTATTGTGTATTATCTGCAGAATCCCTTGTGCGAGTCTAGCGTGAGAAAGATGACGCCGCGCTGGAGTCCTCCGAGCTGAAGGGGAAACTTGACTCCGCCGATGCTGATGCTCGTGCGCGGGCGGATGACGCCGCGCGATCCGCCAGGGAGGAAGCCGAGAAGCGGGAGAAGGTAACCGCTCAGCGACTTGGGGCTGTCGCGAACTCCTTGTCAGGTTCGCCCAACATTCCACCCTTATATTCTTTATCTTGCTGTTGTTCTTTCTTCGTTTGCAAATTTATCCCTCTTCGTTTTCTTCTAGGGTACTTGGGTGCTTCTGCGGGCAGTAGCAGCCAAGCTCTTCCTGATGACCTGGAAGGTGCTCTGGTTGCCCTGGAGGTTATCGGTGGCCAGACTGGCAGCCTTTTGTCTAAGGCCAAGGATGCTCTGACCTGCCTCCATGGCAGTGTGTTTCCGAAGGCGCAGCCTCCGTCTTCCCTTGGCGAGCTGGCGGAGCTATTTGGCCCGGATGCGTCAACCCTCGCAGACTTTCGCCGCAAGGACACGGTACGTGGTTCACAGACCACTCTCCTTATGCTGCTGGGGCACGGCTTCGAGGGTGACTTTGACAAGGCTATGTCGGGTCGCCCTCGCGGACCCGATGGCAAGCCGCTGTCCCTTGGTGAATTTTCCGGGAGGTCCCGTGAACTGGCGCAGAAGCTGGCGGACACCCTGGAGAAGGAGGCCGCCAAGCGCACCGAGAAGGCCAAGAAGTCGACCAGCTCGCAGCCGTAGATAGTTACTGTAGTGGTTTGGGCGAAGCTTGTATAAAAATTTATTTGCTTATCTTTGTTGGTTTGTAATGACTATTGGCCTGGGAGGCTCAATTGATATTCCTTTTGCGCAATTTCCTGATAGTCTTTGCTTCTTCCATCCAACCCCCGAGTTCCTTTGCGGGGCTAGGGCAAAAGTGCTTCTAGCTCCATTGTCTTTCCTTATGTTTCTTGCTTTGCTTCGTGTGCAGGCTAACCTGGCCAGTACTTCTCCGTCCCCTGGGACTAGTTCCGACCGAGTTCTTGGCTCCGAATCTGCTGCAACGACACCGGGCACCCGCAATGCTGACGAGTACCAGTATTCGGTGCTGCAAACTCGATGTGCTAGGCTGGAGCAGGACTTACGAGCTACCCGAGGTGTCATCGCTATTTTGCGGTCGAAGCAGCCTCGTCCCAATGAACGAGAAGCTTTCTTGCTTGAAGAACTGGAGAGGGTGAACTGTGAACTACTCTGTAGGTTATTCAGAAGCCCCCGAGCCGTCAAGTTGTCGATTTCTTCGCGTGTTTAGTTTCTATCTTCTTTTGACATGTGCCCAATTGGATGCGTGAGCCGAAGCTGACCGAGTAAACGACCGACTCCGGTGTATTGCTGAGGTAGTAGGGCGGGACGCAACGTCCTCTGGTCCGACAACGCTCGGGGTCGCGTTTTGGTTCTGCTGCAGGACCGCGTGCAGCAAGTGGCTTCCTTAATTGGGTCCTGCAAGTCTGCCTTGTCGCTGGTGCACAAAGCTCTGTTTCCTCTGGACGCGCAGCGGCGAGGACTTGGTGCTCTTCTGGCAAGGTTCCGCAATGGCGAGGCTGCGCAAGGGTTTGTTCGTGCTCAGCTGGTCAGTGGAGCCATCTATGCCTTGGCATTTGTGCGCAGACGACACCCGTACATGTGTCTGACAGGTATAGATGAGGTTCCTCCGCAACCTGACGGCGCACCAACGCAAATGGAGCATCATTACCGAGCTGTAGAGGGTGTGGCTATTGGCTTGGTCAACAAACTTGAGCATGATACTGAGTTGCAGCTTGAGCATGTGACCTTGTAGGTTCCTAAAGCGGAGCCGAAGGATTAGCTTCCTCCTCGAGCGAGTACCTTGTAGGATTTGAACAGTTTGCTTGTAAATACAGTGTATGTCAAGCCTTTAGCTATTTGAGTTGTGCTGTTGCTTTTTATCGGTACGGCCCCTGGTTATCAGGTTCCCGCCCGCGTTTTATTTTGTTTTGGCCTAAGCAACGCAGCCCCCGAGTATCGGGTGCCACGGAGGCGATCTTCCTTGTTTTTGTTTAGCTCAACAGCGCAGCCCCCGAGCGTCGGGTGCTGTTCCGGAGTTTGTTTTTGGTTGGCCGTACGACACAGCCCCCGAGTATCAGGTGCTGCGGAGGCGATTTTCTTTGGCGTGCAGTATATCGATTCCGAAGATAGAGGAACATTGCACTTTTATTATGGGAGACATAGTCTCAAAGATTACATCGGTGGCTGAAGAGCCTTATTGTCAGTTGTGCTATGCATAGAAGCGTCGCAGATGTGCAGCGTTCCACGGGTTGTGCGAGAGCTCTCCGTTCCTTGGATTCCTCAAGCGGTATGCTCCTCCACCGATGACCTCAGCGATGATGAAGGGTCCCTCCCATGGGGAGGCGAGCTTATGCACCTTCTTTTGTTTGAGCCGGAGCACCAGGTCACCTTCCACAAATGACCTGGTTCGTAGTCGACGGCTATGGTAGTTGCGCAAGCTTTGCTGGTATGTTGCGGTGCGGGCGAGTGCAATGTCTTGCGCCTCATCCGGCAAGTCGACGTTGTCTTCGAGCGCTTCGTTGGCGTCATCTTCATCGTACGCTACAACACGAGGCGCGTCGAAGCGCAGGTCGTGAGGTAGGACTGCTTCTGCTCCGTACACGCAGGTCGAAGAATGGGGTGTACTGGGTTGATCTGTTTGGCATGGTGCGCAGGCTCCAGAGCACAGATGGTAGCTCCTCCACCCAAGCACCCGCCACGCGCTTGAGTGGCACGAAGAGGCGTTTCTTGACTCCGCTGCAGACGAGGCCGTTCGCTTTTTCCACTTGTCCATTGGACTGCGGATGAGCGACCGAGGCGTATGTAGCGCCCCGACCCCAGAACTATACAGTGAAACGTTGTGTAACCGGTCATGCTACACAATCGAGGGTTATTGGGTTTACCAATCCCAGGCCAAAACTCATGGGCAGGTGTGCTCGGAATGGATCATCGGCACACAACACCTCGATCATGCCATAAGCTCAGACATCGCTTTCACGTATAGTAAAGAGACCGAGACTTGTGGAACAACTGGCACATTGCAGACTCTACGACACAAAAACTCATATAGCAACTCATATATGAGAAAGATACAAGTATTACACACAAAAGGTCACAGACCCAACAATTAATCAAGCGGAAGCGGGTAGTGTTGTCTAACAAAAAGAAGCAAATATATGGCCTAAGAGGCCTACAATAAACATCACCCAAGCCAGCTTCTTCCACGGTCCCAAGCTGCCACCTGGGAACCTCGGACTACTAGTCGACGTCCACGAAGAACCCACCTAGCTGCTCGGTGTCGTCCTCCTCTGAAATACAAATATAAAGGCAGCAAAGAGAGACTGAGTACGATGTACTCGCAAGTTTAGTAGGGCGATATAGGCCCAATGCTGACGGAGGCTCTAAAGCTGAATAATGTAGCTATTTTGCATAAAGCTAGATTTTCATTTAAAAGATACAAAAAGACACAAGGCATCGTCTATTCAGAATATTTTTCATAAAGGGGATAAGAGGGTAACATTTCATCTTCGGTTCTCGGCGAACCTACTTGTAGCCAAACCACTCATCTCCACCAAAGGCACTCCCTCGAATCACCCTCGAGGAAATGAACCTTTATCACAAGTTGATTATGCAACCTTTAGCTGCCATATCAATTAGGTTGAAGTTATCTATGAGCTAATCCTCCTTTCCCAAGAGTTTGTCCATAACCGTGGACACGGCTTTTCGAAAAGATTTACCCTGCAGGGGTGTACTATTTTAGCCATTGGTACCATCCGACTCACCTGATTGGCCCTCTTCCGGGGAAGGCCGACGAGCGGGCGCGGTTAAACCTTTACCTCGCGTGAGACTATCCAAGAGTCATATGTGGCCACAGGGCAAGTTTACCCAGCCTATTTCAGCCCCTGCCCCATCGCCACGTCCTAAACACAAATCCTCATCAACATCATCTTTTCCACTCACACGCAAATGGAAAACCGAACTAGAGGACCCTTGGATATGCCCGCACAAGTTATTCAGTTAGTAAGGCGCCCATACACCCACCAATGGCAGCACGCTCGGTTCTTGGTTCTAGCTAAAAGCACTTTCATCCTAGGCGGCAAGAATGAGGCAAAACACCATCCCCGATGGCAACTCATCCAAGCCTTTTAGCAAATTAATTATCCACCACAAGTAACCATCATGTCCGAACATTCCACCACCATTCATAATAATGGAATTAAATCACCGGACACAAATATATCATTTGACTAAGCATGGCTAAGCATATATAACAACAATTATATCTTTGTCTCCGGCCAACACATCAACCCTAGGGTTTATAGGAGGGGAAGCATGTGATGGTTCAGGGGATAAACATGCATTCATAGGATACTCTAAATCTTGATCAAAAGAGACATTGGAATCGCATGCAATATTATGGTGGATAAAATAAGTTTGTAAAACAATTGGATGCTAGATGCCAAGAAGGTTAGGTTATCTCTTGCCTTGCTGCCGGGGCGTGTAGTACTGCTCGTCGGGGTAGGTAGCGTTAACCTCGACTCCGGAATCTATCGATACCCAAAAGTAACACAAAGAACAAATAAATCACACGAACACAAGATGCAATGCACAATCACATGATGACATGACAAGTTGATGCATTGATATTAACATTTAGATTATTTAACCAATTAAATGGAGTTCCAAATAATTAGTGCAATTATTTGGACGCAACTCCATATTTATCTTAGTGACCATAATAGTTATAAATCATTACATTATTAGAGAAGTGGCTCAATATGCATGAACATGACATGAAAGGATAGGGTTTGTTCTTCCGATCATTTTGGTACCTCATTTGTAATTTTCGAAGCCCCGATGAATAAATAGTGATTTAAATAATTATTTGGATTTAACTCTTTTAAATCAAATTATGAATAACATCAATAAATATTTGTGATCATGATGTGATAAGTACATGGTTTGATAGCATTTGACATGTTTTGTCACTTTGATATTTTATTCATAAATTTTGGATAAATATTTAATAAGTTATGATTTTTCCCAATTTGGGTATTCTTTATGCCAATTTAGGAATTCATAATTAAACAGCAATAATATAATTCCAAAAGACTAAAACAATTATTCTATCTTGTAGAGTTTATTTTTCTGAACATTTTGAAATTTGGTTTGTCGAATTTGAAGCATTTGACAAATAGTTATGGATTATTTAAATTTGTTTCAAACCCAAAAAGGGAAGCAATTTTCCCAGACAGGCCGGCCTCAGGCCGGCCAGGCCGGGCTACAGGCCGGGCGGGTGGCCGAGGCTTCCGGCCCAGTGCCGGCCCAGGCCGGGCGCTCAGGCCGGGCACCTGCCCGAGCCGTCCGGCCTTCGGCCGGCCCAGCTGGGTCCGAGGCCGGGCTCACGGTGGCGCGTGGAGCGGCGGTGGCTGCCGGCGAATCGGCGGCGAGAGAGAAGAAGAGGGGCGCGGGAGAGGGCCAGAAAGGGGCGGAGCTCACCCCGAGTTCGTGTGCGTGGACGGCGACGGCGCGGAGGGCGGGAATCGCCGGAATCGGCCCGGCGAGCGGCGCGGCCGAGGCGGTGAGGTCGAGGACGCGGCCGTCGATCCCGAGCCACCCCGGCTCGATTCCGCCGGAGAGGAGGGAGCAGAGGACGCGGCGGTGCTCGCTGTGCTTGTCGATCCGTGCGGGGAGGAGCCAAACGACGGCGGCGAGCTCGACTCGGTGGCGGCGATGGAGGAGCTCGGGAGAGGAGAGAGGACGAGAGGGTGCGGGGGCAGGTGGGGGAATGGTTCTGGAGGGCTGCGTGGAGCAAGTGGAGTCCTCGTCCACCGGGGCACGGCATGGAGGGCCCCCATCGGCGGCATGGGCGACGTCCAGCACGGCGGCATGGCGCCAGGATGCCATGGCCGCCACTGTGCGGGAAAGAAATTTTCCCAGAAAACCCCCTGGCACTTCTGAATAAATTGCAAAATGGTCCAGCAGCCACTTTGGCGATTTAATTGGGGCCTTTAAACAATTTTATAAAATCTGTAAAAAAATTCTTATAGACTCCATTTAGCCTTTAAAAGCTTCACAAAAATTGGGGTGGCAAAATAAAAAGTTTTGACCCACATTTGTTCATAGGTTTTATTTAAGATCATTTTTGATAAAAACCAAATTGTAATTATTTGAAGCACTTAAACATTTCCAAAAATGCTGAAAATATTCATGGAGGCTCATATAATAATATTGAAGCTCCCCATGATTTTAGTTTGAATTTTTGGAAAAGTTAACTTGGTTCCAAGTATAGAAGTTGAATTGGGCCAATTTGAATCCTCATATTTATTTCTTAATTGGCAAAATTTGGAAATTGAGAATTGGGGACAAAAAGCAAATTTGGAACTTCCTAAACCATTTGGAAGTCCAAGAATGATTTGGTTTGCTAAGTTGAGCATTTGCATTGGTTTGGATGTTGGGAAGTTTGCCTCCCCATTTAAATTGCTTGCAATGGTTGTTTGTTAGAAGTAGCAATTTAAATATGCATGCCATGATGCAGACAAGAATGCAAAAGTGGAAAAATTCTCTGTATTTTTTTTAATACCAAGTTGGGGCTGTTACAATTCTACCCCCCTTACAGGAATCTCGTCCCGAGATTCTAGGCTTGAGTGAAAAAGGCGAGATATTCCTGTCGAAGACTAGTTTCTCGCGCCCAAGTTGCTTCTTCCTCGGAATGGTTGGACCATTGAACTATTAGGAACTTGATGGTCTTGTTGCGGGTTTTCCTCTCCGCTTCATCCAAGATGCGGATAGGATGCTCGCGATAGGTCAAATCCTCCTGGATGTCCAACGCCTCATGATCAACCCCACGGATTGGATCCTTGAAGCAACGACGGAGTTGGGAAACATGGAACACATCATGCACATCCGGAAAGTTGGAGGGCAACTCAAGTTGATAGGATAGATCTCCTCGCTTGGCTAGAACGGTGAAAGGGCCAACATAGCGAGGTGCCAATTTGCCCTTGATTCCGAAGCGACGAACGCCACGGAGAGGAGAGACCCGAAGATAGGCCTTGTCACCAATTTCATAATGGACCTCTTGATGGTGCTTGTCATAGTAGCTTTTCTGCCGGGATTGAGCAGCCTTGAGATTATCCCGAATGATACGGACTTTCTCCTCGGCCTCATTGATCACATCAGGACCGAAGAGTGGCCTCTCTCCGGTTTCAGACCAATTTAGAGGAGTTCGGCATTTCCTCCCATAAAGAACCTCAAAGGGAGCCATTTGCAAACTGGCTTGATAGCTATTGTTGTAGGAGAACTCGGCGAGAGGGAGGTATTTTTCCCAACCCTTACTGAAGGAGATCACACAAGCCCGAAGCATGTCCTCAAGAACTTGGTTCACTCTTTCAGTTTGACCATCGGTTTGAGGATGATAGGCGGTGCTGAAGTTGAGGCGGGTTCCGAGAGCCTTTTGGAAGCTTTGCCAAAATTTGGACACAAACAGGCTTCCACGGTCTGAAATGATCCTCAAGGGAACCCCGTGCAAGGGAACAATCCGGGCCATATATAGCTCCGCCAATTTAACGGAGTTGATATCCTCTCGAACCGGAAGGAAATGGGCGACTTTGGATAGGCGGTCAATGACTACCCAAATGGCATTGTTACCCTTTTGTGATCTTGGAAAGCCGGTGATGAAATCCATACCAACTTCATCCCACTTCCACTCGGGAATGGCTATGGGGCGAAGGGTACCAGCTGGCCTTTGATGTTCCGCCTTCACTCGGCGACAGACGTCGCATTCAGCAACATACTCGGCGATCTCGCGCTTCATGCAAGACCACCAGAATTGAGGGCGAAGATCTTGGTACATTTTTGTGCTACCCGGGTGAATAGAGATGGGTGACTCGTGAGCTTCTGAGAGGATCAACTCTTTTATGTTCCCACTCTTGGGCACCACTAAACGGTCACCGAAATAGACAACACCATTGTCATCAACCGAGAAACAATTGGCCTTCCCATTAGCTATCTTCTCTTTGATCTCGAGGATTTCAGCATCATTTTGCTGGGCGGCCTTGATATCATCCTCGAGAGTGGATTTGATCTCGAGGTTAGCTAGATATCCGGAGGGAACAATCTCCAGATTCAACCTAGCAAATTCCTCGTGGAGAGCCGGTTGTGCCTTTTCCACCATCACGGTGTTGCAATAGGCCTTGCGACTCAAAGCATCGGCCACGACATTTGCCTTGCCGGGTTGATAGTTGAGAGTCACATCATAGTCTTTTATTAATTCCAACCATCTTCTCTGCCTCAAGTTCAGATCTGGCTGGGTGAAGAGATATTTTAGACTTTGATGGTCGGAGTAGATCTCGCAACGGTTGCCCAATAGGTAGGGCCTCCATTGCTTCAGAGCATGTACCACGGTGGCAAGCTCCAAATCATGAGTTGGATAATTTTGCTCATGTGGCTTGAGTTGACGGGAAGCATAGGCGACAACATGGCCCTCTTGCATCAACACACAGCCCAAGCCTTGGAGTGAGGCATCACAATAGACGACAAAGTCTTTGTCTGTGTCAGGAAGGACAAGCACCGGAGTGGTGGTGAGCTTGACCTTGAGGGTCTGGAAACTTTCTTCAGCTTTGTCTGACCACACAAATTGTTTGTTCTTCTTGAGGAGGCCAGTCAATGCTTTGGCAATTTTGGAAAAGCCCTCGATGAATCGGCGATAATAACCCGCCAATCCAAGAAAGCTTCAGATATCTTTGGCGGACTTGGGAGTTGGCCAATCCAGGATTGCCTGAATCTTGTCTGGTATCACCGCTACTCCGGCAGCTGACACCACGTGACCGAGAAAAATGAGCTCCTTTAGCCAAAACTCACACTTGGAGAACTTGGCATAGAGGCGGTGATCTCTAAGCTTGGTCAGGACTAGCCGAAGATGCTCAGCATGTTCGTCTTCGGTTTTGGAGTAGACAAGGATGTCATCGATGTAAATAATGACAAACTTATCGAGGTACTCGTGGAAGATGGAGTTCATCAGCCTCATGAATGTAGCCGGAGCATTGGTGAGGCCGAAGGACATGACGGTGTACTCATATAACCCATAGCGGGTAGTGAATGCCGTCTTCGGGATATCCTCCTTCCGGATTTTTATCTGATGGTAGGCTGACCTCAGATCCATCTTGGAGAATACCGTTGCACCAGCTAGTTGATCGAAAAGGTCAGTTATTTGAGGAATGGGATACTTGTTCTTGATGGTCACCGCATTCAGAGGGCGGTAATCAACAACCAGCCGAGGAACATTGGTATCCCTTTTCTTGACAAAGATGACCGGGCAGCCCAAAGGTGAGCTACTCGGCCGGATGAATTCCTTTTCTAGCAGCTCATCAAGCTGCTTCTTCAGTTCAGATAGCTCTTCCGTTGGCATGCGGTAGGGCCTTTTGGAAACTGGGGCGGTTCCCGGAACCAACTCAATCACAAACTCCACGCTGCGATCAGGTGGCATGCCGGGCAATTCCTCCGGGAAAACATCGGGGAAATCACACACCACCGCAACTTCATGCATTTCTGGCGGTGTGGTTCCTTCCAGGAAACATAAGCTGATCTCCGGTGAGAGTGGAGTGGCAGCGGAGGGAATTGCGGATGAGGGTGACCAATAACTCACCAGCCCGACGGTTGGGTGGATCACGGTGACAGACTTGGCAGCACAGTCCAGGTTGGCCTGGTATTTGACTAACCAATCCATCCCCAGAATTATATCTAGCCCATCTGACTTCAGTGCTATCAGCTGGAATGGGAAAGACCAATAGCCTATGGTAATCTGGACTTCCGGAGCAACCCATTTTGTGTGCCAACTAGAGCCTAGGGTCTTGACCACTAACGGGGAGTCCATGTTCACAAATGGGATTTGATGGTTGTGTGCAAAAGCTATTGATATGAATGAATGCGATGCTCCAGAATCAAACAAGACTGAAGCAGGGTAATCATTGATTCGAAGCGTACCCATGAGAACTCCGGGGTCCTCCTCAACGCCTTCAGCCGAGACGTGGTTCAGGCGGCCACGGCTGACGGTGGTAGCCTTGGCGGCTGGGGTAGAGGGGGCTGGTGCAGGTGCTGCGGGAGCCGGTGCCTTCTGGGGACACTCCCTGGAGTAGTGCCCAGACTGGCCACAAGCGAAGCAAGTGAGCCTCGGCGGTGGTGGAGGCAGCTGAGGGCGGAAACCACTTCCAGCTGCACCCAAGGTCGAGGTAGCTGGGCGAGGCGGAGGTGGCTTGAACCCTGAAGGCTTTGGCGCGAAGGGTGCCTTAGGCACAGCGCTGAAGGGCACGAATACCCGGCGCTTCTTGCCCTCAGAAGAAGAGGAGCTCTGGTTGTCGGTGGAAGTTGGCCTCTTGGAAGCCCCCAGCTCCTTCCTACCCTGCTCCATAGTGAGAGCTTGATTGTAGAGCTCCTGGTAGGAGGTGAACTTGAAGGGTAGGAGCTCGTATCGGAGACGAGGTGCGAGCCCCTTGCGGAAGAGGTATTGCTTGTCCTCATCATTCATCACGTCCCGCGGGGCGTAAAGGGAGAGGTGGTTGAACTCCCGCCCATAGGCTTGGACGTCCATGCGTCCCTGGGTTAAGTCCAGGAACTCCCTCCTCTTGAGCTCCAAGATGGGCTTGGGGATGTACGCCGCACGGAAAGCGGCGCGGAAATCCTCCCAAGTGAAGATATGGCCTGTGGCAAACATTGCCACGTGGCTCTCCCACCAGGAGCCGGCGGCTCCATTCAGCAGGTAGGTGGCGAAGTTGACTTGTTCCGCCACCGGAACATGGAGAGCGGCAAACTTGCGCTCTAGTGCCCGAAGCCAATCATCCGCATCAAGCGGCTCCTTAGCTTCAGAGAAGGTGGGAGGTTGGGAGCGCAAGAACTCCGTGAGAGTGTTGCAGTCCGTGTTCCTCCTGGCCCCTTGCTGCACCAGCTGCTCGAGCAGACGCTCATTTCGCAGCCGGTTTTGCTCAATAGCCATCAGGACCTCCGCCATTGAGGGTGGCGGTGGTGCATCAGGATTGCTTGATTCCCCACGACGGGTAGGAGGCATTCTGAAGAATTGGAACAATGACAAGTTAGTAACCAACTCCGACAGATAGGATAGATCATTAGTGTGCTTCCAGATATAGATATTGAAGATGGCAACCAATATAACAGATTTAGGCAACCACGGTGACATCCCGTCATCGCGGCGATAGAAAACGGATACAAAGGACTCGAGTCGTAACTGGACGGTAAGAACCCAAACCCCGAGAACCTAAACATCGACACCAAGCATAAAACAAATAGAGGTAAGAATCAGAGTAGAGCAAGTTGGATGAGGAGTAAAAGAATCCTAAGAAGGTTTTCACAACTCATTTTTAGGTTAAAATAATTTTCACTAGACTCGACATCGACCAATAGAAAGGGTTTCCTATAGGAAGTCCTACTCTGATACCAACTTGTAGCGCCCCGACCCCAGAACTATACAGTGAAACGTTGTGTAACCGGTCATGCTACACAATCGAGGGTTACTGGTTTTACCAATCCCAGGCCAAAACTCATTGGCAGGTGTGCTAGGAATGGATCATCGGCACACAACACCTCGATCATGCCATAAGCTCAGACATCGCTTTCACGTATAGTAAAAAGAACGAGACTTGTGGAACAACTAGCACATTGCAGACTCTACGACACAAAAGCTTATAGCAACTCATATAAGAGAAGATACAAATATTACACATCAAAAGGATCACAGATACAACAATACATCAAGCGGAAGCAGGTAGTGTTGTCTAACGACAAGAAGCAAATATATGGCCTAAGAGGCCTATAATAAACATCACCCAAGCCAGCTTGTTCCATGGTCCCAAGCTGCCACCTGGGAACCCCGGACTACTAGTCGACGTCCACGAAGAACCCACCTAGCTGCTCGGTGTCGTCCTCCTCTGAAATACAAATATAAAGGCAGCAAGAGAGACTGAGTACGATGTACTCGCAAGTTTAGTAGGGCGATATAGGCCCAATGACTGACGGAGGCTCTAAAGCTGAATAATGTCGCTATTTTGCATAAAGCTAGATTTTCATTTAAAAGATACAAAAAGACACAAGGCATCGTCTATTCAGAATATTTTTCATAAAGGGGATAAGAGGGTAACATTTCATCTTCGGTTCTCGGCGAACCTACTTGTAGCCAAACCACTCATCTCCACCAAAGGCACTCCCTCGAATCACCCTCGAGGAAATGAACCTTTATCACAAGTTGATTATGCAACCTTTAGCTGCCATATCAATTAGGTTAAATGTTATCTATGAGCTAATCCTCCTTTCCCAAGAGTTTGTCCATAACCGTGGACACGGCTTTTTGAAAAGATTTACCCTGCAGGGGTGTACTATTTTACCCATTGGTACCGTCCGACTCACCTGATTGGCCCTCTTCCGGGGAAGGCCGGCGAGCGGGCGCGGTTAAACCTTTACCTCGCGTGAGACTATCCAAGAGTCATCTGTGGCCACAGGGCAAGTTTACCCAGCCTATTTCAGCCCATGCCCCATCGCCACGTCCTAAACACAAATCCTCATCAACATCATCTTTTCCACTCACACGCAAATGGAAAACCGAACTAGAGGACCCTTGGATACGCCCGCACAAGTTATTCAGTTAGTAAGGCGCCCATACACCCACCAATGGCAGCACGCTTGGTTCTTGGTTCTAGCTAAAAGCACTTTCATCCTAGGCGGCAAGAATGAGGCAAAACACCATCCCCGATGGAAACTCATCCAAGCCTTTTAGCAACTTAATTATCCACCACAAGTAACCATCATGTCCGAACATTCCACCACCATTCAGAATAATGGAATTAAATCACCGGACACAAATATATCATTTTACTAAGCATAGCTAAGCATATATAACAACAATTATATCTTTGTCTCCGGCCAACACATCAACCCTAGGGTTTATAGGAGGGGAAGCATGTGATGGTTCAGGGGATAAACATGCATTCATAGGATACTCTAAATCTTGATTAAAAGAGACATTGGAATCGCATGCAATATTATGGTGGATAAAATAAGTTTGTAAAACAATTGGATGCTAGATGCCAAGAAGGTTAGGTTATCTCTTGCCTTGCTGCCGGGGCGTGTAGTACTGCTCGTCGGGGTAGGTAGCGTTAACCTCGACTCCGGAATCTATCGATACCCAAAAGTAACACAAAGAACAAATAAATCACACGAACACAAGATGCAATGCACAATCACATGATGACATGACAAGTTGATGCATTGATATTAACATTTAGATTATTTAACCAATTAAATGGAGTTCCAAATAATTAGTGCAATTATTTGGACGCAACTCCATATTTATCTTAGTGACCATAATAGTTATAAATCATTACATTATTAGAGAATTGGCTCAATATGCATGAACATGACATGAAAGGATAGGGTTTGTTCTTCCGATCATTTTGGTACCTCATTTGTAATTTTCGAAGCCCCGATGAATAAATAGTGATTTAAATAATTATTTGGATTTAACTCTTTTAAATCAAATTATGAATAACATCAATAAATATTTGTGATCATGATGTGATAAGTACATGGTTTGATAGCATTTGACATGTTGATCACTTTGATATTTTATTCATAAATTTTGGATAAATATTTAATAAGTTATGATTTTTCCCAATTTGGGTATTATTTATGCCAATTTAGGAATTCATAATTAAACAGCAATAATATAATTCCAAAAGACTAAAACAATTATTCTATCTTGTAGATTTTATTTTTCTGAACATTTTGAAATTTGGTTTGTCGAATTTGAAGCATTTGACAAATAGTTATGGATTATTTAAATTTGTTTCAAACCCAAAAAGGGAAGCAATTTTCCCAGACAGGCCGGCCGCAGGCCGGGCTACAGGCCGGGCACCAGCCCGAGGGCGCCGGCCTTTGGCCGGCCCAGGCTGAGCTGCGGCCGGGCGGGTGGCCGAGGCTTCCGGCCCAGTGCCGGCCCAGGCCGGGCGCTCAAGCCGGGCACCTGCCCGAGCCGTCCGGCCTTCGGCCGGCCCAGCTGGGTCCGAGGCCGGGCTCATGGTGGCGCGTGGAGCGGCGGTGGCCGCCGGCGAATCGGCAGCGAGAGAGAAGAAGAGGGGCGCGGGAGAGGGCCAGAAAGGTGCGGGTCTCACCCCGAGTTCGTGTGCGTGGATGGCGACAATGCGGAGGGCGGGAATCGCCGGAATCGGCCCGGCGAGCGGCGCGGCCGAGGCGGTGAGGTCGAGGACGCGGCCGTCGATCCCGAGCCACCCCGGCTCGATTCCGCCGGAGAGGAGGGAGCAGAGGACGCGGCGGTGCTCGTTGTGCTTGTCGATCCGTGCGGGGAGGAGCCAAACAACGGCGGCGAGCTCGACTCGGTGGCGGCGATGGAGGAGCTCGGGAGAGGAGAGAGGACGAGAGGGTGCGGGGGCAGGTGGGGGAATGGTTCTGGAGGGCTGCGTGGAGCAAGTGGAGTCCTCGTCCACCGGGGCACGGCATGGAGGGCCCCCATCGGCGGCATGGGCGACGTCCAGCACGGCGGCATGGCGCCAGGATGCCATGGCCGCCACTGTGCGGGAAAGTTTTTCCCAGAAAACCCCCTGGCACTTCTGAATAAATTGCAAAATGGTCCAGCAGCCACTTTGGCGATTTAATTGGGGCCTTTAAACAATTTTATAAAATCTGTAAAAATTCATATAGACTCCATTTAGCCTTTAGAAGCTTCACAAAAATTGGGGTGGCAAAATAAAAAGTTTTGACCCACATTTGTTCATAGGTTTTATTTAAGATCATTTTTGATAAAAACCAAATTGTAATTATTTGAAGCACTTAAACATTTCCAAAAATGCTGAAAATATTCATGGAGGCTCATATAATAATATTGAAGCTCCCCATGATTTTAGTTTGAATTTTTGGAAAAGTTAACTTGGTTCCAAGTATAGAAGTTGAATTGGGCCAATTTGAATCCTCATATTTATTTCTTAATTGGCAAAATTTGGAAATTGAGAATTGGGGACAAAAAGCAAATTTGGGACTTCCTAAACCATTTGGAAGTCCAAGAATGATTTGGTTTGCTAAGTTGAGCATTTGCATTGGTTTGGATGTTGGAAGTTTCCCTCACCATTTCAATTGCTTGCAATGGTTGTTTGTTAGAAGTAGCAATTTAAATATGCATGGCATGATGCAGACAAGAATGCAAAAGTGGAAAAATTCTTTGAATTTTTTTAATACCAAGTTGGGGCTGTTACAGCGTAGTTGAGCTTGATCCCTTGTTCCTTGCAGAAATCTTGGAACTCTTCGGCGATTAAGTTTGTTCCGTTATCGGTGATGATTCTGTGCGGCACACCGAAACGGAAGATGATTGACCTGATGAAGTTAACGACAGTTGTTGCCGCTGCGTTTGTGATTGGCACAGCCTCTATCCACTTTGTGAACTTGTCGACTGCCACCAGAAGGTGAGTGTGTCCACCACGAGCAGATTTCCTTAATGGTCCGACCATATCGAGTCCCCACTGGGCGAACGGCCACGCCAAAGGGATTGTTTTCAGCTCCGAATAAGGTGCGTGAGGCTTAGTGGCGAACTTCTGATAGCCAATGCATCGCCTGACGATGTCCTCAGCATCATGGAGCGCTGTGGGCCAGTAAAACCCAGCTCTGGAGGATAGCCTTGGCGACTAAGGCCCTGCTGCCGGCGTGGATCTCAAGGAGGATAGCCTTTCCGTCCTCGGATGCGATGCACCTCTGGAGGATGCCTGATATGCTTCGCTTGTAAAGCTCTCCATTGATTAATGTAAATGCTTTGGCACGGCGAGTGATGCGTCGTGCTTCGACTGTGTCGTCTGAGAGTTCTTGTCGTAACATGTACGCCAGGAATGGCTTCGTCCATATGGGCTCGACAAGGAACACTTAGACTGGGCAATTTGCCAAGTCGGGTGCCTCGGAGCTTGAGGCGTCAACCTCGGGCGTCCCAGTTGCTGGTGTAGAGGGAGCCGCCGGTCGCGCCACCTTGATTGACCTTTTGTTTATCTTTTCCAAGAAGACTCCGGGGGGCACCTTAGCTTTCAAGGACCCAATATTTGCTAAGGTGTCCGCCTCTTCGTTGTTGTTACGCCCGACATGACGGAGCTCACAACCATCGAAGTTGCCCTCCATGATGTTATACAGGTTCCTGTTGTTGGAGAACTGTCCCAGGAACTGGGTGTGTCTCACTAGGTATCGAGTAAGGGGCTGAACACGGAATCAAACAACCCTCAACGTGCCACGACGACGGCGCTCACCGAGATCGATGTGGGACGGCACTACAGAGATGAACACACGATGTTACCCAGGTTCAGGGCCCTCTTGGATAGGTAAAACCCCTACGTCCTGCCTTGGTTGTATTGCACTGCTTGTGGAGGTTACAGTACAAGGAGAGCTTGGAGAGCTCGAGGTGGCTAACAATGGCTAACCCTAGATCTCAGATCTATTCTCAAAGGCCAACCAGCTAAAGACCAACTGAAGACCAACCAGGATCCAACCCTTTGCTTGAACGTGCTCCCCCTCCTTTTATAGGTGTCCTGGACCTCTTCCCCCAAATATCTTGGCGGGAAGGGTTACCACATGGCGACGAAGGAGGAGGATGGGTGCACGATAAAGGGTGAGTCCATGGACGCGGTCCACGGCAGGGAGCGGCGTCACCAAAGCTGGAAAAGCCACCGTCCAGCCGGGACGGTGGGCTGGCGCTGCTGAGGCTCGGGAGGCGCCCCACGGTGAAGTCGCCCTTGGAGCGTAGCGGCAGACGGTCCCCTTATCACCGAAATGGCAATTCTTGTAGCTCCTTTGCTTGGTGCAGCATTGTTGACTGCTTTATACACGAGAACGGCAACTGCGGCGCTGTCGTCAGCGCGCGCAACCGCACCCGTGACTCTGCGGAGGGTGCAGAGCCCATGTGCGCTCTGCCGCGGAGGCAGAGCTTGCTTCGTGGGAAAGGAACCCCCGCGAGGCCGGAGGCCTCGCCGAGCCTTTTGGCTTGATCCTTGGAGATGCCCTCTCGAGGAGAGGTCCCTCGCGAGGAAAAACCCTCGCGAGGCTCGCCAGGCTTGGAGAGCCTGGTCCTTAGCGAAATCTTCTGAAGAGTGTTGTGGGCCCTGGCAGGCCGGCCCGTGGTACCCTGGTTTCCACTGTGCCGACAGTAGCCCCCGGGCCCACGATGGGCACGCCGAAGCCCATAGATGCAGGCGAAGCGTCGGGGGCCCAACGATGCCAGCCTGGGCCGTGACACGTGGGGCGCAGCGGTTGCGCCCGAGGCCACGATCTCCTCGGCTCCAACGGGCGAGCCGGTGGGGCCCGCCACGCCCTTGGTAACTGGCCAATAAAGCCTGCGCGCGATGATGGCGCCCATCACTTCTCCCATTACTCCGCCGCACACTTCCCCCAAACGCCTCCTTCTTCCCAGAGCGCACCACCTCCAAAAGTTTCTTCTCTGCTGCGACCATGGCGCCCAACAGAGAAGACGCTCCAAAGAAAGGCAAGGCTCCGATGCAGGCTGGCAAGTCCGCGGCGGCGTCGCAGAGTGCTGAACCCCAGGGGGCGCTGCCGAGGTCCCGCATTAACTCGGCGGGGGTCGACAAGGTGCGCCACCTGGCGGCCGCGAGAACCAACGAGCACGGCGCCACCATCATGAAACCGGCCGGCAGCAAGCTTCCCGAGGGGTACTACCCCATCTTCCTCCACACTCTCTCCGCCGGTCTCATTCCTCCTTTCTCCGACTTCCTCATGGGGATTCTGGAGTCATACCAGATCCAACTCCTCCATCTTCATCCCAATTCCATCCTCATCCTCTCCATCTTCGCCTACCTCTGCGAGGCCTATGTCGGTATCCATCCTTCTGTGGACCTCTTCCGTAGCTTCTACGCACTCCGGTCCACCGCGCAGAACGAGCGGACCGGATGCATCTCCTTCCGTATCGCCGACGCCAGGAGCAGGAACTACATCCCCATCGTGTGGAGCGGCGAGAATGCCATCACCAAGGTGACGAAGAAAGTGGAGGACTTCCGCCAGCGGTGGTTCTTCGTCGACACCAAGGTGTCGAACCATCTCCTGGATATACCCGTGGCGCCCCCGAAGAAGTGGGCGCGCTGGGCGAGCGAGGGCTTCGAGGGCCCAAAGCTCGACGCGGTGTACGAGTGCCTGCGGGGGCTCCGCGACGCCGGGCTCACCGGCCAGATGGTGGCGAAGGACTTCACGAGGCGCCGCATCGCCCCCCTCCAGTGGCATTCGAAGCCGATGTGAACGTACGCAGGCCTGGAGGATAGGATGCGCCTGTGCACGGACAACTTCGCCCCGGAGGTGTTGGACAGGGTCATGGTGGCCCTCTTCACTACGGCGGCCATCCCAGCCCCAGCCGCCGACGAGGCCCGGCCGCTCTTCACCTTTGGGGAGGAGAAGGTGCGCGAGCATCGTAGGGCCCTGCCCAGATTCGATGAGTGGGGCATCGTGCCCGAAGGACACCGCGGGACCCATGGCAACCCGCGGGCGGCGGAGCCGGAGCAGATGGACGAGCCGTCGGAGCCGGACGAGGCGGAGGACTTTGGCGAGGGCGAGGCCTCGGGAAGCGCTGACCCCTCGGGAGACTTTGCCGGCTCCTCAAGGAGCGCACCGCCTGAAGAGGACCTCCAGGTGATTTCCTCCAGCAGCGGCGAGGATCCCTCTCGCGGAGCTCCCTCCCAAGGCACCGCGGAGGAGGAGGAGGAGAGCAGCGGCAAGGGAGGGCGCTGCGAGCCCCGCTCCAAGTCCGCCCACGACAGGAACGCCGCGGCCGCGAGGGGCGCTCCTCGCGAGGACGCAGGAGCGCCTCGAGAGGGATCCAGATCAAGCAGCCCCCAGCCGCCAAAGGCGAAGAAGAGGGTGTGGAGGATGGCCGACGAGTAAGCCCTGGTCCTTCTTCTTTCCTTTAGGATTTTGCTTTCGAATACCCTCCTGAAGGATCTTCTGTTTGTCTTTCTTTTTAGCAACCTTGCGGCGCCGAAGAGGCGACGACTCTGCAAGCTTGGAGAGACTGTTGGCACCACCGTGGCGATGCTTGCGGCTGACGAGCCGCAGCGTGTGGCTACTCCTCCCGTGGATGAGCACCACGTGGAGGGGGAGGTTGAAGAGGTGGCGTCGCCGCCAGCACAGGCTGCCACTCCTCCCATACTGCAGGAGGCAGCGGAGGACGAGGCAGCGACCGAGGCCGCGCGAGCCTCAGAGAGGCCCGTCGAGGCAGAGGCCCAAGAGGCCACCGTGGAGCCGCCTCCGGAGGGAGAGGCCTCCAGGAGAGGGGCTGACGAGCCCGAGGCCGCGGCAGGCGCGGCCACCACGGGAGGGGCTGAATCTGCCCCCGAAGATCAGGAGGAGGAAACATCTCCGGAGCCCACGGACGCCGGAGCCGGGGATGAGAGGACGCCCAGCCCCAGAGGGCTCCTAACGCGGGCAGAGAAGGAGGCGCCCACACGAGCCCCCAGGTCGCACCAGGAGCGGCCGTGAGCCCGAGGCAAGGTGCCTCGGGTACCTCGCCGAGCGTCGAGGCCCCTACGCCCCGCGGCGATGCGGGGACCTTGGCGCTATGGGAGCCGCGCCATCACGCAGCTCGCCGCAGCTCCGTCTTCAGCCAGGCGCGGCAGACGCTCGACAAGCTGGAGACGCAGTATGCCGAAGAGAAGCTCGCCAGGGCAGAGGAGCGGGCGAAACTTGACGAAGCCTGGGCCCTCCTCCGCGAGAGGGTGGATGCTCGCGAGGTGCAGCTGACACAGCGCGAAGCGAAACTGACGCGACGCGAGGGAGAGCTCTCCCCCCACGAGGAGGAACTACGCCGGCGCGAGGAGCAGGTCCAGCAGCTCGAGAAGGACCAGGCCACCCGCGAGGAGGGACTACTGGCTCACAAGAGTCGGGCGGCCCAGGACGAGGCCATCTATGCGGAGCGCCTCGAGAAAGCCAACGCCAGCCTCGAGGCGAAGTAGAAGAAACTAAAGTAGGAGGCCGACGACAGGGTCAAGCTCATCCGTCAAGATCTCTCCAAGAGTTTTGGCGAAAAGGCCAAGAAGCAGGAGGAGAGCTTCATGACGAAGCGCAATGAGCTCCAGAACCGCATCAAGGGGCTCGAGAAGGAGGAGAAGCAGATGGCCTCCCGCCTTCAGAGCGCCAGGGCCGCTCAGGCCCGCGCGGAGGAGAAGGCCGCCGCCCTGGAGAAGGACCTGAGCGAGCTCCACCAGCAGGTGGGGCCGGTTGCGGACGCCGCGGAGGAGGCACAGTGCAACGCGCAGATCGCGCGAACCATGTAGCGCCAGCACATGCTCCAAGACCGGTGCTCCGCGCGCGTGCCGTCGGGGATCGCCTGGGGACCGAGGTCCCTTCCCTCGCCGCAGAGGGGAACGACGACGAGGCCGGGTACGCGTTCTTCTTCGAGCGATTCCTCACAAAGCTTGAAGAGACCGCGAAGAACCTCGACGAACGCGTCGTGGAGGAGAGCCGCGATCTCCTCGTCCTCGCCACCTGCCGCATCTTTGCCAACCTCGTGAGGCTTCAGCCTTCCCTCGACCTCGAGGCCGTGATGGCGCCCGTCGACCTCAGCTGCCGCGTCGCAGTGAGCGACAGGATGCGGAAGGCCGCCGAGGCGTATGCCAAGAAATTCGACTAGGTCGAGGTAGAGGAGGACGAGGACGATGGAGAGGAGGACGCCGCGGAGGAGGAGGAAAGTGCCGCTGCGGACGACGTGGGCACCTCAGGGGGCCCGACGGCCTGAGCTCTTTCCTGCAGCTGGATGTGCATGGGGCACATATTATCTTAGAATTTTGTTTGTAAAGCCTTGTAAAGACTTGCTTAAGTTTTATTTGAATGCGCTCGTGACTGTCCCTCGGGAGGCTTTTATCTTTCCCTTCATGTCTCTTTCGCTCTACGTCTTAGGTCCCTCTCTTAGCGCTACACCACCGCCGCTTCGGTATGTGAGAGTCAGGGCTCCACAAGGCCGGGGGGTGCGTGAGGCCTCGAGAAGTAAGAGCTCCCGAGACGCGATGCTCGGGGCTCCCCTTTAACGCGCAAGCAGCCCATAAGGCATATGAGAGAGAAAAGAGTCTTGAGGGACAAAAACCAGCGAAAGGAAATTCAACCAAGTGTTTGGACTTAGCTTCGCGAGGCGTTTTTGCCTTGGAGAGGGTGTTGGCTCCCTGATGAGGCGTTTTTGCCTTGGAGGGGGTGTTGGTTCCCTGATGAGGCGTTTTTCTTCCCGAGGTTGCCTGAGGCTTGTTTTGGACCTGCTTTCCTACGCTTGGACAGATAGGCATACCCACAAGCAATACATAGCTAGATAACTCATGCGCACTCGTAGGTTCCTTCATGTGTGTCTCGCGAGGAGAACAGGCACCAAAGTCCTTGGTGAGTTGACGTGCAAGGGAGCTGACCCATGAGTTCAGAGCTCCTTGGGAGTTGACATACATGAGAGCTGACCCGTGAGTTCAGAGCTCGGATCCCTTGGGTTTGAGGCGCTGCTGGGATGCTCCCGAGGCACAGGCACCATGCTCAGCCCCCACTTGCGAGATGCACAGGAGGGATCATACGAGCAAGGATGAAATGCAATAATATAACTGCTTATCGAAGCAACAACATATGCTGGCGCGAAAGCGCAAAGGTTCAAAGTGACCTGAAACAAAGGTTCATTACACTGGCGTGGCCAGAAGTACAAAATCCGCCATGTCTGGGCATGGGGTTCCACATGGAGTGGCTGAGACTCTCGCGGCCCGAGGCGACGCATGTAGAGAGAGCTCAGAGGGGGCCCCTATGCGGGGGTTGCTTCGTAGAGCCTGCGGTCCGCCATGTCTGGGCATGGGGATCCACCTCGCCACCTTCTTTTAAAGTCCCTTTGTTTCAGTGCCAGTGGGTCAAGCTGACAGGCGGCGGGGTAAAGGTAGACAAGCTATACGGAATGACAACAGTGGATCTCAACAATCTTGGGTACAGAGAAGAACCATTCGTCCTGGCCAAAGATTTGGCTCAGGTTTTCTTTGTGAAGGACATGTCTACCAAACCGAGAAATAGAAAAGATAAGAAAACGAATACATCATGCGATGAGCCAAAGTGCCACATAGTTCTTTCAGGGAAAAGAAACATCGTGGGGGTGGAGGACAAGACAGACATGTCAGAAGATCATAACAAGTTTTGATGAAATTCCATCCTTCACAGTGAACATTGACCCAAGCATTCTGTTAAATGATGAAGATGCTCCATGGTTACGGCCGGCGCGATCATAAGTCAGGGACATACGCTAGATGGGGATGTTGGCCGGTTATGTGTAATAATATATTAAACAATTTATGTATGAGTGTTCTCAAACTTGGCACACATGTGTATCTCATTTTGTTGACATCTTTGCACTAAGAGACACACTTCTATGCCAAGCCCCCTCGAAGAGGTCATAGGTCATTGCCGAACGACATCTCGAGAGATAGTGAATAGAGGAGTCCTCTGTCTTCGCTTTTCCGACTAGCTTTGACTACAATATGAAACCTCTTTGCAGTGAGAGAACGCTTCTATGCCGAGACCCTCGAAGATGTCATAGGTCACTGCCCAACGACATCTTCGAGAAGCTCGTGCATAGAGGAGTCCTCTGTCTTCTCTTTCTGCTGTTGTCGTGCTCTTGTTCTTCCTCTTCCTCCTCATGGTGGGTACTTATAGGTAAAGTATTAGGGCAACTCTTCACCTTTAGTCCCGGTTGGTAGCTGGAACCGGGACTAAAGGAGCATTGATATGTGTGCCTTATCTTCTGCTTGACATCCAACGGCTCACAAGCACTCAAAAGAAACACACCGCTGATCCAACGGCTCACAAGCGTTCGAAGGAAACACACAATCCGTGTGCTTCTTCCTGATTGGGCATACTACCTGCACTGATGACGGTAATGCATTTTAAATTGAAAATGGCAAAATGGCCGCCTCCGTCTTCCCGCTATTTCTCACTATATATATGTAGGCTTGGCCGTGATTGCCATAGGACATCTAAACTCATATCTGCAACCTCATCACTCTCCCATGGCTTCCACCGAACCCACTCTAACCTACGCAGAGGTGGAGGCGCTTTGCGCCTCGAACTACCCCTGCCCGCCCGGTGATGACCCACAGGTATAGGGGATCTATCGTAGTCCTTTCGATAAGTAAGAGTGTCGAACCCAACGAGGAGCAGAAGGTGTTGACAAGTAGTTTTCAGCAAGGTTTCACTGCAAGCACTAAAAGAGAAATGTTTTTGGATTTTTGATTTAAAGAACAAATAAAGAACAAGTAAATAAAAGAGTGCTACAATAATTGCAGCAAATAGCCCAATCCTTTTAAGCTCAAAGGACAGGCCGGTTGTGTTACTTATGAAGATTAAAACGTTCTCGAGGACACATGGGAGTTTCTGCCTAGCCAGTTTCATTGCACGCTGGTGATTAACCTTCAATGTTTTGATAAAGTGCTATGTGGGTGGACCTATGCTAATGCACCGCCCTTACTTGGACAAATACATACTTGTGATTAAACCCCTTGAAAGCATCCGCAACTACAAGAAAGTAATTAAGATAAAAACCTAACCACAACCTTAAACTCCGAGACCCTACGCTCCCTAGTGCACTAGTTTACAAATTGGGGTTAGGGTTTCTGTCACTCCTGCAACCCTACCATAAGCAAACTAAATACACTATGCATTCCCCTAGGCCCTTTGAAAGGTGAAGTATCATGTAGTCGACGTTCACACGATACCACTAGAGGAATAAGACCACAACATAAATCATACCATTAAATATTACTCAACATTATGCAATTACTAGCAACTAGGCTTTCCCCATGTCCTCAACAACCAAACGAACTACTCACAAGACATCATATAGATCATGATCAAAGGTGATATGAATAAGGGCAACAATCTGATTGTAAAGACAATTCACCGATAAAACTTTCAAGCATCAACTACAAGTAGTAATCAACACCCGGGATACGATTCCAATGAACTAATGCCAAAACAATGACAATTGCTACATCGGGATGAGATGGGACGGTGACGGTGATGATGGTGCTGATGATGGAGATGGTGTTGATGATGATCCCGATGATGCCCGACGTGATGGCGATGACGATGTCGACATCAACCCCCTCCCGGAGGGAAATTCCCCGGCAGATTTCTCCCTGCCGGAGCTCTTCTTCACTCTGTCTGGTTTCCGCCTTGTGGAGGCGGCGAAAAAATTCCTCGTCGATGCCCCCGACGTTTTTAGGTCAAAGGGAAGTAATACGCCGAAGGGAAGCCGGAGGGGGGCCACAGGGGAAAGGGGTGGGTCCCACCCGTGGCCTAGGGTGGGCCCGCGGCAGGGGGCCGCCCCTGCTCCCTGGAAATCACCTCCGTGCGCCCTTTTGGCTCCATGGCTTATTTCCCATAATATTTATCTCCGAATTTTTCTGAAATTTATGGAGCTTCCGAAGTCAGGTGTCTTGACAGGTACTTTTCCAGCTGATTGCAGGCTCCGGTGGATGCATCTCCAATAATTGCCAAACATGCAAAATGAGATAAAATAACATAAGTATTGCATCATAATATGAAATATATCAATGAATAAAGATGAATTATGATGTAAAATAGTGATGCAAAATGGGCGTATCACCCGGTACCGCATCCCCGCCGGCTGGAGGCTGAGCGCTGGAGGCGTGCCGGTCCCTCCTGTCCCTCAAGGTTTGGCGCGCCGGGCGGCCATCACGAACCACTACTACCTCGAGCTCACTCCGGAGCAGCAGATGGATCCCCGCTGGGATCCCGACTACCGCCCGACTTGGGACGCCTTCTTCATCAATCGGCGTGAGAGGGCGCTCGCCAGGTACGAGGAGGATGGCCCGCCTCCTTCGAACGTCAACGAGGCCGGCCGTCGGCTGTGGTGGGGTGGCCGGACTCTCCAGAGCGTCATGGACTACATCACGACCGGTGATAACCCCCGCCTGCGCTACCCTCACTTCCAGTCCAGGCGAGCGCCGTCCGACGATAGCGACGACGACGGCGGCGACTACGACGACTACGAGGACGAGTATTATAGGGCTAGGCAGGAGTATGACTAAACCTGAGCCACATCATTGATTAACATCGTCTTATAATTTATCATACCAGCTAGATGCTTGCCTACGTACATGCTAGAGAAACATACATGTCGTTTAATGCCATAGATGGGATACGCATCATGCATATTTGGGATCAAGTATATACATAGTGTAACGTGCATCACACCCAGCTATGGAGGCCGAGATGAGGGGTAGAGGGATCATTCCAGGTACAGATGGATGGCCCGAAAAGTAAAAGCACTGGTGGTACGGGCATGGGGGAATGTTGGACCCAGAAACAGGGGCGACAATATTTCAAGAGAAAATTCTAATACCCTCCAAAGCACTTGTTCAAGCAATGGCCGATGCTCAAGCGGGATTGTTCCGGCTCGAGAGAGAGAAGGACAAGCTGACACACGCCCTTAAGAATCCTGAAAAACCAGGACGAACACGAGGCAAAGGCGTCGGTGTTTCATGGAAGGAAGGGTTTCCCAAATGCGATGACAGTTACAGAAGCCGTAAGAGAAAGAAGGACCGGGAGGCAGACCGGATCGGGAAGATAGAAACGGTCCTAGCGAAGATGAAGAATTTAGTGGAAGCACTTAGCCAGCAAAGGTCATCTCAGTAGCAATAAGATCCTGCATTATTGGATAATAGCCAGCGGAGAAGCAGCGTGGCTTCCACGGTCGAGGTCCGGGCTGATGATCATGCACTGATGGATGATGCACCGGCGCCTCGCTACCCCGTGGATGATGTCAGGGAGATGAAACATTGTGAGGTACATCAGCCAGTGAAGAACATGTCCTTCAAGGTGGCGGTCGGCACTACTTTACCTTGTCTACCTGGAGCACTCCACCATGGGCATCCGATTCTAGCTGGCTATGCTCGTGTCACGGTGGATCACCTAATGGAGGGGTATGAGGACCTAGAGATTAACATCGCTACACCTGAAGGGGATACGAAACTAGGAGATGTCAAGCGCCATATCATTCTATGGCAAAAGAAATACATCAAGTTTCTAGGCTCGGCGCCAAGGCCACCGACGCGTCAGCCAACGCCGCCCCCTAGTGCACCTCCGACACGTCAGCCAATGCCTCCCCCTAGTCCACCTCCGGCGCGTCAGCCAACGCCTCCCCCTAGTCCACCTTCGGCGCGTCAGCCGACGCCTCCCCCTAGTCCACCTCCGGCGCGTCAGCAGGGGCTAAAGCGGAAGAACATGGCCACCCCTAGTACTACTCAGAGAAAAAAATCCAAATCAGTCGAGGATACCCAACGCGCCAAAGCCTCTTCCCAAGAGACCTTATGACATGGCTATTGAGGAAAACAAAGCGATAGTGGATGCCCAATTCAAGACCCATTTTGCACCGAAAATGCCCGAGCCAAAGCAGGTATATGATGAAAAAGCCAAAAAGTGGGCTAATGAATTTCTTGAGCAGCCAGCACAATATAAGATGAATCCGAGATCAGACTATGACCGCGAACTTATGAGATTGAAGTCTAAGAAGAAAAAAACAAGTGTAAAAAGCGGGAAACAAATTCCCCAGCTCAGAGAACAAAAACATCAATCGGTCCCCCCGCTCATAGTGCGTTCTTCCGATATTGACAAGAAATTCAGAGCCGTTATGGATAAGGACTTCCAATTATTGGATCACAGAGCCATAAGTGATGCTAGACAAATGGGTATAACTGTAACGCAGGCCAAAGAAAATGCTGACGCATTGGGTATGTCTCTTGGTCAACTGTTAGGCTATGAACAAGCACCAATGTGTGAGATGGCATGGCAGTATGTCAAAGGGCAGCCTCTGGTCAGTCCTGTGGAGGAAACACAGCTGTCAACAAATATGCGAATGCTGCACAATTGGTACATGACGGTAACAAGAAAGTACTCGAAAGAATGGCTTTCGGCGGACGTTAGAAAGGAGCATCACTTCAAAGATTACTTGATATATATTCAAATGAATGAATTGTTTCATTTATACAATCAGCGCGCCCTCGACAAATCTATCCTCGGTTGCTATTGTATGTATGTGGTTTATTTCTGTAATTAATTAAGTCTGTAGCTCAGCTCGTTCATTGCCTGTAATATATTATCCTGACTAGCTATATTCTTTTATACGCTATTATGCAGAATGAAGATGCTCGAATGCAAAAAAAATAATGTCTATGACATTGGGTTCATTGACCCATATATCGTCAATGAACATACGTTACATGAGCACCCCAAAGACGTGGAGCAGGATCTGTACACCTTTTTAGTTGAGAATCATTTCTGTAAGGAAATACTATTTTTCCTTACAACTTCAAGTGAGTGTTTCTGTCTTGTACACGTTCTTTTTTACTTACTCGATGTTAAGTGTAATTGATGAGTTATACAAATATAAACGTCCGCAGTTTTCACTGGATTTTGCTAAGCATTGAACCTGACAAGTCCCGAGTTGAAGTCATGGACTCATTAAATAGGGACGAAAAGCAGTGTAGCGACATGAAAGCAATGCTCCAGAAGTAATTTCAATCATTATCGCGTTATATCGGCCTCTTTCGTTCATTTCCTGATATCCAGTAATTAATAACTACTTTGTTCATTTTGTTTGCCGAGCAGGTGTTGGACACGATTTATCCCGACAGAGATGCTCACATATGTTTTGCTTACAGCTTGAATCGATATGCACATTGTCTTCCTCGGCGAAGGAAACACCATTGAATAAAGTCTCACCTCTGGACAAATCTGCTGCTAATGAACGCATGAAAGGTAAACATGATTACTTGGTATTTATGTTGAGTGTTTAGACTGTAGTTCTTACTCGGCTGTTCCATCTACGTTAAAATCACACATATCAAGTTGCCAATTCTGCAGTTTTCCTGTTAGAAGTTCTGGTCAGTGCTGAATTTTTTCATAATTTCGAATTTTCTGCAAGATGATGTAAATTTGTGTACTTAAGTTACAGTTCACAAGTAAAAAACCAAACCTTTTCTCTTGGTTACGTAAAATTGTCACAATTTATTTGCTGGGAGATAAAATAGTGCTTCATCTAGCAGACATAAATTTATTTCTTCTATATTATATTAAATACCAGGATTGCCAAGTATTCTTTTGTAAGGTTATAGCAGACGTAAAATTGTCACATTGCATATAGCTCAATAGAGCATAATTAAGATAGTAGAGTCTACTGTTCAGCAAAAAAAAAAACCAGGATTGCCAAGTATTCTTTTGTAAGGTTATTTGAACTCGAATACATTTTGACCTTGAAATAAGTTATGCAGATAATTATATTACAAATTTATTACCTGAAATATATCTGAATACTTATATTTAATACCTGGATGAACCTTTTGAAGCCTCGTGTTCGTCCTGAAAAAAATCTCACCTTGCAAAAGATATCCATTTGATTCTCCATGAGGTATTGGTAGCCATCCAGCACGAGTTCTTGGGGAAAATAAGCCTATAGTACAGTGGCCGCCGTAGTTGCTTAGGTGAAATTTACCGTATTTGACCCTTTTTCGAAAAGATTTCACGAAATGGACCCAAATTCAAAATAATTTTAGATTTGACCCTTTTTCATGGCGCCCGGCCCCAAGGCGCCATACCAGAAAGCATGACGCCCTGGTCAGAGGCGCCGTGGACCGGCCATGTCAGCTCCGAGCGGGCCCGCCTAAGGTAGCATGGCGCCCCGGGGGAAGGCGTCGTGACCTCTAGCATGGCGCCCCGGCCCGGGGCGCCATGCAACTTATGGTTTTCAGCCCGCAGACCGTGGTCAGCGGTTCCCCATCACCAGATCGAGCCGCCGCACCCGTGTTCCCCACCGCCGCCCCCTTGTTCCCCACCGACACCGCCGCCCCGATCCGCCCACCCCTTCGCCTCTCCTTGCCGACCGTCGGCTTCCCCGCCGGCCCTCTTCGTCGCCGTCATCCCCGCCGTTGTCGTGCCCATGCTCATCCCCTCCATCGCAATGGAGGAGCACTGAGCGACCTGCAGCCACCTCCGGCCCTCTTCTTCGCCGTCATCCCCTCCGGCGTCCTCCCCGCCATCGTCTCCTCTTCTCCCACGTCGCCGTATCGAGCTCGGACCCGCACATGCTCGTCGTCAGGCCGAAAACCCGTGCCCGTGCCCGTGCCCGTGCTTCTCCTCCGGTCGTCACCCTGCCCGTGCCTCTCCTCCTGCCTGCGATTTGAAGGTATGAATTGCGCCTCTCGTCACCGTAGTCCTAATCTGTAGCCTCTCCTCCGGATGATGAGATTTAACACAAAAGCCACGGACAGAAGCAAGAGAAAGTAGGGACATATGCAACAGTTTGTAACCGTGCAATGCTTTTTGTTAGACAAATAAATTTGATCTCTTTGTTTAGCAGTAGCAGTAGACGTGGATAGTGTTAGGCAAACAAAGTCATGTAATTGTTGCACCCGTTTCTCATATTTTTTTGGTTTTGTTATTGCAGGATGTCTCGGCTTATTCAAGATGTGTACGATAAGAATCACTGTGCTATGTATATTGCGGAAAGAGGAGTGGTTTTTCCACACCTACACCTGAGGTCCTCAAGGGTTGACAGTAAGGATGAAGCGCGACATCCGAAGATGAAGTATGATGAGCGATACACGAACTACATCCGTCGCCTCGGGCTTCTCCCTTTTATCACTATGGTTTCTCGCGGGATGCCAAAGATGAACCCTTGTGCCATCACCGCACTCGTTGACCGATGGCGTCCCGAGTAACATACCTTTCACCTGCCTTGTGGGGAGATGACCGTGACTTTGCAGGATGTTTCAATGATCCTCGCACTACCCATCAAGGGGCAGCCTGTGTGTAAGAGCACTGACACTGCAGGATGGCGTGGGCTTATGACGGATTTCCTTGGACAGGAGCCGGGGCTCCCGAACAAAGCCGCGGACGCACCGTTTTCTTGGATTGCTCAGAACTTTGCTGTATGCCCACCGGACTTACCAGAGGAGTCTGAGATTGTGCAACAGCATTGCCGAGCATATGTCTGGTATGTTTTGAGTCGGGTCCTTTTTCTGGATGGCACAGGGGTGAACGCTCCATTCATGTGGCTGCAGATGTTAGCTAGTTGGGACTTCGGTCTTAGTTGGGGTTCAACGGCACTAGCTTACTTGTACCATCAGGTATAACTTATGTCTCAGTACTGTGGTGTGGTTAACTTTTATTTATCTAACTCGTGCTAATGTGCTCATCATTTTACTTGTGTAGTTGGATGAGGCGTGCCGTAGGGGTCAAGTAGGTAAAGAATCCAATATTGGAGGCTGCATGTTGTTCCTATCCATATGGAGTTGGGAGCACCTTCCTGTTGGGAGACCCACTTCGGGGTTATGGGCGCCATGGGAGGATCATAACGACCCAGCACGCTTCGCTACATGGGCATATATGTGGGATAATGTGGATGGTATGGTTGGTACCTCCAAGGCTCAGTACATGCGCTACAGCAGCAAGTTCGATATCCTAACTCCGGAGCATGTAAGCTCGTCCTCTTGAGTAATTCTGTTCCACTATTATCGTATTCGAAGTATGAAACTAATAATCATTTTTCCAAATTTTTTTGGAAAGGTTACTTGGGAGCCATACGGACCGACAGGCATGATTGGTTCTATCGAGATCACGAACCCTCTTAACCCGATGTGTTTAGCCGAACAACACCTTTGGCGGATGAGATGTCCACTAATATGTATTTATGCCGTCGAGTGGCACCTTCCAAACCGGGTTATGAGACAATTTGGATTATATCAGAAGACTCCGCCAAAGTATACCGACATGGATTCAAACCTCTCTTCCCGGTCCAACTACCTTCGTACTCACTAGGCGAAGGAACCACTCCCAATTGACATTGTTTTCCGCTGACACCAAAGTGAATGCCAAAGGTACCAATCTGTTGCCACCGTCATGCGCTATGGCGACCAACATTGTGCCCCTGAACTTGCCGGTCAGAAAAGTTCCATCGACGGACATTACCGGCCTACAATGTTTAAAAGCCTTTATGGACGGACCAAATGCCCAAAACGCGCATCCAAATACACGTACTTCTTCACCGTTGTGCTTTGTAACTTTATTGTCCATGGGCTCAACCACATACACCATATCCGGGTTTGTAGCCTTCATCGCACCCAAAACAAGAGGGAGCCGGTTGTATGTGTAACGCCCCAAGATCGGTACTATGCAGACTTAGCGATTTCCGCCAAATCCGCATAATAACGATCCTAAAGGACGCCCACCAGGCATAACGTGCACGTCGCAACACACACGTTATGCGGGTGGAATTGTGATAACATTACAACAGTTCTCGATGGAACCCACAAAAGAACATATATACAACAGCGACTCACCGAGTCAAGAACAAAGATACAATACAAAGATTCAAATAACAACAGAAGCGGGTAGCGTCCGGCTACGGAGAAGAAACAAATTGGACTAAGAGTCCTGAAGATAAACGAGGGCACCATATCCCTGCCCAGGCCAAGCCGGAGGGATTCCCAAGCTAACGTCGTCAGACTTCAAACCTGTTGGCTGCATGTGGAATAGCAGACCCGAAGGGGTCAGTACTAGTAGAAGTACTGGCAAGTAATACTCACAAGATATCAAAGCTGGAATTCCGGGGAAAGAGGGTTAGCGATTGAGGCGGCGGCAAGCAGCACTAACAACTTATAGAGACACGCTACAACTTGCGTCTAAATAGAATAAGGGAAGAGAGCGCTTGCGCTACTGGGCTAAACTACTCACCAAACAATACCCGTCCTGAGACGACTCCATCGTATCATATACCCACGAGGAAGAAGTCCGGACACTCACACGTTGATCAAGTTTTAGCAGGTTATTATTCAAATATGGCTATTTACTAGTCAATTTAGCTATTTAAGATATACAGTGATGTCTATGATCTTTTTAGCCAGCACATTACCCAAGTCGTCCATAACCGCGGACTCGGCTTTTCGAAAAGATTTAACCCTGCAGGGGTGCCCAAATGTAACCATACACGTTCGATCAACCACACGCCACAGAGGCAAAAGGTATCTCAACACGACCTTCCCCTTCACTACTACATTGGATAGAGAGCCACCTATCTGAGACTGATCCACGTGGGGAGCCCGGCCGAAACTCCTTGGTGGGCCCAAACGTTGCGCGCACGGCTTCCGGAGAAAAACACTCATACGATTGCTTCTCCTTCCACATGCGGTAAACGCCCATGCCGCAAACCTATATGCGCCCCCCATAGTTGTAACCTCTCATCTTCATCATGCATTGTGCGTATGCTCCAAATGGTAAACACCCGAACTAGTTGTGGCTCCCTAACCAATATAGCAGATCCGGTACTGAGTTGCGGGGGGTTCCATAAGTCTTCCCACGTGTGGGTAGGGCGCTCATTCTTGGATAAGCGGAAAAGAACGGTTTTTCCTAGGCGACACTAGCAGAACAAATCACCATAGCTGGCCTTCCGCCGGTGCCTTATCTTTATTATAATAACAGTTATACCCGCATAGCATGTCTTCAATTAATTAAGCTATACCAACTAAACATCAGTACAATATGAGATATACCACAATCAACTCCTAAGCATGCACTACGACTCGCAAGGCCAACAAACAACAGGTTAATAGGAGTGGGGAAGGTGGCTGTATCATGGCTGCAAGGTAAACATACTAATAGGAACGAGACACAAGCATCGATACATAGAGCTAGCAAGGAACAAAAGATAGGAGGAGTGAGAGACAGAAAACAAGCAAAGATAGCAAGTGAGTAGTCCTTGCCTGCAATCCGGTAGAGGTAGTAGAACTTGTCGTGGCTCACATCAACTCATCGTCCTATTCCCGAAGAATCAACGAACACTGGAATAAAAGATGCACCTTACTACTATGGCAAAAGATCCAGCATGTTGATGCAATGCATGCATGACATGGCAATTATGAGAGGATGCAATTTTAGCAAATTTAAATGGAACCGAGGTTCCGACATTTAAATATATGGTTCAAGTTATTTTTCTAACCATCAAAATTAAATGTTGTTAGCATGTTAAAGCAAGACATGGGTGATCTATGCAAAATTAAATGGAATAGGGCACTATTATAATTAATTACCCACACATTCCATATTCATTTATTTAGGTGTTTATGCAAAACCCCACTAAACCTCAAGTTACATGATGCAAACAAGGACATGGATGGCATATTTGAATTCTACACATTTTTCTGATCCAAAAACATATAAAACATTTTGTAATTGGAGCTACCAATTAAAAGTTATGAATTTAAACATATAGCAAAAATAATAAAACAAAAGAAAAGAGGAATGGTGGAATAGGTGTGGCTGTGGGGATTTGAACACGGGCCGGCTGGGTGGAGGAACAGGGCAGCAAGCCACTGGGCTAGGCTGCAGTTTGTGACTATATTCATGTTCAACAGAATATCAAGTCACACAAAACGTTAACTGAATTTTACACAGGCAAGGTGCAGTCTTCAGGTTCAGGTGCAGCGCGATGGGGACGAGACGATCTGCAGCAGGTTCCTTTCGGCCGAGCGCGACTTCAAGGGTGCTGGGGTGCAGCGGGTGGTGCAGGGGGTACGCCGGTGGTGCTGGTGTGTGTGCTGCGCGAGGCGTGCACGAGAGGTGCAAGGTGCAATTAACAGGTGCAGTGCGTGCGGGATCATGGACAGGTTGCCATGGCCATGGACCTCGGGTGCGAGCAGCGCGGCGACAACGACAGGCGGCTCTCCGAGAGGAAGCTGGAGTGGTGGGGGTGCTGGTGTACGGGAGCAAGAGCAGCAGCAACTCATGGCGGGCATGGCGGGGACAGAGATGTTGGGCTCGCGGACGTGCTCGGCTTTCCGGCGGATGGTTAACTACGGCAACACGCGCTCGACGGCGACCAGAGCAAGGGGAGAGGTGAGGGAGGTGCCCGAGGGGAGATGCTCACCGGGAGGCGAACCGGAGGAAGGAAGATCGACGACGGTGGCGTGCAGGCGACGGGGACGTAGAGGTAGACCGTAGACGACAGCCCGAGGTTGAAGAAGACCGAGACCTTGGCGTCCAACTCCTGCTCGTGCACGATCGGCTCCGGATCCAGTTCGTGGCGACGAAGGCGCTGCAGTGGTCCTCCTTGCTAGCCCGGCGCGGCAGCATCCATGGCGTCGACGACGGGGTGCTCCTCCGGCGGATTTTGGTGGGGATTGGGAAGGGAGAAAAGAGAGGAAGAGAGAAGTGGAGAGGGTGGCGGCGGTAGAGGAGAAAGGAGGAAGATGGGCTAGGGTTTGAGGGGGAGGCCCTGGTGGTGGCTTTAAAGGAGGGAAAAGGTGAGGAGGTGGCATGGTGGAGGTGAGGGCGACGGCGCGTCTGCGAGGGCGGAGAGCGACGTGCGCGTCCTGTCCGTACGAGGACGATGGCAAGAAACGATACCGGGCCGTGGGCTGAATCGGGAAGGCCTGGGCCGAGAAGAAAATATGCGGGAGAGAGGAGAGAAGGCATGCGGCCTGAAACTAGTTTTTCTTCCTCTTTTGCATTTTTTTCCAAAGGATTTTCAGAAAAAGGAGAGACTAGGAGGAAAATAAAATAAAAGGCCAGAGTTATTTTGCCACAAAAATATATTATCAAGATATACTTTTTAAGCCTATTTAATTGCTTGTCAAAAATAATTTTGGTGTTGGTTTTATTTTTGGTAAAAATTAATTTGGTTTGGAAAATAATTTGAAGCACATGTGATGATAAAAACTTATTTAATTCATTTTTGAATTTTGTAAAACCACAAAAGCCACAAAAAGGAATGATGATGTCATGATGCATGAATTAAAATTAACAAGCAAATCTAATTTGGGGAAAAACCCCGGGACATTACAGTATGATTCTTCCCAATCACCATACAATATTTTGAAGGTGGCTTGCTTGGCCTTCCATGCCTTGTCGTACTGCACCGTGTATCCGTAAAGCCCGTGGACATAAGTGATCACGCTCTTAATTGGGCATGTCGGTAAGATCTTTATGGCATGGGTAATTTGATGGCCAATAAACTCGAAGGTCAATTGACGGTGATCATTCTTAGCATTCGCCTTGTCTACATTCTTCGGACGACATCTGTGTGTGAGCACACTATTGGTAAGCTTCCATTGAGGTCCCCCTTTCCCATCTTTCACAGGTCCACCTTTCGAAGGTCTTGCATGGACAATCCACGGACAATTATTGATGTCCTCACATCTGACCGTGTAACGCACACTCTCGTTTGAGTGCCTCACAACGAATGGTCGATGATGCTTCACCGTGTAGTCCTTAAGCCAATTTTGAAGTTCTTCCAAATTCTGGAAAATGGTTCCTTTACCAACCCCATGGCTGTCTAGATTGGTTTCTTTCTTGGAATATGGCCTTGGACCTAGAATATCACTTGTGCCACCATCCACAATTGCCTTATCTGCAAGACTTACATCAGCAAACAATGAAGTCCGGTGATCCCGACTAAATTCCCGCATAAATGCTCTTGCTTCCTTAGCCGTCAGTCCATCCTCATCTATTTCTTCCTCTGGGCCTTCGTCCTCCGAGTCAATTGCGTATGATCGGGCATATGGGGTGTCATGATCCATGTCCGATTCATAGCAATTAGCTTCCACATCTCCAACATCATGGTTATGGAGATAAGCTTCCGTTTCATGATCCTGACCATCATCGCCCGTAGACTCGTCATCATCGGACTCATCACCCTCCATGGCTGCCTGATGACCGTCATAATGGTTATTGAAGACCGGGCTCATAGGTTTGGTCATTGGGGGTTGGCTCATTGTTGTGTCATACTCTTCAGGATCTGGATCTACACGTGCCTCATCGTGTCGAACCGGGATACTACTATCACTTGCGGATGCTTGCTGATTCAAGTCAATGTGTCCTCGATCGCGAACCTTCCTTGTGGCAAATAACTCAAGAGATTTGTCTTGTGAGTTCAAAACAACCTCCTTGTATGCTTGCCATCGATTTTCGTTGTCCAGAGGCATCCTTTTCCACCGAATGTAATGATCAAACCCAACATTATATCTCCCTTTCAATTTAACTACATCACTCTCCTCCATCCAATTCAACTCACTTCGGACCTTTTCCATAACATCGGCAAAGCTAGGACTACTCTCAAACACCATCACTATCTCCTCCGGATCGACATAATCAATATCTCCTTTCATAAAAGCCGTGAAGTCCACATGATGAACATTCACGATTCTCGACATCTAATAATACAAAACAATAAAAAATATCCATCACAACCAAATACCAAACCATACCATACTAATCTAGGGTTACAAATTTCTAGGGTTAGGGTTTGGGTCAACCAAATCCCTCACCATACCATACAAATTTAGGGTTACAAATTTCTAGGGTTAGGGTTTGGATGAACCAAATCCCTCATCATACCGTACAAATACTTAATCCTAGACTTCCATAACAAACATATAAGGTCAAAGAAAAATAAAATCTACACATCTATTCTCAAATATTAGGGTTTCCAAATAGATGCAAAAACAACCAAATGTCAAGATTTAAATTGGACAAAAACAAGGAGAACGGAGGAGATTACCTTGGAGGATCAAAGGGAGACGAAATCCACAGATAAAACCCTTTGATTTGGAGGGCAATAGATAGGGCGACGGGTGGGAATGGTCTCTTCTTCGAGCTAGGAGAGTGGAAATGGGTGGGGATAGCCTCCATAGGGCCGTTGTGGCGGCTGAAAACCCTAAGTTGCATGGCGCCTTGGGCCGGGGCGCCATGGTAGTGAGTATGGCGCCTTACCCTGGGGTGCCATGCTACTTACCTGGCGTTGACGTGGCTGGTCCATGGCACCTTTGACCAAGGCGTCATGCTTCCTGTTATGGCGCCCTGAAGCCGGGCGCCATGAAAAAGGGTCAAATTTAAAATTATTTCGAATTTGGGTCCATTTTATGAAATCTTTTCGAAAAAGGGTCAAATACGGTAAATTTCACGTTGCTTAGGGGGAGGGGGAGTGCAGCAACTCGCATTCCCAGACATCGTTCGAGTTGGTCGCTCACACCACTTCTGTCCAACCTAAATTTATCAGATATTTTGAGATGTTTATAGCAACTTATGAGTTTAGATACCCCTAGTCCATTGTAAAACAAACAAACCTATCTTTATAGGGGATTAAAGATCGAATATAATTTTTTTATATAATTAGATAGTGTTTATAATATCTTCACACATTTCTTAATTTGGTCAGATCCCCATGCATAGGTATTCTCATGATTGTCCTTTCAGATTGGTAATGAACTTCTTCATGTGATCTTATTATTATAGTATATTGTATCTGTGCTTTCAAATATAGCATATGTTTTACTTACTAATATATATCATTTTTCTTTAGATATATCTACCGGCCCAAATTGAAATGGGAGAGAGTAACTACACAATGCATAGAAGATGTGCATATCACGTTTTCCATTACTCTTAGGATATTAGTCTGTCGACAATGTGAGGTGGATACATGGATTGGCAGATTCAATTCTGATCAAACACTTCCTTATTCCTTTTTGTTTTTCCCTCTCTATTACAAAATATTGAGTGGATATTGTGTTTCTACCTTCTTGAGTTTGGAAACAGTACATCCTGAAGCTGTTTTTAATATTTTATTGTATGTCTTTACTAATGCCTATTCAACTTATTGCATAAGTATGCCTTTTTTGACGTACATGGTAGAGAGTGCCCTTTTTATCTGTCATAGTAGGACCATGAGAACAAAACTGACGAGGGTTGTATTGTCACAAACTTTTGATACTTCATATGTACTTTTCCCACCATTCTTCCCAGCCAAAAATTGATTATTTTTTTTCCATTCTACATGATTACCCTTATTTCCAACAGACAAAGGAATTAACAGTACGCAAATTTCAAGGATACTAATAGTATGCAAATTTCATTGCGATTTATACATGTTCCTAATTACTTTGTGTGTTTACGTTAGTTAAGTGTGCTCTCCAGGCCAATAACATGTTACTGTCCAATTGGATAGTTGGATTTTTTATGAAACCATGCACAGTACATAGCATCATTATTTCCAAATGCTCAATCCATGTACATGGTACTTAGGATGCTACCTATGTAGTTTGCTTCATAACTCAACAATTTGAGATTATAACTCCATATATATTTTGCTTCATAACTCAAGAATTTGCTTCAAGTTTTAAATACCTACTTGCATACTGTCGGAGAACTGTCCCAGGAACTGGGTGTGTCTCACAAGGATCGAGTAAGGGGCTGAACACGGAATCAAACAACCCTCAACGTGCCTCGGCGACGATGCTCGTCGAGCTCGCTGTGGGACAGCACTGCAGAGATGAACGCACGGTATTACCCAGGTTCAGGGCCCTCTGGGAGAGGTAAAACCCCTACGTCATGCCTTGGATGTATTGCACTTGCTTGGAGAGGTTTTAGTACAAAGGGAGCTTGGCGAGCTCCAGGTGGCTAACAATGGCTATCCCTAAAAACCAGAGATCTCAACCCTTTGCCCGAGCGTGCTCCCCCTCCTTTTATAGGTGTCTCGGACCTCTACCCACAAATATCTTGGCGGGAAGGGTTACCACATGGCGACGAAGGAGGAGGACGGGTGCACGATAAAGGTGGAGTCCATGGACGTGGTCCATGGCAGGGAGCGATGTCACCAAAGCTGGAAAAGCCACCGTCCAACCAGGACGGTGGGCTGGCACCGCTGAGGTGGGATGTGTCCCACGGTGACGTCGTCCTTGGAGGGTAGCTGCAGGCGGTTCCCTTATCACCAAAGTGGCAATTCTTGGAGCTCCTTTGCTTGGTGCACCATTGTTGACTGCTTTATACATAAGAACGGCAACTGTGGCGATGTCGACACCGCACACTGGCGCGGTCGTCACCGCGCGCTGGCGCTCCCGTGACTCTGCGGAGGGTGCAGAGCCCATGTGCGCCCTGCCGCGGAGGCAGAGCTGGCTTCGTGAGGAAGGAACCCCGCGAGGCAGGAGGCCTCGCCGAGCCTTTCGGCTTGATCCTTAGCAGAATTTGCAGGTAACATCTCTGATGCCCTCTCGAGGAGAGGTGGTCCCTCGCCGAGGAAAAACCCTCGGCGAGGAGGAGAGGTCCCTCGCGAGGAAAAACCCTCGCAAGGCTCGCCAGGCTTGGAGAGCCTGGTCCTTAGCGAAATCATTTGAAGAATGTTGTGGGCCCTGGCAGGCCGGCCCATGGTACCCTGGTTTCCACTGTGCCGACAGTAGCCCCCGGGCCCGCGATGGGCACGCCGAAGGCCGTAGACGCAGGCGAAGCGTCGGGGGCCCAACGATGCCTGCCTGGGCCGTGACACGTGGGGCGCAGCGGTTGCGCCCGAGGCCACGATCTCCTCGGCTTCAACGGGCGACTCGATGGGGCCCGCCACGTCCTCGGTAACTGGCCGATAAAGCTTGGGCGTGGAGACAGCGCCCATCACTTCTCCCATAACTCCGCTGCTCGCTTCCCCCCAAACGCCTCCTTCTTCCCAGAGTGCTCCGCCTCCAAGATACTCTTTTCTGCCGCGACGATGGCGCCCAAGCAAACAACCGATCCGGCGAAGGGAAAGGCTCCAGCGTAGGCTGGCAGGCCCGCGGCGGCGATTGAAAAGGTGCGCCACCTAGCGGCCGCGAGCACCAACGAGCACGGCGCCACCGGCATGAGACCGGCCGGCAGCAGGCTTCCCGACGGGTACTACCCCATCTTCCTTCAAACTCTCTACGCTTGTCTTGTTCCTCCTTTCTTCGACTTCCTCCTGGGGATTTTGTAGGTGTACCAGATCCAACTCCTCCATCTTCATCCCAACTCCATCCTCATCCTCTCCATCTTCGCCTATCTCTGCGAGGCCTGCATTGGCATCCGTCCCTTGGTGGCGCTCTTCCACAGCTTCTACTCCCTCCGGTCCACCGCGCAGAGCGAGCGGATCGGATGCGTCTCCTTCCGCATTGCCGACGCCAGGAGTAGGAACTACATCCCCATCGCATGGTGCGGTGAGAACGCCATCACCAAGGTGATGAAGAAGGTGGAGGACTTCCGCCAGCGGTGGTTCTTCGTCGACACCAAGGGGAGCAACCCTCTCCTGGAGGTGCCCGTGGCGCCCCCGAGGAAGTGGGCGCGCTGGGCGAGCGCAGGCTTCGAGGGCCCGAAGCTTGACGCGGTGTACGAGTGCATACGGAGGCTTCGCGACGCCGGACTCACCGGCCAGATGGTGGCGAAAAACTTCACGAGGCGCCGAATCGCCCCCTTCCAGTGGCATTCAAAGCCGGTGTGGCAGTACACAGGCAGGGAGGACAGGATGCGCCTGTGCTCGGACAGCTTCACACCGGAGGTGCTGTACCAGGTCATGGGGATCCTCTTCGCCACGACGGACATCCCATCCCCCACCTGCGATGAGGCCCGGACGCTCTTCAGCTTTGTTGAAGAGAGCGTGCACGAGCACCGCAGGCGCCTGCCTGTATTCGACGAATGGGGGATCGTGCCCGCAGGACACCGCAGGCCCCACACCAACCCGTGGGCGGCCGAGCCGGAGCATATGGACGAGTTACCGGAGCCGAACGAGGTCGAAGCCTGTGGCGAGGACGAGGCCTCGAGAGGCGCTGACCCTTCTGGCGAGGACGAGGCCTCGAGAGGCGCTAACCCCTCGAGAGGCTCCGCCGGCTCCCCCAGGAGCGTACCGCCTGAAGAGGACCTCCAGGTGATCTCCTCCAGCGGCGACGAGGATGCCTTTCGCGTAGCTCCCTCCCGACGCACCGCAGAGGAGGAGGAGAGTAGCAGCAAGGGAGGACGCTGCGAGCCCCGCTCCAAGGCCGTCCACGACAGGAACGCCGCAGCCGCGAAGGGCGCTCCTCGCGAGGAGGCAGGAGCGGCTCGAGAGGAGGCTAGAGCGAGCAGCCCCCAGCCACCAAAGGTGAAGAAGAGGGTGTGGAGGATGGCCGACGAGTAAGCTTTGGTCCTTCCTCTATCATTTAGCGTTTTGCTTTCGAAAACCCTCCTGAAGGATCTTCTACTTATCTTTCTTTTCAGGAACCCTGCGGCGCCGAAGAGGCGGCGGCTCCGCAAGCTTGGGGAGACCGTTGGTGCCACCACGGCGACGCCTGCGGCTGGCGAGCCGCAGCACGTGGCTACTCCTCCCGCGGGTGAGCACCGCGCGGAGGAGGTGGTTGAAGAGGTGGCGCCGTCGCCAGCTCGGGCCGCCACTCCTCCCGTACAGCAGGAGGCGACGGAGGAGGAGACGGCGGCCGAGGCCGCACGAGCCTCGGCGAGGCCGGACGAGGAGGAGGAGGTGGATGAAGAGATCATCGTGGACCCGCCTCCGGAGGAGGGGGCTCCCACAAGAGGGGCTGACGTGCCCGAGGCCGCGGCAGGCGCGGCCACCACGGAAGGGGCGGAAAACGCCCCTGAGGAGCAGGAGGTGGAGGCGCCTCGGTGCCCACGGACTTAGCTTCGCGAGGCGTTTTTCGCCTTGGAGAGGGTGTTGGTTCCCTGATGAGGCGTTTTTGCCTTGGAGAGGGTGTTGGTTCCCTGGTGAGGCGTTTTCCTCTTGACGTTGCCTGGGGCTTGTTTTGAACCTGCTTTCCTGCGTTTGGACAAATAGGCATACCCACAAGCAATACATAGCTAGATAACTCATGCGTGCTCGTAGGTTCCTTCATGTGTGTCTCGCGAGGAGAACAGGCACCAAGGTCCTTGGTGAGTTGACGTGCACGGGATCCGGTCCATGAGTTCAGAGCTCCTTGGGAGTTGACATGCATGAGAGCTGACCCGTGAGTTCAGAGCTCCGATTCCTTGGGTTTGAGGCGCTGCTGGGATGCTCCCGAGGCACAGGCACCATGCTCAGCCCCCGCTCGCGAGATACACAGGAGGGATCGTACGAGCAAGGATGAAAAGCAATAACATACTGCTTACCAAAACAACAACATATGCTGGCGTGAAGCGCAAAGGTTCAAAGTGACCTGAAATAGAGGTTCATTACACTGGCATGGCCAGAAATACAAAATCCGCCATGTCTGGGCATGGGGTTCCACATGGAGTGGCTGAGACTCTCGTGGCCCGAGGCGACGCATGTAGAGAGAGCTCAGAGAGGGGGGCCCCTATGTGGGGGTGGCTTCGATAGCCTGCGGTCCACCATGGCTGGGCATGGGGATCCACCTCGCCAAGGCATGGTGCTTGAAGAAGTCACCTTGCCGAGGCATGGTGGCTTGGGAGTCTTCTCGAACGGCCCACGGCAACGTATAGTAGAGAGGGGAGCCCGGAGTTTTTCCTCTTGGAGGATGATGGCGTAAGGCTCTCCCTTGATGCAAAAAAATTGCTCGTCGAGGACGATCAGGGGTAGAACTTGCGCAGGTGCTGGATGTTCCAGGGGTGGGCGACAGGGATGCCGTCCTCCGTCTCGAGCCGCGCGGAGCCAGGCCTGGCGATTTGCACGACTCTGTAGGGTCCTTCCCACATTGGCAAGAACTTGTGGAGGCCTGCCCTGGAGAGGATTCTCCTCAGGACCAGGTCTCCTGCTTCGAGAGTGCGCGGGTGGATGTGGTGGCTGTGGTAGCGATGGAGGTCTTGCTGGTACCTTGCCGCCCTCAGGGCCGCATTGCGGCGGAGCCCCTCGAGCAGCAGGAGGTCGTTGTTGCGGAGTTCGTCCAGCTCAGCCTCCTTGAAGGCCAAAACTCGTGGAGAGCCGTGGGTGATCTCGCTGGGGAGAACGGCTTCAGCGCCATAGACGAGGGAGAACGGCGTCTCGCCGGTTGGCTTTGTTGGTGTGGTGCGGATGGACCAGAGCACCGAGGGGAGCTCATCGATCCAGTGCTTGCCGCTGGCCTTGAGGCGGTTGAAGCTTCTTGTCTTCAGGCCCTTGAGCACCTCGGCGTTGGCTCGCTCAGCCTGCCCGTTGCTTCGTGGGTGAGCCACCGAGGCGTAGCAGATTTGGGCGCCGAGGCTGCCGCAGTAGGACTTGAAGGCGCCGCTGATGAATTGTGAGCCGTTGTCGGTGATGATGCGGTTGGGCACGCCAAAGCGGCAGACCAGGCTCCTGATGAATTTCACCGCTGATTTTGCCGGAATGGTGCGCACGGGTTCCACCTCAGGCCACTTGGTGAATTTGTCGATGGCGACGTAGAGGTAGCGGTAGCCCCCGAGCGCTCGCGGGAAGGGTCCCAAGAGGTCCAGCCCCCAGACCGCGAACGGCCAGGAGAGCGGGATGGTTTGGAGTCCTTGCGCGGGCTGGTGGATCTGCTTGGCGTGGAATTGGCAGGCGTCATAGGATTGGACGATTGCGGCTGCATCTTGAAGCACTGAGGGCCAGTAGAAGCCACTCCGGAAGACCTTGCCTGTAAGGGTGCGTGAGGATGAATGGTGGCCGCACTCTCCGCTGTGGATGTTGTTGATGAGCTGGCGGCCTTCCTCGGCAGGGACGCACCGCAACGAAACCCCATTGGGGCGCTTACGGTACAGGTCTCCGTCGTGGAGGCAGTAGGACTTGGCCTGGCGAGCAACCCTTTCGGCTTCAGCATCTTCTTCGGGGAGGACTCGATTTTGCAGGTAGCTCTTGATCTCGTCGATCCAACCAGTGTCTTGGCGTACCAGGGTCATCAGCAAGCGATCGCCCGAGGGCAGCCCGCAGTTTGGTGCTCCACTTAATGGGGCTGGTGGGAGCTCCTCATTGATGCTCATGTTGACCGCTGGTTGCTTGACGGAGGACTTGCCGAGTCTCTCCTCGAACACTCCAGGCTTCTGGGCTTCCCTTCTTGCTGCTCGCCTGGCGAGTTCATCTGCTTCTTGGTTCTCTCCTCGTGGGATATGCTTGAGCTCCGTGCCCCTGAAGTGCTTCTCGAGTTTGCGTACCTCTTCAAGGTAGGCCACCATGTAGGTGTCCTTAGGCGTGTAGCTTTTGTTGGAGAAGTTGACGAGGAGCTGAGAGTCGCCCTTGATGAGTATGCGTTTGATGCCGAGGGCAATGGCAGCTCTGAGCCCGGCGAGGAGGCCTTCATATTCAGCAATGTTGTTGGAGACCTTGTCGTTGTCCTTGAAGCACAGCTGGACGGCGTAGTAGATCTTGTCGCCTGTTGGTGAGGTGAGGACAGCACCAGCCCCTGCACTCCGGGCCGCGAAGGCGCCGTCGAAGTGCATGGTCCAGTAGCTGGGCTCCGTCCCTCCTGAGGCCGCAGCTTCCTCCTCTTGAGGCTCTTCTTCACGCATGTCCGTCCATTCGGCCATGAAATCAGCCAGCGCCCTACCCTTGATGACCCTTGTGGTGTCAAACTCCAGCTCGAAAGGTTGTAGCTCGATGCCCCAGCTTGCGACGCGATCTGTTGCATTTGGGTTGCGCATGACTTGCTCCAGGGGGTATGAGGTGACCACCTTAATGGGGTGACCCTGGAAGTAGTGGCGCAATTTCCTGGAGGCGCTGAGGAGCGAGAAGAGGAGCTTTTGCTGCATGGGGTAGCACTCGCGAGCGCCCCGCAGCACTGTGCTGAGGAAGTACACGGGATGCTCGACGAGGGTAGTTGTTGGCGTGGCAGCGTTTGGCTCCTCTCGAGGCTCGGTGGGGTCCTTGTCGAGGTTTTCTTGAGGCCCCACTTGTAGGGGCTCGGCATGAGGCTGGAGGCTTGACGAGGCTGCTTCCTTGTCGAGTAGTTCTGGGCTTGGCGAGGCAAGGCTCTGCTTGGCGAGGACTGGCTCTTCCCTTTCAGCCACCAAGACCGCGCTTACCGTCTGAGGAGTGGCTGCAAGATACAGCTTCAGAGGCTCGTGAGGGCGTGGGGCAACCATGATGGGTGGGCTCGCCAGGTATTTCTTCAGGTCCTCAAAGGCCTTTGCTGCTTCAGGGGTCCACTTGAAAGGACCGGACCTCTTCATGATCTTGAAAAATGGCAGCGCCCTCTCGCTGAACTTGGAGATGAAACGGCCAAGGCTGGCCATACATCCCGCTAAGCGCTGCATGTCCTTGAGGCGACGAGGAGGCTGCATCTCTTCTATGGCTCTGATCTTGTCGGGGTTTGCTTCGATGCCATGATGAGACACCAGGAACCCGAGGAGTTTGCCTGAAGGGACCCCGAAGACGCACTTGGCGGGGTTCAGCTTGATGTTTACCTTGCGCAGGTTGGCAAAGGTCTCCTCGAGGTCCTTGATGAGCGTGTCCTTCTCGCGGGTCTTGACCACGATGTCGTCGACGTAGGCCTCTGCATTCTTTCCCATTTGAGCCCCCAAGGCGATTCTCATGAGGCGCTGGAAAGTGGCACCGGCGTTTTTCAGGCCGAAGGGCATGCAGACGTAGCAAAACACACCACAAGGGGTGAGAATTGCTGTCTTCTCCTCGTCCTCCTTCGCCATCTTGATCTGGTGATAGCCTGAGAAGGCATCCAGAAAATAGAGGAGTGCGCAGCCGGCGGTGGAGTCCACGATCTGGTCGATCCTCGGGAGGGGATAGGGGTCCTTGGGGCAGGCTTTGTTGAGGACGGTGAAGTCGATGCAGAGGCGGCTTCCTCCGGTGTGCTTGGGGACGACCACACCGTTGGCGAGCCAAGTGGGATGGACAACTTTCTTGATGATGATGGCTTTCTTCAACTTTTCTACTTCTTGGACGGTGAAATTTTGCTTCTCTGGCGCATGGCGCCGCGCTTTTTGCTTCACGGGGCGTGCGTTTGGACACACGGCTAAGTGGTGCTCGATCACCTCCCTCGGTACTCCGGACATATCTGACGGTGTCCATGCGAACATGTCAGAGTTTGCCCTGAGGAAGGCGACGAGCGCGCTTTCCTATTTGGGAGGCAAGTTGGCGCCGATGGTGACGCTAGCCCCCGAGCCGTTTGCCTCAAGAGGCACTTGCTTCGTCGCGGCCTTCTCCAGAGAGAACAGCTACTTCTTCTTCGCGGGGGGGCCTCGGGAGGAGGTCCTCATCCTCGTCAGCGGGTGACGACACCGCGGCAGCCTTGTAGGCCGCTTGCGCAGCGTACAGGGCGTCTGAGACCATGCCGCGGATGACGATGGTGCCACCCGAGCCAGGGAGCTTGACGAGGTTGTAGGCATGGTGGGTCACCGCCATGAACTTGGCGAGGGCGGGGTAGCCGAGGATGGCGTTGTAGGGCAGGCCGATGTGCGCGACGTCGAAATCGATCAGCTCGGTGCGGTAGTTGGCTTGCGTGCCAAAAGTGACCGCGAGCCTCACTTGCCCCAAAGGGGTGGTGAGACCCTCGGTCACCCCCGAGAAGGGCCTGGTGGGCATGAGCCGCTCGTAGGGCACCTACAGCTTCTCGAAAGTCTCGACGGACATGACGTTGAGGCCTGCACCCCCATCGATGAGCGTCTTAGAGACTGCAATGTTGTTGATGGTGGGAGTGCAGACCAGCGGGATGCATGGTGCCAACAGTTGAAGTGGACTTGGGGTGGTCGCTGGAGTCAAAGGTGATGGGGTATTGGGACCACTTGAGGGGCCTGGAGGCCTCAACCCCGGGAAGGGCTGCCGCGACCTCGCGAGCGAGTTGCTTGAAGTGGCGGTTGGAGCTGGGGGCCTAAGCCCCGCCGAGGATGCAAGCGGCCCCGCGAGGCACCTGGTAGCCCTCAGGAGTCTCGGCAGGGAGGTTGTCGTTCGCGGGCTGGGCGGCGTTGGCTTGAGGGTTCTGCTGGTAGTTGTCGACAAAGTTGTTGTTGTTCCAGCGTCGCCCCCCACGGCCGCCGCGACCTCGCTGCCGCTCGTTAGCCTCGCGAGCCTCGCGAAGCCTCTTGAGGTCGTAGCAGTCCTCGGTGTCATGGAAATGCCTGTTGTGGTAGATGCAGAAGGGGTGATCGTCTTTCTTCTCGAGGTCCGCGGCTGGAGCGGCAGCGCGAGGCTGCTTGGCGTCAGGCTCAGCCGTGAGGACCGAAGTGGTCTTGCGCTTCTCGGTAGATTTCTTCTTCTTCTTGGATCCCTCGGCGGGGTCCCCTGGCTCGTTCTTGACGAACAAGCGGCCCTCCTCAGCCTTGGCGCACTTGTCCGCCAAGTCGAAGACCTTGACGACGGTGGTGATGTTGTCGTGGATGCCAAGCTTCTCGAGCATCCGCACATCCGTGAACCCAGCCTGGAAGGCCGAAATGACCTGCGCGTCGGTGGCGTTGGGGATCTTGTTGCGCACCTGGCTGAAGCACTGGATGTACTTGCGGAGGGTCTCGCCAGGCTTCTGGCGTACGCCGCGGAGGTCATTGTACGTGAGGCCGCGCTCGTACGTGCCCTTGAAGTTGGCGACGAAGCACCGGCAGAGGTCCTCCCAGGTGTTGATGGACTCGGCGGGGAGGTTCGTGAGCCACGAGGATGCGGAGTCCTTGAGGGCCATGGGGAACCAGTTCGCCATGACTTTGTCGTCGCCCCCTGTGGCCTGGATGGCCAAGGTGTAGAGCTGCAGGAACTCCAGGGGGTTGTTCTTGCCGTCGTAGCACGGAGGGAGATCCGGCCTGAACTTGACCGGCCAGACGACGCGACGGAGGCTGCGAGTGAACGCGGCCGTCGTGCCGTAGGTGACCGGGCCGTTGGTGAGGGTGGCGCGGAGGTGGCGCCCCGCGGTGGTGACATCATGGACGACGCGGTTCTGGCGATCCTGGTGGCGCTCGATGCTCACGTGTGCATCCTCCGGGGCTCGCTGCACGATTTGGCAGTCATGCGGCGATGACGCGTGCGATGCAGCGCGGTTGTCGCGAGGAGGAGCCCCGGCCGGAGCAAGTTGCGGTGGAACTGGTGGAGCTGGAGCGGGCGCGGGGTGACGAGGAGGTGCATGCGGCGCGCCGTGCACCACGTCCCCTGCGCACGCAGAAAGACCCAGCGAGCGAGTCGGTGCAGGAGCGGCGCCGCTCGCGTTGGGTGGTACTGCAACAGCTCCTGCACCATGAGAAGCGCGGTTGCCGGGCTGGGCGCAGGGCGGCCCAGCGAGGAGGCAGCACGGTCCCGTGACGGGTGCAGGGAGGAAGCCTCCTCTTCGCCGAGGTCGTCCTCGGCGTGGTCGTTGTCGTCGTCCTCCGGGAGCTCGACGCGGGGCTCGGGGTCGACGTGGCGCTCCGGAGCAGCACTTCCGCGCGGGCGGCCACGCAGGTTGCCAGCGGGAGCGGTGGCGGCGCTGGCCGTCCGGCGAGCGAGACGTTCGGCGCGAGAGCCGGCCATGGCGGTGTCGAGGTTGAAGATGCGCCTCAGCCCCCTACCTGGCGCGCCAAATGTCGGAGAACTGTCCCAGGAACTGGGTGTGTCTCACAAGGATCGAGTAAGGGGCTGAACACGGAATCAAACAACCCTCAACGTGCCTCGGCGACGATGCTCGTCGAGCTCGCTGTGGGACAACACTGCAGAGATGAACGCATGGTATTACCCAGGTTCAGGGCCCTCTGGGAGAGGTAAAACCCCTACGTCCTGCCTTGGATGTATTGCACTTGCTTGGAGAGGTTTTAGTACAAAGGGAGCTTGACGAGCTCCAGGTGGCTAACAATGGCTAACTGAAAGTGCATGGTTGATCCCATGCATGGTATTGGTAATTAATGACAATCTCTATGGACTAATGTTTGTATTGAGCTATATTTGTAGGTGTGTCCATTTGAGTTGCTTGATCTCCATTTATTGGAATCAAGGTTAAGGGAAGAAAAGATTTGTGTTGATCAAGGCTTTGTGCGGGTTGATCAACAAGTCCAAGTGAAGATATGCCGAAGAGTGCTTTCCCCATCTTGGTGTGTGGGGGAGCGTCTTGTGATTCTTCATCAAGAGAAGCGCAATCAAGAAAGATGGTTCGTCTTGAGGAGATGAAGATCGTCTTCATCGACCTCAAGTGGATTTATGCGCAAGGCTAAGGTATGATCTTGATAGGGTTTCTATTTTACCGGTCTCATGATGTTTAGTGAGAGACCGGGTTATAGGATAGATAGCCGTACTATCAAGAGGGGCTCTCGACCGAGTATCGTGATCGTATCATTCGTGGAGAGCTCAAACCTTTGCATCCATGCAATCATCTTTATTGGTTCTTATTTGGCTTTTATCCATGTGAGAATTTAGAGCTTGTGTTCATCTCCATACCAAGCTCTAGTTCATCAAAAACGGATCTCAAGAATATCTTCTTGCGTTTTTGATATCGGAGGTTTTACCGGTTTGTCTCTTCTACGAGAGGTCAAACTCTCTCCTTATGATTTCCTCCTCACATGATAGACTATGATGTATATATGCATGATCTTGTAGGGCTTGTGATTATCTTCGAAACAAGACCAAGATCATAGAAAACGGAGTCTTGATGAAAAACTTGTGCGTTTTCGGTTTTGGAGATTTTGCCGGTTCATCTATGCGGAAGGTTTCACTCTTCCAATTTTTAGCAAAATCTCCATTGCTTGGTTTCAATATTTTTGTAGGGTAGCTCTTGTCGTCCTCTTTCCAACAAAATTGGATTCACTCGATTCGGAGTTGCCACGCAAAAGTTATTCAGTTTTAGGGTTTGCCAGTTTTCTCTGCTGGCCGGAAGTACCGGTCCCGCTTCCGCTTATTTTTCCCAGGTACTGGATCTTTGAGTTCCCCCGAAATTTGGACCGGAAGTAGAACCGGAAGTACCGGGCCACCGGAAGTACCGGTGACCGTGGCGGTACTTCCGCTCTCTACTTCCGGTGGAAATTTCCGGAGGCACTTCCGCCTATGTTTTTAGGTTCTGGATGTTTTGGAGTCTCCCGGTTTTTGGCCGGAAGTTGCCCCGGTACTACCGGGCGACCGGAAGTACCGGGCTCCGCAGCGGTACTTCCGGCCCTGCGGGTCTTTGCAGATGACCGTTGGTGCGCTGATTCGTGTAGGGCGGTAGTACCGCCCTTTTCCGGGAATCTGCCCAACGGCCAGATTTTTGGGCCACCTTTTTAAGTGCCCCTTCTTCCCCAACGGTCCTAAGCTTCTTGGTGAACCTTTTGCTCTCTCTCTCCTCCATTGTTGCACATCTTTGAGAGCTTGATTCCTCCACTTCCCTCCAATGATTCTTGCCCATCTTTAGGGAAACAAGAGAGGAGATCTAGATCTACTATTCAACCAATCAAATCCTCCTCTAAGTGAGGGGAACCTAGTGGATCTAGATTTAGGGTTACTTTGTGTTCTTCCCTTTGTTCTTCCTCTCAAATCCCTCCATAGCATTAGTTCCTTTGGTTGGATTTCGGAGTGAAGGACTTGACCACTTTGTGTGCTCTTGCCTTTTGCATTTGTTGCATCGGGTTGCTCTCCCTACGGTGATACGTGAAGATCGACGTTGAGAAGCTTGTTACTCTTGGGTGCATTGTGTCCCCAAGAGCTTTGTGCCTCTTGGGTGCATTGTGTACCCTAGACGGTTTGGAGGTGCCGCGAAGTCTTCGAGTTGTGAAGCTTCGGCACGAGTTTGGGAGCCCCCAATTGAGTTGTGGGTGTGTGCCCCAAGAGAAGTTGTAAAGGGCTCCGGAATCCGCCTCGAAGGATTCCGATAGTGTAAGGTGAACCAATCCCTTGGGTGAGGTTCATCGGAGAATAGGGTGAGGCCTTTGTGGCATCTTGAGTAGGCCTCTTGTGGCGAGCTCACACCCCTCCAACGAGACGTACTCCCTTAACAAGGAGGAACTCGGGAATACATCCTCGTCTCCGCGTGCCTCGGTTATTTCTATACCCGAGCTTTACTTATGCAATTTACATTGTGATAGCCTTCGTGCTTGAAGTTCATATCTTGCTATCTCCTTGATGCTTGAATTGCTTAGCATAAGTTGTTGGTGCACATAGGTAACCCTAGCATATTAGGTTGTTGGCTTGTTAATTTAAACACATAGTTTTATTCCGCAATTATCAAGCCCCTAAATAGAAAAAGTTTTAATCGCCTATTCACCCCCCCCCCCCCTCTAGGCGACATCTCGGGCATAGTTGTTCTTTCACTAACCCTAAAAACCAGAGATCTCAACCCTTTGCCCGAGCGTGCTCCCCCTCGTTTTATAGGTGTCTCGGACCTCTACCCCCAAATATCTTGGCGGGAAGGGTTACCACATGGAGACGAAGGAGGAGGACGGGTGCACGATAAAGGTGGAATCCGTTGACGCGGTCCATGACAGGGAGCGATGTCACCAAAGCTGGAAAAGCCACCGTCCCACCAGGACGGTGGGCTGGTGCCGCTGAGGTGGGATGTGTCCCACGGTGACGTCGCCCTTGGAGGGTAGCTGCAGGCGGTTCCCTTATCACCAAAGTGGCAATTCTTGGAGCTCATTTGCTTGGTGCAGCGTTGTTGACTACTTTATACATAAGAACGGCAACTGTGGCGATGTCGACACCGCGCGTTGGCGCGGTCGTCACCGCGCGCTGGCGCGCCCGAGACTCTGCAGAGGGTGCAGAGCCCATGTGCGCCCTGCCGCGGAGGCAGAGCTGGCTTCGTGAGGAAGGAACCCCGCGAGGCAGGAGGCCTCGCCGAGCCTTTCGGCTTGATCCTTAGCAGAATTTGCAGGTAGCATCCGAGATTCCCTCTCGAGGAGAGGTGGTCCCTCGCCGAGGAAAAACCCTCGGCGAGGAGGAGAGGTCCCTCGCGAGGAAAAACCCTCGCAAGGCTCGCCAGGCTTGGAAAGCCTGGTCCTTAGCGAAATCATCTGAAGAATGTTGTGGGCCCTGTCAGGCCAGCCCGTGGTACCCTGGTTTACACTGTGCCGACACATACTTGCCGATCTAAAGAAATCATTAAAATAATTGATATATTTGTAGTTATTTATATGAAATACCATTCAGTTTTAGAACTAAACTTAATTTATATACAAAATTTAATGATAGAGTATAGGAAAGAGAAACAATATGAGCATAGAAAAGAACATGTTATGACGAGAGTGTTTGTGCATGGAGAAATGCTAGCGTGGAATTAAACGGATAACAAAATAGACAATTAAAATTAAATAGACATTTAAAATTAATTGCGCAAGACAAGTGATGACAAAAAAACACGGTAATAGTTTTATCGCCTTAGACGCATAACAAAATAGACAATTACAATTAAATAAGCTAGCCTGGAAGATTCTATAGTCATGATACTTCACATAAAATTATCCTCTTCCCGTGATGAGGCCATGGAGGAATATTACACAAGTATTAAGTACGACACATCAATATTTCAATGTAATTTTTAGTGTGTTTTTTTTTTTGCAAAAACTTAAAGATAGACACTTACAAATAAAGAATATTGTATGGTATAAATATACAAATTAGTACATAAGTCACCGATTTTTGTCACAAACCGCCGATCATAATCACAATAAGAAGTCTAGCCGCGCAAATGCGCGGGTCACCCTGCTAGTTTGTATTGAATGTAGGTTATGCCATGTGGTTTCAAAAATCGTCTGGAGAGCATGGCTGTTGGCCCTCATAAGAACCGGATTGTTGCTAAGTGTGGAGATGAGGATACATATCACTTCTACGTGGAAATGGTGTATTTGATATGGCCATGCTCCTATTATAGGACTTTTATAGCTGGACCGCACTGGACAGCATATTGTGAAGCCTATGCCATCGAAGAAGATGATGTTGTCAAAAACATTGAGTAGTTTATTATTTGCAAGCTTAACTCCTTCGTCTCTTTGATCAGAGTGTCAACAGATTATAGATATCTGCAAGCCGTCCCTGGAGAAAACCATACTTCACTACCCAGTAGATGAGGATGCTCTGGTACGTATCATTTTATTCATCAGTTGTATAAAAAAATCACATCATTTACACATTTCTTATACGATGTTTTTTGTTTTTTTTTTGTCAGAATCTCAAGATTGAGGTAGTAGATGGGTATAACCTGCCATGGACAGGGAATTCTCATCTGTGCGCAAGAGATGATATTGAGATTTAGGGAACATATGTTAAAGTTCAAGGAGAAGTGGCAACCGAGTACCTCGAGTTTGAAGAGAACTGGGATTTATTTTGCGAACTCGCGCATTTTGGCCGTGGTGATCTCCTTGTCATCAAGGTACAGGTCAATCAGGAGTACATCAAGCTCATATTTGAAAAGGTCGCCAACAAGGTCGAGGCTGAGGAGTTGGATGAAGAAGAGGTCGAGGAGTCTGAAAGGACAAACGATGTCCCGCGATGTCGCCTAGAAGGGGGGGGTGAATAGGCGATTAAAACTTTTTCTAATTAGGGGCTTGATAATTGCGGAATAAAACTAGGTATTTAAATTAACAAGCCAACAACCAAATTACTAGGCTCACCTATGTGCACCAACAACCTATGCTAAACAAGGCAAGCAACAAGGTGATAGCTAGATATAGACTTCAAGCACGATGGCTATCACAATGTAAATTTGCATAAGTAAAAGCTCGGGTATAGAGATAACCGAGGCACGTGGAGACGAGGATGTATTCCCGAGTTCCTCCTTGTTAAGGGAGTACATCTCGTTGGAGGGGTGTGAGCTCACCACAAGAGGCCTACTCAAGATGCCACAAAGGCCTCACCCTATTCTCTGATGAACCTCACCCAAGGGATTGGTTCACCTTCCACTATCGGAATCCTTCGGGGCGGATTCCGGAGCCCTTACAACTTCTCTTGGGGCACACACCCACAACTCAATTGGGGGCTCCCAAACTTGTGCCGAAGCTTCACAACTCGAAGTCTTCGCGGCACCTCCAACCGTCTAGGGTACACAATGCACCCAAGAGGCACAAAGCTCTTGGGAACACGATGCACCCAAGAGTAACAAGCTTCTCAACGTCGATCTTCACGTATCACCGTAGGGAGAGCAACCCAATGCAACAAATGCAATGGAGGGATTTGAGAGGAAGAACAAAGGGAAGAACACAAAGCAACCCTAAATCTAGATCCACTAGGTTCCCCTCACTTAGAGGAGAATTTGATTGGTGGAATGATAGATCTAGATCTCCTCTCTTGTTTCCCTAAAGATGGGCAAGAATCATTGGAGGGAAGTGGAGGAATCAAGCTCTCAAAGATGTGCAACAATGGAGGAGAGAGAGAGCAAAAGGTTCACCAAGAAGCTTAGAACTGTTGGGGAAGAAGGGGCACTTAAATAGGTGCCCTGGGAAAACTGGCCGTTGGGCACAGAATCCCGCAGGAGCGGAAGTACCGGCCCAAGGGGCGGTACTACCACCCCACGTGAAAACAGCCCCAACGGCTCTCTTTGGAAGCGAAAACCCGCAGGACCGGTAGTACCGGGAAACGGACCGGTAGTTCCGGTTTAGCGGTAGTACCGGTACTACTTCCGGTGCTACTTCCGTTAAGAGTCCAGTACCCAACTTTCGTAAGCGGCACTGGGCTCCGGAAGTAACCCCGGAAGTTCCGGGCGGTAGTACCGCTGGGAGCACCGGTACTTCCGGTTTAGCGGTAGTTCCGGTGCTACTTCCGGTGGTACTTCCGTTTGAGTCCAGTACCCAACTTTCGTAAGCGGTACTGGGCTCCGGAAGTACCTCCGGAAGTTCCGAGCGGTAGTACCGTCCGATTGGCCGGTACTTCCGGTAACTGAAAAACAGCAGAACCCTGAAACTGAATAACTTTTGCGTGGAAACTCCGAATCGAGTGAATCCAATTTTGTTGGAAAGAGGACGACAAGAGCTTACACTACAAAATATTGAAACAAGCCAGGGAGATTGTGCAAAGGGTTGGAATGGTGAGACCTTTCCAAGCGGATGAACCGGCAAAATCTCCAACACCGAAAACGCACAAGCTTTTCATCAAGACTCCGTTTTCTATGATCTTGGGCTTGTTTCGAAGATAATCACAAGCCCTACAATATCATGCATATACACATCATAGTCTATCATGTGAGGAGGAAAGTATAAGGAGAGAGTTTGACCTCTCGTAGAAGAGACAAGCCGGTAAAAACCTCCAAAACCAAAAACGCAAGAAGATATTCATTAAATCCGTTTTTGGTGAACTAGAGCTTGGTATGGAGATGAACACAAGCTCTAAGTTCTCACATGGATAAAAGACAAACAAGAACCAATAGAGATGATAGCATGGATGCAAAGGTTTGTGCTCTCTACGACGATACGATCACGATACTCGATCGAGAGCCCCTCTTGATAGTACGGCTATCTATCCTATAATCCGGTCTCTCACTAAACATCATGAGACCGGTAAAATAGAAACCCTACCAAGATCATACCTTTGCCTTGCGCTTAAACCACTTGAGGCCGATGAAGACAATCTTCAACTCCTCAAGACGCACCACCACTTGAGGTCGATGAAGACGATCTTCAACTCCTCAAGACGCACCACCTTTCTTCATTTCGCTTTGCTTGGTGAAGATTCACAAGGCTCCCCCATACACCAAGATGGGAGAAGCACCTCTTCGGCATATCTTCACGTGGCCTTGATCAACAAATGATCTTCTTCCCTAAACCTTGACTCCAACACATGGAGAACAAGCAAGACCTTGACTCCAACAAATGGAGACAAGCAAGCAAATGGACACCTACAAATATAGCTCAATGCAAATATTAGTCCATAGAGATTGTCATTAATTACCAAAACCATGCATGGGATCAACCATGCACTTTCAATCTCCCCCATTTTGGTAATTGATGACAATCCCTTTTAAGAGGGTTTATATAAAGAATAAAGCAACCTTGCATGACAAACAAGCAAGGATGCAAAGCGCATTAAAGGCAAATGCAACAAAAGCATAAAACCCAAATTCCCTTAAACCCTCTAAACTTCTCCCCCATTGGCATCGATTGCCGAAATGGGAAGAAAAATTTAGAGAGCCAATATAATATGAGTTCCTCCATAAAGGTGATGGCAAAGCCTTTTAACGAATAAAATAGAGGAAATCAAACTATATTGAGGATCAAAAGATTGCAAAAAAGATGAAATCATTGTAAACACCTCCACAAAGGAGAAAAGCAATCAAAAAAAATCCAAAGCGAGAGTTCTAAATGAAAACGGAGAAGCTCCCCAATTTTCATGCACAATTGAGGAGTGCATAAAAATGGCATCCTTGCTCCCCCAAAATCATCTAGAACACTCAACAAGTGCAAGAGTGCATAATGCAAAAGCAAATCATAGCACTTGCACCAAAGATGTGGTTGAGCCAAAAGAAGATACCAATTTTCAAAGATTCAACATAAGATAGGCCCAACCGAGATAAAAGGACGATCTTTTAAAGAAACATTTTCACAAGCTTAGGGATACCAATTGGAAACTAAAACCAATTGAAAATGCCAAAAGCTAGTGAGAGCATTTAGTCAAATGAAAATTCAACATGCTTACCATGGTAGGCATGAAGTCAAAGATCTTCAAGAAATACATGAGTGTGCAAAGATACCAATAAACAATAAGACGAGCACTCATGAGACAAATTTGGAACCACCAAAGAATTATAGATGAAAAACAAGGTGGCTCAAAAGAAATAGGATACCAACTAAAAGATGACCTCTCTCATATGTATAGGTTTCTTATTAGACAAACCATTGAAGATATACATCCGCAAAGAAACATATACATACGAAATGGTCCGGGAAAAAGATAACAAGGTATCCAAAAGTAAGTCATAAATATACAAATGAGATTGTTGCTTAAAAGCATAGCACATAGCTCAAATTTATCTCATTGTACATAAATGAACTTCAAATATATCAAATGCATCACACATATCACTAAGGGAACAAGAGATAGTGGAGATGCTTTGAAATAGGCAACAAGTATCACAAGGAAATAATATCAATTGAAGAAAGGTTTTTGCAAATTCAACACACATATCACAAAGATATATTAAGTGAAGGAAAAAGCCAAAACCACAACAATTGCATATAAGAGCTTTCATGCCAAGAGGCAACCTACACAAGGTTGAATACTAGAAAGGTATGCATGGGATAGATACTTGTTACCGAGATGCATTGAAGATGAAGATGATGAGAGTTGGTTTGTCATCAAAGCTTGACTCCGACAATCACACGGGGAGAACACCTTCCTTATGAATGAGGCAAGCATCCAATGCATCTCCATTGTACCTAAAACACAATTAGAGTACAAAATGGTTCCCAAACTCATTGGGTCCCATAGTAGTTAGATCAACTACAATATATACGAAACACTCCACATAAATATGTGCATATAGATATGAAATTGAATTTCATGCACATCTTAGCCGATTTAGGATTCGGTGGAGTATCCCCTATATATTGGATCAAGAAGGATAAGCATGCTAAATAATATAAATACTAGTAAAATGCATGCATAGACTTACAAGAACCAAATGAGATACAATTTGGATGAAAACACAAAGTAAACCAAAAAGGTTGTCCAAATTATATCAAAATCCAAATCAACACATGAATTAGGAGAAATCAAATCAACATATGATTTATTCCAAAACACATCAACACATGAAGTGTGATATCAAAAGGAATCAAATCAACACAACAAATGATCGATAAGACACCAATTGAAAATAAGATACCAATTAAAACAAAACAAATATCAACTAGGAGAAAAAATACCAATAAGAGGGTGATACTTGACCGAAATCAAGTAAAGTAAAATAAGGCTAAAGGTATCAAGACTCCCACAATAAATATTAATTGGAGCAAATATCTATGGAGGAGATATTAAATTCCAATTAATACCAATTGAAGGTGCCAACACAAGATAAAGAATCGAATGCCAATTATCAATAATTGATAGAAAAAATAGTGTTCTAAATAAAAGGAATGCTCCCCCAAGATTAATGCATTATCTTAGATATTTGCATTTGAATACAAAATGCATGCACAAGGGATCATTACTCTCCATATTTTATCTAAAACACTAAACACTACCGATTGAAAGATAGGATCCATTCAAAAGGCAAGGAAGGCAATAGATAAAGCAAATCAACGCAAGAGCCAATGTGAAGATGGTCTACAAAGTCCACCACAATTACTAGTATCACTTGTCATGGACAAGGAGTATATAGAGATATTTCTCGGTGGTATAAAGGAATGATGTACAAGACCAACTTCACCACAAACTAGCAAATGGCAAAAGATAGGAATTAAAACACCATTTTTTAAAGAGGTTTGTTGGTAGTTTCAATTATTCGAACCAACCGGCAAGGCCATGGTTAGAATAAAAAAAGGAAACAAATGGTTTCTCACATAATGTATGAAAATGCATATTAGAGAAAAACCACACCAAGCAACCTCACACAAACAAGAACCAAGGGGTAACCACAAAGGAAAATTGGAACTTGTTTGAGTAAACATGCCACATAGGAAATGGATAATGTACAATATCAACTCTAAGTGGAAAACCTCAAATGTTCACATTTGTATGGGATTGTAATATGCACATAGCTTATTACTCCCCCATAATGTGATAATTCATTTTATTTTTAACAAGAGGCAAATAAAACCAACTAGAGAAATTAATGGACATTATAGAATTTGAATTTCTCATGAATATGACATACCACATAGTAGCTAGATAATATTGAAATATCAATACTAGGTGGTGTGCCTCATGTACACACATTTTAGGTTTGTGAGGTGCACAAAGCACATCACTCCCCCAAAATGGGATAGTCCATTAATATCTCAAAGGGCCAATTAAAATCAACACAAGATCCAAAAAGCTCAACACACAAATTACACATACATGATACACAACTAACATACACCACCTTGAGTAACAAGACTAGTAGGAAAGAAGCATATCACATACAAGCACATATTAGGAACAAGACTAACACATGCAAGGGAGCAAGCAACTTTCAATGAATATATGAGTTAAATACAAGTTACCGCAAGGAGGAAGCATTGGTTAAGAGATAGATATGTGATGATCCAATTGACTTGGCTTGATGAGATAAAACCATGAAGATCCTTAATTCTTCAAAAGAAACCAAGTCACCAATGTCCTCCACTATCACCTATTGGTCAAGTTGAAGCTTGTTGGTCCCCAACCAAGTTGGGTCCTAAGAGGTTAGTCACAATAGGTTTGGGAACCCAAATGGTGCTTTTCTTGACACCACTTTGAGCTCCCACATATTTGGCAAACACATTGCCAACTCTATCCTTCCCAAGAGAGTAAACATCATCAATCATGATAGGGTTGGATGAGGTACCGTTAGTGCATGAAGAAGCAAAATGACCTTTGCCACGGCAAAGGTAGCAACACCGACTCTTCTCTTTCTTCTTCCTAGGCTCCTTAACTTGAGGAGCATTGGCTTGAGTCTTCTTAGGAGGTGGCCGTTGTTCAACTCGTGGTTGAGCACGAGATTGAACAAGAGGCCGCTTCCCTAGTTGCTTCTCACTAAGAGACATCTTCTTCTTCATTGGGCAATCCCGGACATGGTGCCCTTCTAGCTTGCACTTGAAGCAAGTGATCTTGGCCGGATTCTTGACTTGAACTTGGCCCTTCTTCTTCTTCTCAACCTTGGACTTGGTCTTGATGTTGGAGTTGAATCCAAGTCCTCTCTTGTCCTTCGGGGATTGTTGCACACTCAACATGTTGTCAAGTGCACTCTTCCCCTCATGACGCTTTTCCAAGCCTTTCTTCAAAGTAGTGGCTTGGGCCTTGAGGTCTTTTGATGGCTCTACATGGTTAGTGACAACAAAGGCACTAGAGGAAGTAGAAGCTTCATTGCAATGACAACAAGGCAAAGCAAGTAATTCATCACAAGATGTACCAATATTTTTAGTGGATGAACTACTAGGACTAGCACATGGCAATATAGCATTTTTAGTTATGGTTGCGCTATTATCCACATGAGGCTCACTAGATGTTACCTTTTTAGTGATGGCCTCATGAGCTAACTTTATACTAGCATAGGAAGCTAGAAGATCATCATTAGAGCTAGATAGCTTTTTATGACTTTCTTCCAACTCCCTATACTTGCTAGTTAGCAACTCAAGTTGAGCCCTTAGCTCAACGTTCTCCTTCAAAGTAGATGCTTCACAAGAAATGGAGTTAGTAGCACAAGCATCATTAGCATTAGGAATAGAAGAAGAAAGCTTAGCAAGCTCTTCATTTAATCTAGCATTTTCATTTTTCGTGACCTTATATTTAGCAATGGCATGGTCACATTCTTTAATGACTTTAGCAATTATATCATTATGAGACTCCTCGATAGATTCTAGTTTCTCCTCTAGAGAAGCACGAGTCTCTTGCTCTTCCACAAGAGCATCTTCTAATGATGCTTTCTCCATAGCATCATCTCTTTCTATCTTACCTTTTTCTTCAAGGCTTGCTTCCAAGGCCTCAATAGTTTCCCCACGCTCAATAAGAGTGCTCATGATTTCAAAGAGGTTAGCTTGGGCACTATTATTACTAGGAAGGGCTTTGAGAATCATTAGACCTTTATTTTGAAGAAGGGCATTAACTTTTTCCGTATCATCTTCTTCATCATTATTATCATTATTATCATCATTGTCATTACTAGAAGAAGATTTAGCCATGAGACAATGAGAGGTGGATGAAGAAGAATAATTAATTTTTTAACTACTCAAGTTCAAATCTTGTTCCACAATTAATTGGGTTTCCTCTACATTAATATTCATGCAAGAGTTAGAGGGAACACAAGCATTTTTATCATTGGAACAAGATAAAGCAAGCATATCATCATTAGATTTATCTAAGCAATTTTTGGATGATATACAAGGACTATCAACACTAACATGTATGACATTAGGAGTGCTAGAAGAGTTTAGGTCCAAAGATGAGGCGTTGCAACAAGCTAGAGATAAAAGATTATCAAAGAATAGCTCACTATCAATATTCCAAGACCTATCACTACTCACCATCACATTGTATTGTGGCTTACCACATTTTGGTGAAGTAGACGAAGACGAGAGCTCGTCACGGCCGGAGGTGGAGGGAGAACAATCATCCTCAATAATGTTGGACACTCCATATTTGTCTCGTAGCTTGGTCCAAAGATCATGAGCATCCCGGAGAGGCATGATTGACTCGAAAATTACTACACTCACAAACTTGCAAAACTCGTTAGATGCTAGAGCATCTAGATATAAGTTTTTCTCATCCTCTAAAGTTGTACTTGCGTAGTCCTTTGGAGGAGAAAAACCTATATCTAGGATACGCTCTATATTGGGGTCCAAGACCCGTAAGTGATTAAGCATATGAGTTTTCCAAGCATTAAAATTTGTGCCATTAAATCTAAACAAGGAATTGTGCACTAAATCCCTATACGACATCTTTACTCTCTAGGCGGTAAAGCCAAACAAGAGAGACGAAGCTCTGATACCAATTGAAAGGACAAACGATGTCCCGTGATGTCGCCTAGAGGGGGGTGAATAGGCGATTAAAACTTTTTCTAATTAGGGGCTTGATAATTGCGGAATAAAACTAGGTATTTAAATTAACAAGCCAACAACCAAATTACTAGGCTCACCTATGTGCACCAACAACCTATGCTAAACAAGGCAAGCAACAAGGTGATAGCTAGATATAGACTTCAAGCACGATGGCTATCACAATGTAAATTTGCATAAGTAAAAGCTCGGGTATAGAGATAACCGAGGCACGCGGAGACGAGGATGTATTCCCGAGTTCCTTCTTGTTAAGGGAGTACATCTCGTTGGAGGGGTGTGAGCTCGCCACAAGAGGCCTACTCAAGATGCCACAAAGGCCTCACCCTATTCTCCGATGAACCTCACCCAAGGGATTGGTTCACCTTCCACTATCGGAATCCTTCGGGGCGGATTCTGGAGCCCTTACAACTTCTCTTGGGGCACACACCCACAACTCAATTGGGGGATCCCAAACTTGTGCCGAAGCTTCACAACTCGAAGTCTTCGCGGCACCTCCAACCGTCTAGGTTACACAATGCACCCAAGAGGCACAAAGCTCTTGGGAACACAATGCACCCAAGAGTAACAAGCTTCTCAATGTCGATCTTCACGTATCACCGTAGGGAGAGCAACCCAATGCAACAAATGCAATGGAGGGATTTGAGAGGAAGAACAAAGGGAAGAACACAAAGCAACCCTAAATCTAGATCCACTAGGTTCCCCTCACTTAGAGGAGAATTTGATTGGTGGAATGGTAGATCTAGATCTCCTCTCTTGTTTCCCTAAAGATGGGCAAGAATCATTGGAGGGAAGTGGAGGAATCAAGCTCTCAAAGATGTGCAATAATGGAGGAGAGAGAGAGAGCAAAAGGTTCACCAAGAAGCTTAGAACTGTTGGGGAAGAAGGGGCACTTCAATAGGTGCCCTGGGAAAACTGGCCGTTGGCACAGAATCCCGCAGGAGCGGAAGTACCGGCCCAAGGTGCGGTACTACCACCCCACGTGAAAACAGCCCCAACGGCTCTCTTTGGAAGCGAAAACCCGCAGGACCGGTAGTATCGGGAAACGGACCGGTAGTTCCGGTTTAGCGGTAGTACCGGTACTACTTCCGGTGCTACTTCCGTTAAGAGTCCAGTACCCAACTTTCGTAAGCGGCACTGGGCTCCGGAAGTAACCCCGGAAGTTCCGGGCGATAGTACCGCTGGGAGCACCGGTACTTCCGGTTTAGCGGTAGTTCCGGTGCTACTTCCGGTGGTACTTCCGTTTGAGTCCAGTACCCAACTTTCGTAAGCGGTACTGGGCTCCGGAAGTACCTCCGGAAGTTCCGAGCGGTAGTACCGTCCGATTGGCCCGTACTTCCGGTAACTGAAAAACAGCAGAACCCTGAAACTGAATAACTTTTGCGTGGAAACTCCTAATCGAGTGAATCCAATTTTGTTGGAAAGAGGACGACAAGAGCTTACACTACAAAATATAGAAACAAGCCAGGTAGATTGTGCAAAGGGTTGGAACGGTGAGACCTTTCCAAGCGGATGAACCGGCAAAATCTCCAACACCGAAAACGCACAAGCTTTTCATCAAGACTCCGTTTTCTATGATCTTGGGCTTGTTTCGAAGATAATCACAAGCCCTACAATATCATGCATATACACATCATAGTCTATCATGTGAGGAGGAAAGTATAAGGAGAGAGTTTGACCTCTCGTAGAAGAGACAAGCCGGTAAAAACCTCAAAACCAAAAACGCAAGAAGATATTCATTAAATCCGTTTTTGGTGAACTAGAGCTTGGTATGGAGATGAACACAAGCTCTAAGTTCTCACATGGATAAAAGACAAACAAGAACCAATAGAGATGATAGCATGGATGCAAAGGTTTGTGCTCTCTACGACGATACGATCACGATACTCGATCGAGAGCCCCTCTTGATAGTACGGCTATCTATCCTATAATCCGGTCTCTCACTAAACATCATGAGACCGGTAAAATAGAAACCCTACCAAGATCATACCTTTGCCTTGCGCTTAAACCACTTGAGGTCGATGAAGACGATCTTCAACTCCTCAAGACGCACCACCACTTGAGGTCGATGAAGACGATCTTCAACTCCTCAAGATGCGCCACCTTTCTTCATTTCGCTTTGCTTGGTGAAGATTCACAAGGCTCCCCCATACACCAAGATGGTAGAAGCACCTCTTCGGCATATCTTCACGTGGCCTTGATCAACAAATGATCTTCTTCCCTAAACCTTGACTCCAACACATGGAGAACAAGCAAGACCTTGACTCCAACAAATGGAGACAAGCAAGCAAATGGACACCTACAAATATAGCTCAATGCAAATATTAGTCCATAGAGATTGTCATTAATTACTAAAACCATGCATGGGATCAACCATGCACTTTCAGAGTCCACTGAAGATGCCGTCGAGGTGAAACAAGAGATGAAACAAGAGGTGAAAGAAGAGTTCAGTGACTAGTCCTACTAGGCATTGTTGTTTTTAGGTTGTATTTTGTTCAGTTACCAAACTTGTAAATTTGTGGTAATTCTGTCGAACAGTTTAAAAGTAAAACTTCTATGAACTAGATCATGTAGGCAACATAGTTCCACAACATTCAGCACAACATTCACATAGTTCCAAAAATAGTAAAACAAACGGTAGGTTCAACATAGTTCCACAAATAGTAGCAGGGGCCGGTTCCCCACAGACACCCGGCAGCATATAAAACAAGGTAGCAGGGAGCCGGTTCCCCACAGACACCCGGCATCATCTAAACAGGAGAATAGGAGACACCAACTCAAGGCAGGTCGTACTGCAGAAAATAGCTGAATGCAGTGTGGCTCGCCATAAAAAGAGCTCCTTTCTTGTGCGACTTAGCACTGCCTCTTGCATGCTGCTGGACACTGAAGCGGTCAGGAGCAACCATCTTGTTGCAGAACGGGCAGATCCACTTGTCACGTCTGCGGTAAGCATGCTGCCCTGCCCGCAATCGCCTAAGAACATGCCTGCTCTTGGCATTCATGGACTCCTCATCGCTACCCACCCCATCATCAGATTCCTACAAATTAGATTTTTTTAAATCAGCACCACACTGTAAATAGCATTAAATAATGTATAAAATCGTAGATATATTATCATGTATTTAGTCAAAGTGAAATTTGCAGTAGCATCACAGTGCATTTGTGTAGCGGACCTGCACTTAAAATTTGGCAAGATCCCTGTGTATAGTGCTAGTCCCTGGATCGAATCGCTAGCACACACAGTTTACGATGAATACCATAACATTGTATCAATTTATTACACGAATGATCCAGATTTACAAATATCCAGTACAACTTGCATAGCTCAAGGCTAGCATTTTACAAAGATCAGCACAGCGGAAATAAAATTAGCAATGAGCCTCCATCATCTTCATGTGCCACAGGCAAACATGTTGGTTGCAGACTCGAAACCCTTAACGAAACCTCACTCTTCGTCAGAACAACCTGATAAAAAGATATTCAACAAGGTGGGTCAGAACCATATAAAATGGAACTGGCAAGTGACACTTTGTGGACTCATATTGGAACAACTCTAGTATCCTATATGCATATTTGGCTTGTGGAGTTGAAGGCTGTTTGCATAAAGCCAATTTTTCCCTAACTCTTTGTAAAACATCTTTTCATCTATACGAGACTTTCATGGCATAAAAACCACCGTCTCAACTACCCTTGTTCACCCATCAAGTTTTAACTTAGAGAAAATAGAATGATGAGATCCTCCGTTGACGTCCTTGTCCAGCTTGCTCAGAATTGTCCGTAACCGGGGACACGGCTAAGTACTTAGTTTGACACTCTGCAGAGGTTGTGCACGTTCACCATAAGACCTCATCAACCCATTCTGACCTTGACCCTTCTTGAAGTGAAAAGGAAAGGAGGAGATGAAGACGAGACCTTTCCGAAGTGTTTTCCCGACCACTGCCGTCCTGACGCGCTCCACCTACAAACCTCTACCACCACCTGTCAGGCCGGGCCGGTTCCACACTACATACTTAGTCAAGCCAGAGCCCATATGACTTATGGCTGCACGGTAAGCTAACTAAACTTGGAGTAACATCGGTCTCTTTGTCCCTGGGTGGCCGTCCACAAGTGCACACACTCGGGTAAAACCATAGAAATGGCCCCGAGTAGCCACTCAACTCCAACCGCCGTCAACAAAGCAATTCCACCCAGGAGTTTCTTTAACTTAGTAGAAATTACTTTTATCAGAACAAAACCAAGCATAGCATTTCTAGAAATCTACTAAGTTATAATAGGATTCTAGACCAACTAGTATAGGGTACTACTCTAAACAGTTTAGCATAGCAGTACTAATAACACCTATCATGCTTTTGCTAAGATAAAACACTAACATGCATATAGTCAAAATAATAGGTGAAATTCATGAGTGTGCCACTTGCCTTGGCAACAGGAGTGGCAGGAGTAGCAACCACCAACGTCTTCGTGACTCTCCGAATAAACTAATAAAAATAAACAAGCCACACATAAACAAACAAAACAACAAAAATCATACAAAAATAATAACAATACAACAAAAGTATGCTATGCATGAAATGCATATAAAATCACAAGTCAAATACTAACTATTGTTTTCTGATTTTTAGAAACATGCATGGAGCCAAAGTGCAATTAAAACAATTTTTAGTATAATAACAACATAAAACAATTCCCAAAAAGGGAATAAGCACAAATTAAATACTACTGTTAAACAAAATAATTACAGAAAATATGAGGTTGGTCCTACTGGACAGAGGGCTTCAAAACTAAACTAACCCAATTGGATTTACTCAAAAAGCTATTTTTAAACTAAAGTTATGACAAATTTACTCAAATTTCACATTTGAAATTCAAATAAATTTAAACTTGTCAAAACAGAAAACTAAAACGCCAGAAAGATTCTACTGGTTCTAAGGATTTCAAATATATAAAAATATTTGAATTTGGCCAAGCCAATAAAAAGATATGATAAATCTAAGATGCAGGGGTTTTTCTGCAAAACTGCCATTTAAATCTAACTTCGGGAAAATCCAGAAAATCCTCTGCTGACTGGGCGCTGACTGGCTGCTGACGATGCGCTGACTGGATGCTGGCGTGGCCTCCTCTGATTCGCCGATACCCTTTCGGTAAAAAGAATTAAAACGGACCGCTGGATCTAGATCTAACGGTCTAGATCTATTAGACCTAAAGCTGGCGGCGCATCCCGGCCGGAACCCTAGCCGGAGACCTACCCGCGGCGGCGACGTGCTCGGCATGCCTTGTTCCGGCGTGTCTAGGGGGTGAGGGGAGAGGGGGAGCTCACCACGGCGTGCAGCAGGTCGAGGCGGACACGGTGGCGCGGTGGACGGCGTCGAGGTGCTCCAGGTAGGCCGAAATCCCTCGCCGGACATGGCTCCCACGGCGGCCGACGGTTGTCGTGGACGAATACGTCGATCTGGGGACGCAAAAATCACCAAACGGTGTCAAAATGATGCGCACGAAACAAAGAAGGAAAAAGGGAGTAGAGGGAGGGCGCGGGGTCGTCGGAGCTCGCCGGAAAAAGGAGAACTCGCCGGCGGCCGAGGCGGACTTCCAAGCTCGAAATCGGGCGGCCTGGGGGTGGAATGGAGAGGGATTTTGGGGGAAAAGAGAGAGGGGACGACGGGCTTCTTATAGCCGTGCTCGGGCGCGTAGATCTTGGCCTTAATGGCACGAATTGAAGACGGGGATCATCGGTGTCTCCTGCGATGGACGCGCGCGAGATTTGGGGAGGAAGACAGTGGTGGTGTCGGTGCTGACATGCGGGCCCGGGCTGTCAGCGGAGGAAGGAGAAAATGAAAAAAGAAAAGAAGCGCGGGCTGCTGCTGGGCTGCGGGGAGAGAGTAAAGGGGGGGGGGAGATGGGCTGCTGGCTGGGTTTCGGCCCAATTGGCCTTTTCCATTTTTTTTCTTGTTCCTTTTCTTTTTCTGAAATCCTTTACAGATTTTGTAATAGAGCTCCAATTTGATTCAAATAAATTTTGTAAAACTTGTAAAAAATCAGAATAAGTAATTTTAATACTTTGCACCCATTTCCAAAATATTTTATTTTTAAATAAAATCAATTATGTAATAATTGCATAATTGACACCTTTAGGTAAAAAAAATATCAAATAGGCTTTTATAAAATCTTTTTGAACTCAAATAAAAACCAGGAAAATAATATGAGTAATATCATGCAGTATAAACTATGATACACTCATTTTTATTATTTTTACAAAAAATAATTTACCCCAAATACCTTTGGCATTTTAAAAGGTAATTGGTGATATTTTTCCAAAGTCAAAATAAAATCAAATCTTTTTCTAAATAATTTGATAAAATACTTTTTAGAAAGCTTATTCTACACATAGCACTTTGGCACTATCAAATAAAATCATAGACACCAAAATTATTATATAGAGCCTAACATGCCCTATATGACATTTTCTCAAATAGGGTTTAAAGTGGAAATAGAATTCCATCTTTTGGAAAAACTTAAATGCAATCAAGCAAGAGAATGATGCATGCATGCATGATTTTGGATTTCCAAAAGAAATTATTTATAGTTTTCAAAAAGTTTTTGATTTTTCTGATTTTTCAAAAATTTGAAAATCTTGGGATGTTACATACTACCACCCTTAAAAGGAATCTCGTCCCCGAGATTCGAAGAGGCTAGAAAGAAAGATAGGTTTGGGATCTCAGGGTTTAGACAACTGGGTGACTACCACCCTTAAAAGAAATTTTTATAGGTAGTCCAAAACTCTTGTCTTTGGGCTAAGGTCCAACCGATTACTCTTGATTTCTTACTGGAGTCAAATATCTCTTCCATTATTACATGTCTGATGTACCACTCATAACATAATAATTGCATCAAAACACCGATTACATAATACAAATTTTTCTGAAACAAAGCTCGTATTGGGCCTTTATTGGGTTGATGCTGCTCCCTCATGGACATGGTTCACGTGTCCCATCTTTGAGAGAAGCTGACTTGGCAGCTTTTGCAGCCTTCCATTCCGGACAATCACTGTAATAGTGCCCCGTATTCTTGCACTTATAACACTGTATGTGACTAAGGTCCTTCTTCTTGTTGTTGTTTCCTTCCTCAGGCAGGTTGCTGGAGTGGTGCTGGCAAATCCCATTGTTGTGACCACTTTGTATATTTTCTATGTCTCCTCCATTTTCTCCTTTGAATCCACCACTATGGTTAAGACCGTGCTGATTGTGGCCATCACCAGTAGCATGATGGTTCCCATACTTGTGTCCATTACTTCCTGCAAACTTTGTGTGTCTCTTGTGTGAAGGTTCTATGTAGTGCTTGCTAACAATATGCTTCCTCTTCTGTGTTGGTCTTTCTGAAAAGATCAGATCTCTGTAATCCTCTTCATCATAATCTACCTCAACAGTTGGGAACTTTGTTGTTCTCTTAACAGGGCATTCCCGTGAAAAATGACCTTCCTCTTCACATGAATAACAACACTTGGTGTTTCCTTTGGATGCGTGGGGGTGAGTTCTGGGTCTGGCTTCATCCCCTATTTTGGCATTAAATATAAGTCTACTTTGATATTGTTTTGGCTTGACTCCATCACCATCCTTCCTCTCTGGGCAACTATGGGAATAGTGCCCTTGATGTTTGCATATGTAGCAGGTGATATGTCTCAGGTCCTTTTTCCCCTTAAAAGCTTGGCGTATCCCTTTCTTGACTTGTTCATTTGCTTCCTGTACCATGGGGTAAAGGTGGCACTGTGTAGGAATGTGATTTGTTCCTTCACACAAAAAGCAAGTGACTTGGGATATGGAATATCCTTTATCCAAATAACTTGCATCACCATGGGGCCACTCATCATGGCACTCCTTGGACAGGTGTCCTATTTCTCCACAACTTTTGCATACTCGAGGTCCTGCCAGAATATTCTCCTTGATTTCAACATCAACCTGTCGTAACTGGTTAACATTGCTCGCCATCAGCTGCACCAATTGGGTCTGGTTGTTTAACAGTTGTTGAATAACTGTGTTTACCTCCTTATTGGGGTTGTTGTCTTGACTTTGTTTCATCACTTGAGTCATCCGAGTCTGAGCTGCTTCGAGGAGTTGCAATGCATAATGCAGCTTGACGTGGCTCTCCTTTTTGTCGATGTTGGAATGCGGGTGAGACATCTGGTTTGGTTTTAACAGGGATGAGTAGAGATAGACAGATCTAAATGAAATACTCCTACCCAAAAACAGCAGATCAAGGCAAATCATCTTACAAACAACATCTAGCAAACATCACACATGAAAATACTAAACTTAGAACAAACTTTTGATAAAAGCCGATCTAATCATTTGGAAACAAATCACACCAAGGTTTTGCAAAACAAAAGCGATGGTACTGCCATACCACAAGTCGGTAGGTCAATACGAAAACTCAAGATCGTCTAATGAAAATTATTAAGGTCGGGTGGGCGACTACTCGTCCTTGATCCTGCTAAGGAACTCTGTGGCGGCTCTGATCTTGCGGCGCTTCTGGCTTGAACTCCCCTCGGCTGTCTCCTGCACAAGACGGGCACTCTGCTCCTGTAATGCAGCTATAAGGGACTCCTGGCGCTCGACCTTGTTCTTTAGCTTCATGTTCTCTGCCTCCAGCTTCTGGTTAGCCTCCATGAGTTTCTTCTTCTCGAAGTCCTTCCATGATGCTAACTCTTCTGCAATCGCAATCACCTCCTTCTGCTTCCCGATCAACTCCTTGGCTCGATCTACGATCCTCATCTCGGCGCGGAGTACAGTTTCGGTCCGGTGGGCTACCACCTCCAGATCCTCTAAGTGTAACTCCATCGCTCTCATTTTCTTGCGATCCTCATCACTCCAGTATGGTAGTCCATTGGCATTACGCCTACCAAATTCCCGGTAGATGGAGTTCAGGGGCAACATCTCGTAGTACTTCGCGCAAATGCGTGACATGATCTCACGCGTAGCCAACAGAAGTCCTGTCTCCCAGGTAGTGTAGACCTTAGTGTAGAGAATGGGCTCGGTAGGTGTCCCAATGGCACGAGGTAGGACATGTGTCTCAATCTCCCAGCGATGGACATTGGGTATGTCCGAAGGTATCATCCTGCCCCTGAAGATAGGAGGAACAAGGCCCACCACTCTGCAGACTCCCGTCAGTTGTCTCCCAAACATAGTGGCCTCATTGTCACTCGGAGTGCTCACGCGGGTGAAAATGACCATCTACACAGATTTATGAAAAACAAGATTAGAACAAGTGTTACGAGTCAAAAAGCAAACTGTAAGAACAAAGTGTAAAAATTTTTTTTTATAGTTGTATAAAATAGGTTTTTGCTCCTAAGGCCGACCTAATTCTATCCAAACCTAGGGTTTCCGAACCTACAGGCAACACAATGCTCTGATACCATCTGTAGCGGACCTGCACTTAAAATTTGGCAAGATCCCTGTGTATAGTGCTAGTCCCTGGATCGAATCGCTAGCACACACAGTTTACGATGAATACCATAACATTGTATCAATTTATTACACGAATGATCCAGATTTACAAATATCCAGTACAACTTGCATAGCTCAAGGCTAGCATTTTACAAAGATCAGCACAGCGGAAATAAAATTAGCAATGAGCCTCCATCATCTTCATGTGCCACAGGCAAACATGTTGGTTGCAGACTCGAAACCCTTAACGAAACCTCACTCTTCGTCAGAACAACCTGATAAAAAGATATTCAACAAGGTGGGTCAGAACCATATAAAATGGAACTGGCAAGTGACACTTTGTGGACTCATATTGGAACAACTCTAGTATCCTATATGCATATTTGGCTTGTGGAGTTGAAGGCTGTTTGCATAAAGCCAATTTTTCCCTAACTCTTTGTAAAACATCTTTTCATCTATACGAGACTTTCATGGCATAAAAACCACCGTCTCAACTACCCTTGTTCACCCATCAAGTTTTAACTTAGAGAAAATAGAATGATGAGATCCTCCGTTGACGTCCTTGTCCAGCTTGCTCAGAATTGTCCGTAACCGGGGACACGGCTAAGTACTTAGTTTGACACTCTGCAGAGGTTGTGCACGTTCACCATAAGACCTCATCAACCCATTCTGACCTTGACCCTTCTTGAAGTGAAAAGGAAAGGAGGAGATGAAGACGAGACCTTTCCGAAGTGTTTTCCCGACCACTGCCGTCCTGACGCGCTCCACCTACAAACCTCTACCACCACCTGTCAGGCCGGGCCGGTTCCACACTACATACTTAGTCAAGCCAGAGCCCATATGACTTATGGCTGCACGGTAAGCTAACTAAACTTGGAGTAACATCGGTCTCTTTGTCCCTGGGTGGCCGTCCACAAGTGCACACACTCGGGTAAAACCATAGAAATGGCCCCGAGTAGCCACTCAACTCCAACCGCCGTCAACAAAGCAATTCCACCCAGGAGTTTCTTTAACTTAGTAGAAATTACTTTTATCAGAACAAAACCAAGCATAGCATTTCTAGAAATCTACTAAGTTATAATAGGATTCTAGACCAACTAGTATAGGGTACTACTCTAAACAGTTTAGCATAGCAGTACTAATAACACCTATCATGCTTTTGCTAAGATAAAACACTAACATGCATATAGTCAAAATAATAGGTGAAATTCATGAGTGTGCCACTTGCCTTGGCAACAGGAGTGGCAGGAGTAGCAACCACCAACGTCTTCGTGACTCTCCGAATAAACTAATAAAAATAAACAAGCCACACATAAACAAACAAAACAACAAAAATCATACAAAAATAATAACAATACAACAAAAGTATGCTATGCATGAAATGCATATAAAATCACAAGTCAAATACTAACTATTGTTTTCTGATTTTTAGAAACATGCATGGAGCCAAAGTGCAATTAAAACAATTTTTAGTATAATAACAACATAAAACAATTCCCAAAAAGGGAATAAGCACAAATTAAATACTACTGTTAAACAAAATAATTACAGAAAATATGAGGTTGGTCCTACTGGACAGAGGGCTTCAAAACTAAACTAACCCAATTGGATTTACTCAAAAAGCTATTTTTAAACTAAAGTTATGACAAATTTACTCAAATTTCACATTTGAAATTCAAATAAATTTAAACTTGTCAAAACAGAAAACTAAAACGCCAGAAAGATTCTACTGGTTCTAAGGATTTCAAATATATAAAAATATTTGAATTTGGCCAAGCCAATAAAAAGATATGATAAATCTAAGATGCAGGGGTTTTTCTGCAAAACTGCCATTTAAATCTAACTTCGGGAAAATCCAGAAAATCCTCTGCTGACTGGGCGCTGACTGGCTGCTGACGATGCGCTGACTGGATGCTGGCGTGGCCTCCTCTGATTCGCCGATACCCTTTCGGTAAAAAGAATTAAAACGTACCGCTGGATCTAGATCTAACGGTCTAGATCTATTAGACCTAAAGCTGGCGGCGCATCCCGGCCGGAACCCTAGCCGGAGACCTACCCGCGGTGGCGACGTGCTCGGCATGCCTTGTTCCGGCGTGTCTAGGGGGTGAGGGGAGAGGGGGAGCTCACCACGGCGTGCAGCAGGTCGAGGCGGACACGGTGGCGCGGTGGACGGCGTCGAGGTGCTCCAGGTAGGCCGAAATCCCTCGCCGGACTTGGCTCCCACGGCGGCCGACGGTTGTCGTGGACGAATACGTCGATCTGGGGGCGCAAAAATCACCAAACGGTGTCAAAATGATGCGCACGAAACAAAGAAGGAAAAAGGGAGTAGAGGGAGGGCGCGGGGTCGTCGGAGCTCGCCGGAAAAAGGAGAACTCGCCGGCGGCCGAGGCGGACTTCCAAGCTCGAAATTGGGTGGCCTGGGGGCGGAATGGAGAGGGCTTTTGGGGGAAAAGAGAGAGGGGACGACGGGCTTCTTATAGCCGTGCTCGGGCGCGTAGATCTTGGCCTTAATGGCACGAATTGAAGACGGGGATCATCGGTGTCTCCTGCGATGGACGCGCGCGAGATTTGGGGAGGAAGACAGTGGTGGTGTCGGTGCTGACATGCGGGCCCGGGCTGTCAGCGGAGGAAGGAGAAAATGAAAAAAGAAAAGAAGCGCGGGCTGCTGCTGGGCTGCGGGGAGAGAGTAAAGGGGGGGGGGAGATGGGCTGCTGGCTGGGTTTCGGCCCAATTGGCCTTTTCCATTTTTTTTCTTGTTCCTTTTCTTTTTCTGAAATCCTTTACAGATTTTGTAATAGAGCTCCAATTTGATTCAAATAAATTTTGTAAAACTTGTAAAAAATCAGAATAAGTAATTTTAATACTTTGCACCCATTTCCAAAATATTTTATTTTTAAATAAAATCAATTATGTAATAATTGCATAATTGACACCTTTAGGTAAAAAAAATATCAAATAGGCTTTTATAAAATCTTTTTGAACTCAAATAAAAACCAGGAAAATAATATGAGTAATATCATGCAGTATAAACTATGATAAACTCATTTTTATTATTTTTACAAAAAAATAAATTACCCCAAATACCTTTGGCATTTTAAAAGGTAATTGGTGATATTTTTCCAAAGTCAAAATAAAATCAAATCTTTTTCTAAATAATTTGATAAAATACTTTTTAGAAAGCTTATTCTACACATAGCACTTTGGCACTATCAAATAAAATCATAGACACCAAAATTATTATATAGAGCCTAACATGCCCTATATGACATTTTCTCAAATAGGGTTTAAAGTGGAAATAGAATTCCATCTTTTGGAAAAACTTAAATGCAATCAAGCAAGAGAATGATGCATGCATGCATGATTTTGGATTTCCAAAAGAAATTATTTATAGTTTTCAAAAAGTTTTTGATTTTTCTGATTTTTCAAAAATTTGAAAATCTTGGGATGTTACAATTTGATCAATACAAAAAGGCCAAAATACATGTAGAACACATAAAAAATCTAGATATTGAGCTATATTTTATATTTTTTGATAGAATGGTGCAATAGTTGGTATGTATTCTACTAACCCGGCCAAGCAGGTTCACTCATACTACCAACTTAATCTAGTTGTTCTGTACTACTACAAACCATAGCTACCAGAGACTAAGCCAAGCAAGTTCACTCAAAACTACTAACTAAAATCCACATTCGAACTACTACCAACCAGAGAGTATCTAACCCAAGCAAGTTCACTCAAACTACTACTCAATCCAGTTTTCGATCAAGGGATTTACCTCCTCTTGCTCGTTGATGTCGTCCTCCCAGAACGGCACGACGTCGTCATTGCTGGAGAACATGGTGTTGTACAGACTGGCGTCCTCGTACATCGCGTCGATCTCCTCGAACGCCGCGGCGGAACGTGGTGACACGGGGGCGGACAATGGCGCGATGGCGACACCCGCCTCCATCCCCACCTCCGGATCGTCGTGGCGGCACCGAACACCGGGGCGGCCGATGGCGTGACGGCGACACCCGCCTCCATCCCCACCTCCGGATCGTCGCGGTTTCGCTGAACACCGGCGTCTCCGTTCTGCATCTGTGGACGCTCAGTGGTGACGACTGCGCTGTGAGGAGTAGCGTCCTACGGCGCGTTCACGACGGGTGGTGTGGGCTAGGGCGAGCAGGTGTGTGGGTCTACGGCAAGCAGGTGATGTGGGTATGCTTTTATAGCCGACCGGTCGAGCGGGGAACGGAAACGGGAAGCGGTGGCGCTGGGCGGGAACTGACGGGTGGGAGAGACGCGTCGCTTCGGAGTTTAATGCATGGCGTGGCGTGTCTGCCGGCTGCCGTCGCATGGGAAGACGGGAAAGTTGGGCGCTACGCAGGCGCCAGCGTTAATGATGACACACGTCATTGTAGGAAACGTAGATGGAAGCGGTGGCGCTGGGCGTGAACCCACGGGTGGGTGAGACATGTCGCGTCGCGTCGGATCTTAATGGCGTTGCGTATCCGAAGCGCTGCCGCAGCTTGGGCAGATGGGAAGGCTGGGCGCTGCGCACAGGCGCTAGCGTTAATACGGGAAACAGCTAGCTCTGCCCGTCCCGTCCCGTCCATAGTTTGGCCGACGTAAATGCATGCACTCGCCGTTTGTACTACACGTTATTGAACGTGAAATGTCAAACATGTCACTGCAGTTCCGCTCCACTCGCCCACCCGTGCATCAATCTCTCTTCCATTCCACTAGCCGCCTGTGTATAAATAGATTTGATTGTTCATTATAAACTCATGGTTTGAACAGAAGAACAAACAACACATATAATAAACTTGAATTAGTAATCGTAGACACACAGCGTCTGCATTCCCAGGGAATGTTGCCCTCGTAAGCGATAGTGAGGTCGAGGGTTCGAATTTTGCCCGCCCGCACTCTATGTTTTTCGATGATAATTTCTACCACAAACGGAACACGTACAACGATGCACACGTCATGAAATTTTCGTCGCCAGTCAAAGTACTCAATCAGGGTAGGAGGTGGCGTGTGACAAAAATCCGCGTCGTTCTCCGTGACCAAAACAAATTTTGAACGAACACAGGATTTTGATTCAAATTTGATACAAATCTTACGAAATTTAAACAAAAACTTAATCTAAACGGCGGGAGGCAGTTAGAACTTAACCTAAACTAAAATAACTAGACGCCGCTAGGGGCAGCCTCGTCGTTGTCCGCCTTCGCTAAGCGTGCCAGCACGCGCCTCTCCTGGTTGAGCCGATCGGCCCGCGCTCTGCGGTTTCCCTCCCTCACCGCCCAGTTCCTGTTGGGAATATGCCCTAGAGGCAATAATAAAATGGTTTATTAAGCATATTCACGTTTATGATAATAGTTTATTATCCATGCTATAATTTTATTAAATGGAAACATAATACATGTGTGGAATATAAACACCCGGAGTCCCTAGTAAGCCTCTATGGGACTAGTTCGTTGATCAAGAGATAGTTAGAGTTTCCTAACTATGGACTTGTTATAGTCACTTGATAACAAAGTCATATCATTAGGAGTAATGGTGTGATGGACATGACCCAAATAAAGAGTTGCAATTAATCGTGTCACAAAAGTTTTGTTGTCAACACTTTTAATATGCCAAATATAGTTTCCTTAGACCATGAGATTATATCACTCCCGTTCACTGGAGGAATACTTTGTGGACATCAAACATCACTTCGTAACTGGGTGATTATAAAGGTGGCTTTCAGGTATCTCCGATGGTGGGTTGTTGGGTGATATGAATCGAGAGTGGGATTTGTCCCTCCATGTGACGGAGAAGATATCTCCAGGCCTTCTCGGTAATATAGCATCAAAAGTCTGCAGACATGTGATTAGGTTGTAATCACCGGGATCCTATATTATGGACGAGTAAAGAGAACTTGCCGGTAACGAGATTAAACTAGACATGGGGATGTCAACGATTATATCTCGGGCAAGTAAAATATCGTGAGACAAAGGGAATCATATATGAGATTAATTGAATCTCCGGCATCGTGGTTCAATCGAGAAAAAGGTTTTCGTTGAGTGTATAGGAATTAATATGGGCATCCCGGTCCCGCTATTAATTATTGATATGATCATGTCTATGCATTCTCGAACCCGTAGGGTCACACACTTAACGTTTCGATGAAATTAGGTTTTGCGATGAATTAAATGATGAAGTGAACGAATGGTGATTCGGAGTCTCGGATGGGATCCCGGACGTCACGAGGAGTTCCAGAGGAGTCCGGAGAATAAGATTCATATATGGAAAGTGGTTTCCGGAGGTTTCGGAAAGGTTCCGGAAATTATTTATAGGGTACCAGAAGGTTCCGGAGTGTTCTAGAAGGTTCTAGAAGTGGGACCACATATTGTATGGGGCCCACATGGACCAAAGGGGTGCTGCCACCACTTAGGTGGGGCGCACCACCTAAGGCCCACATGGGCTGGTGCGGCATGGGAAAGGGGGGGAACCCACTCCTAGTTGGACTAGGAGTTGGGCCCTCCACCCTGTAGGAAAGGGGCCCAAGGAGGAGTCCTAGAAGGACTCCAACTTGGGGGGCAAGGAAGGGGGCCGGCCGGCCCCTACCCAAACCCTAGCCGGCCACCTATAAATAGGGGGGAGGGAGGGGTGCGGCACACCCTTGTGCTGCCTCCCCAAGTTGCCTAGCCGCACCCCCCCTCTCCAACCTAACCCTAGCCGCACCCCTCTCCCAAGGGGGCTGCGCACCACCACCTCCACCAAAGGCTGCCGCACCCCCTAGCCCTAGGGGCTGCGCCACCTTGCTCCTCTCCCTCTCCTCTTGCTTGGCTTGGCGAAGCCCTGCTCGCGGAGATCGTCATCATCACCGGCACTACCGTCGTGCTGCTGAGATCATCAAGGCCACGTCTTCTCGCTTGCGGGATCAAGGAGTCAACGTCTTCATCGAGCCGTACGTGTGGACGCCGCGGAGGTGCTGCCCGTTGCTGCACTTCACCGGATTGGATCTCGAGGATAATACATCTCCTCGCGACTAGACGAGTCTAGTTGCGGGGATCGACTAGCCAACCCCTGCACCGACAAAACGCGTTTGTTGATCTTCAAGGGTAAGAGATTGGATCTCACCTTCGCTATCTTCATCTCGTAGATCTAGATCCTTGGGGTTTATTCCGCTTGCCGCGTAGGAAAATTTTTTGTTTTCCATGCTGCGACCCCATCAGTTCCTCGCTGCGTTCAGCTCCAAGTGGGCCCCACGCTCAGTGGCCCGTAAGGAGGCTTCCTCCTCCTCCATCAGCTGGGCGATCTGCTACTGGTGCTCGGTCGGCGCCGCCTGGATGTTTAGCTGCTCGTAGAACACCTGCTCGGCGGCCACGAGGAAATGAGCATGCTCCACACTCTCCGCGCTCTCGCGCGAACGCTCGATGGCGACTACCTCCATGGTGGCGAACGCCGCCTCAAAGGCCTCCTTCACCCGGCAGAATGCCTCCTCGCCGCCGCAGGCGGTGAACGAGTCGTCTGCCACGACCTGGTCAGGCAACATCGGCTACTCCTGTTGCGGCTCCGGCTATGGCTCTTCCTCCGGCTCCACCTCGTGGTCGTGGCCACTCCCCTCGTCGTCAGCACGGCGCGCGGCATGGGTGCGGGTGGCCCATGTGGTATCAAGGCGGCGTGTCATAGTGACGGCGTGGGTGGTACTGTGGGCTACGGCGAGCAGGTGGTGTGGGCTACGGCAAGCAGGTGCGGGTCTGCTTTTATAGCCGACCGGTTGAGCGGGAAACGGAGACGCAAGCGGTCGCGCTGGGCGGGAACCAACGACGGGATGGGTGAGACGCGTCACGTCGGCGTTTAATGGCGTCGAGTCTCCGCCGCGCGCGGTCGCAGCTTGGGAAGGCTGGGCACTACGCAGACGCCAGCGTTAATCTTAGGCGTGCTGCCAGCTAGCTAGCTAGCTGCGAAACCGCCGTCCCGTCCCGGCCTCCCGTCCCGTACCTTCACCGGCGTAAGTGCATCCACCCGCCGTTTGTATGACACCACGCGTCGGTGAACGTGAAGCGTCAAACGTATCTCTGCTGTTCCGCTCCACTCACTGGGCACGCGTAGTTTGTACCACGCCACGTAGTCCACTCTATTTTTTTGATAATTTGATTAATTTCTACCACAAATGGAACACAACGGTGCACACGGCATGAAGGTTGGGTCAGGCACCAACGGCTCATTTCGTCGCTAGTCAAAGTAGTCAATCAGGCAGGATGTGGCGTGCGATGAAAATGCGGGACGTTCTCCGTGACCAAGACTAGTTTCATAAAAAAAAACTGGGCTACTGGGCCGGGGACGAAAATCTGCGACGTAAAATGTCCGAAACGTCGCGCAAAACAGGCCCAATGGTCAAAAATCCAAAACATCGCGAGGAAATTCAACTTCATAGCCCCACCGCGACGGAAACACGCGACGGTATTGGAACGTCGCCTCAGAAACGTCACTGATCAAGGCATTTTTTGTAGTGTTTGCATTTAGTCCAAGAATCAATACTATTCCTAGGCAAAGATAATAACCATTCTTTAGCACGTCCTCTTAAGGAAAAAGGAAAAAGTTTCAGTTTTATGATGTCGCCCTCTAATTCTTTATATTTTTGCATATCACATAACTCAACAAAGTTATTTAAATGAGAGGCGGCATCATCAGTACTAGCACCAGAAAATTGCTCTTTCATGGCAAGATTTAACAAAGCAGGCATTATCTCATAAAATTCGGCTGTGGAAGCCGATGGAGCAATAGGTGTGCATATAAAATCATCATTGTTCGTGCTAGTGAAGTCACACAACTTAGTATTCTCAGCTGAACCCATTTCAACAATATTAAAGCAAGATACTAAGCAAAATAAAAAGAGACTACTTGCTGGAATTTTTAAATTTTTTTGTGTTTTTGTGTTTTAGAGCAAACGAAAAGCAAAACAAGACTAACAAAAAATATACTAAGCAAGACAATAACAAAGTAAAGTGAAAGGATGTGTGAAACTCCCCTAGCTAAAGCTTCCAAGTCCCCGGCAACGGCGCCAGAAAAAGTTGCTTGATGGCGTCGATCACACGTTCGCTGGGGAACCCCAAGAGGAAGGTATGATGCAGTGTAGCAGTAGTTTCCCTTGATTACAAGCCAAGGTTATCGAATCCAGTAGGACTTGTAGAAGGCTTAGCAACGTGTCAACGGCGCCGTTTACGACAATTGACGTGGACCTGCACACAATCACAAATAAACAACTTTGCCCCAACGAAACAAAGAGGTTGTCAATCTCTCCGGTTTGCTGAACACAAAGAATTAAATGTGCAAGTGTAAAATATGATGAGAGTGTAATATGACCAGCGAGCAAATGATTACATAAAGTTATTAAAATGGTTGTAAACAGTGTAGGAAAATAGGACCGGGGTCCACAGATAACTAGTGGTGTTTCTCCAGAAGATATGCATGATGGGTAAACAAATTACAGCAAGGCAATTGACAAAATTGTGGGAGCATAACAATACTATTATAAAACAATATAGTTCACCATTTCATCTAATATGGGCATTATATCAAAATACATAGACCGTTATCCAACTGCATCTATGACTAATAATCCACCCCCGAGATCGCTATCCAGCATGTCTCCCAGAAGTATTAAGTTGCAAGCAACAGATCATTAAAAGTGCATAATATAAGCAATGTAAATAACATAAGAAAATTACACCATTGTTTTCTCCCTAGTGGCAATATCACAAACTTGGCATGAGCGTTTCTGTCAGTCGCACTCCACGCAAAAGAGGCATGAACCCACTATCTAGCCTAAATACTCTCTCTGAAGATACGAACAATTACTTGGCCAAATCATCCACTAGCATCGGAGAGCATGCAAGATCATAGATAAAACATAACACATAGATGAACAAGAGTAATGATTTCCACAATTCATCGGTCGAAGCAAACACATCATGTAGCAGTTACAGATAATATGACCTTGATCATGTAGGGAAGCTCATAAGATCTAAACAATGGAGTACAAGGAGAAGAGACAACCATATAGCTACTGCCATGGACCCGTAGTCCCGTGGTGGACTACTCACGCATCACTCCGGAGGCAGGCATGGTGGTGTAGATGCCTCCGGTGACGAGCTCCCCCTCCGACAGGGCGCCGGGAAGAGCTTTAGGACCCTCCCGATCTAGGGTTGGCGACAGCGGTGGCCTCGGATGTTTTCTAGAGAATATGATCGGGTATCGAGGGTTTCTGAGACGAAGACGATTTATAGGCAAAAGGGTGACTCGAGGAGGTGGACCAGTCGTCTAGGTGGGACCCCGGCGCGGCCAAGGCCTGGGCCGCGCCCGGGTGGTGTCTAGGGGCTGTGGGGGGCCCTGCAGCTCCCCTTCTGGCTCCGTCTTTGTTTCTTCGTAAAAATAAATCATATAAAATTTTAGCCAAAATCCGAGAAACTTTCCCTAACAACTTTTCTGAAACAAAAAGACAGCAGAAAATAGGAACTGGCACTGGGCATCTTGTCAATAGGTTAGTTCAATGAAATATGCCAAAATGATATAAAATGATTATAAAAACATGCGGCAATGATATATAATCAAGCACGGAACATCAAAAATTATAGATGCGTCTGAGACGTATCAGCCGCTCCTGGCGATGGAGGCGCATCTCTTGAGTTCACCCTCGGCGAGCAGACCAACGCCCCTCGCGAAGATGCAAGGCGCGCGTGCACCGGCCTGTGTGAAGCGTGGTCACCCCTCCAGCTTCGGCGAACCGGTCCGCTAGCCCTCCTGCGGCCCTCGTAGCGCGATGATCTGTCCAAGGAGCGACCCGCCGGGTAGGGCTCGACGCGGCCATGACGCTCGCCATGCCGACTTCTCTCCTCCTCCTTCCGGTGGCCCCTGTCACGGCCGCCCCCTCCCGTCACGGTCCCTATCCGCGTCGCGGTTCCTGCCGTCGTCGCGGGCTCCATCTCTGCAGTTGCGTGGAATAGAGGAACGAAGAGGCACCTCCTTTGTAACAGCCCCAGTTTGGTACCCTAAAATATGGGCCAAATTTTCACTTTTTTCTTTGCATTGCATCATAGCATCCTTTATTAAATTGCTAACTTTAATTAAAGCAAAATGGACAAATTAAAAGGAAGCAAAACACTTCCTAAAATTCCAAACCAAATGCAATTGCTCAACTTGGCAAAACAAAATATTCTTGAGCTTCCATATTTGTCCAGGAAGTTCCAAGAGTGCAAAATAATATTCTTGCTTTGTGCTTTTTAAAGGCTATAAAAATGATCGTTGGAATTGATCAAAATTGCATTATGTAAACCCTATGAACAAATGTTATGCAAAACTTTTTATTTTGCAACACCAAATTTTATGGAGCTTCTACATGTCATGGGGAGGCTACATGAATTTTTGCAGGTTTTATAAAAATGTCTAAAGGCCTCAATTAAAAAATGAGGACTTCAAATAGTTACAAATCACTTTTGAATTTTGAAACCAAGTAAACATTTCAAAAATTCAAAATAAAAATATGGTGAGCTTCATTATATTACTAGGAGCCACCATGAATATTTTCGGAATTTCTGAACATGTATAAAGGTCTCAAATAAATTGTTAAAGTCTGCTGTTTTCAATTTAAAAGAAAAACAGAAAAAGAAAATGCAGGCAGGGGGTTATGTGAAAAGTCTCCATCTTCTTTCCCTGTTGCTGCAGTGATCGTCCTGTGCGCCCATGGCCATGCTCCCACGCCGTGCCCTGCGTCGCGATGCCGTGCCCCCCCCCCCCCCCCCCCTCGGTGGATAAGGAGGACCCCGAACCCTAACCCTAGCTCTCCTCCTTCCCCATCCCCGCCGCCGCCACTCTCCTCCCTCTCTTCCCTTTTCCTCTGTTTCTTCTTCCCCCCAAACTGAGAGCCTCCATGGTCGCCGTGAAGCTCCGCGATCCATCCCTGTGGTCGCCGCGAAGGAGATCCGTGGCCAGGAATCGAACGAAGACGGCATCCCCATACAAATTGCTGAAGCAGCCGGAGCCGCCCTGCATCGACGCCAAGGTCGCCGTCCCCTTCGACATGTCCGTGCGGGGGAAGCGTGCATCCACCTCATATTCCTCTCCTCCGGCCAGCGCCCTCGTCCTCGAGCCGTTCCTATCGACAACGACCTCCCTGTGAGCACCGCATCTTCCCCTTTCCTCCTCCTGCTCGTTTGATTCTGTTTTTCATCGAATTGTTCATGCACATGGCCATCAGCCATGGCTGCGAGGTCCAGCCCCGCCTCTCCACCCGTGCACGGACGCACATGCACCACCCCACACCTCCAGGTAAACCACGCTGCACACACTCCTGCACCTGAGCTTCTGGCCGCGAGAAGAAAGCATCAGCCACCTGTGTTGTCGATCTCGTCGTCGTCATTCCTCTACACTGAACCTGAAACTTGTTGTCCAAAATTCAGTTAACTCCGGACCATCGCCTCTTGTACATAGCAGATCCAGATCCTTTCACAAATCGAAACACAGCGCAGAGGCTTGCTCCCTGCCTTCCTGCCCACGAGACCCGAGTTCGATCCCCCGCGCGGCCGTTTCGGCCCCTTTTTCTTTTTCTTTACGCGCTAACATCCGGGCCCCATCGGTCAGCGACCGTGGAGGCCACCTCGGCCCCAACCCGCTCCGTCAGTGCTAGCATGGCCGTCGGCCCCACGGGTCAGTGGCACGGGCTAGCCCTGTTTCGGTTTAAAACGTTTCGGCCCAAAAATCTGTGATTTAAAGTTTAAACAGAAAATGAAGTAAAACCTGTGAAATTCATATCAATTCAAATAATTATCAGAAAAATGTGTGTCTTATATCAAAATGTTTAGATTTTCATAACCTATCCAAATATGTAACTCATACATGCAATTGAATTGTAAAACATGAATTTATTTATGGAATACAAAATCATCTGTGAGTATTTTCAAAATTTGGAAATTCATATCTAGAGATTTACATCTCTGAAATTTGCAAACAATATTTCAAAATGCTCAGAAAAATAAACACTCTCTGTTAGCATAAATGTCATGTCTAACTAAATAATTTTTATTGCTTATTAATTAAATTAGCAAAAATTTCAAAATTAAAGTCCAACTTTGAAAATTCATAACAATTTGAATATTGCTCCAAAAATTGTAAATAAGATCTCTAAATGTTCAGATAATTAATATCTACATGCTAGTTATATTTACATGCTAAAATGAATTTTCTAATTGCTGTTAATTTGAAATTAATAAAATGGTAGAAATAATAACCATTTTAGAAAATCCATAACTTGAGTTTTGTTTACTCAAAAATAATGTTTAATAGCTCAAAATGTTCAGTGAACAATGGACTACAACTTTATGTCATTTGAGAGAATTTTAGAATTAACTTTGGTGCTGTTTATTAAAATTAAATAAAATGGCAGATTTAAATCAATAATTGGAAATATCATAACTTGATAAATATTTATCCAAAAATTGCAAATGATATACCAAAATGATCAGCAAAGCATTTGCTATCTATCTATGTTTAGTTCACAGCAAGAAACCAATTCTTCCTTGGATGTTAATTTCGAATTGATTAAAATGATTTACATTGCATAACCGTTTAAATCACCATTTCGTCATCGTTGATCGAAAAATTGCAAACGAAGTACCAAATTGATCAGTATAACAATACCTATCTAATAATGTCATTTTCATGCATTTAGGACCCATATTTCAGTACTGGACATTTTGGATAATAACTTAATTCACTAAGTTAAATATGGAGTTTTAACCCGTCAATTGCAATATTTATTTTAGGGGTTCCATTTAACTTGTGGGACATGCCCAATATCATTTCAGTGCATAATTTGACCATCTCATCATGATTGTGCATTGCACCTTTGTATTCGTGTTATTTATTTCGTTTCCTGTATTGTTTGTGTATCGGTAGATTCAGGAGTCGAGGTTCCACCACAATACCTCGACGATCAACGCGACCAGTACTATCAGCAAGGCAAGAGATAACCTAACCTTCTTGGCATCTAGCATCCTACTGTTTTATAAACTTATTTTATCCACCAGAATATTGCATTCGATTCTATGTCGCTTATTGGTCAATACTAGAGTATCCTACAAATGCATGTCTTCCCCGAACCATCACATGCTTCCCCTCCTATGAACCATAGGGTTGATGTGTTGGCCTGAGATAATCCATAATTGTTGTATTATATGCTTAGCTATGCTTAGCCATGCTTAGTTAAATGCTATAGATGTCCGTTGATTTAATTCCATGATGTTGATGTTGATGGAATGTTTCGGACATGGTGGTTACATGTGATGCTTAATTAAATTGTTAAGAAGGCTTGGATGAGTTGCCATCGGGGATGGTGGGTTGTCTCATTCTTGCCCCTAGGTGCGAGTTCTTGTCTCTAGAACCAAGATTGAGCGTGCTGCCATTGGTGGGGGTATGGGCTTCTTACTAACTGAATAACTTGTGCGGGTGTATCCAAGGATCCTCTAGATTTGTGATTTCCATTTGCGTGTGAGTTACAGGTGGACGATGGCGCGATGAAGAGGGTGTGTGTGGTGTTAGGGTGTGGCGATGGGGGCAGGGGCTGAAATAGGCTGGGTAAACTTGTCCTGTCGCCACAGATGATTCTTGGATAGTCTCACGCGAGGTAAAGGTTTAACCGCGCCCACTTGCCAGCTTTCCCCGGAAGAGAGCTAACTAGGCGAGCCGGACGGTACCAATGGGTAAATTAGTACACCCCTGCAGGGTTCAATCTTTTCGAAAAGTCGTGTCCGCGGTTATGGACGACTTGGGAACGGACTACGAGATCATAGAGAATCTTAACCTAAATAAAACTTGGCAGCTAGAGGTTGCATAATAAACGTGTGGTAAAGGTTCATTTCCTTTTTTGAAGAGGCAACCCCTTGTAAATTTCTGTTGTACATATTTCTTAATTAATAAAAATTGCAGTGGGATCCTTTCCCACTGATTGCCCTTCAAAAAAAAAGGTTCATTTCCTCGAGGGTGATTTGAGGGAGTGCCTTGGTGGAGACGAGTGATGTTTTGGCTACAAGTTGGTTCGATGAGAACCGGAGATGAAAGTTACTCTCTTACCCCTTTTCGGAAAACATTCTGAGTAGACGATGCCATGGGTCTTTATCTCTTTTAAAAAGGAAAACTAGCTTGATGCAAATTAGCTACATCTACAGCATTAGAGCCTCCGTCAGCATTGGGCCTATATCGCCCTACTAATTCTTGCGAGTACGTCGTACTCAGCCTTGCTTTGTTGAATATTATTTGTTTCAGAGGAGGACGTCACCGAACTGGAAGGTGGGTTCTTTATTGACATCGATGAGTAGTCTGGGGTTCCCAGGTGGCAGCTTGGGACGTCTTGGAATAGGCTGGCACGGGATGTTTATCTGTAGGCCTCTTAGGCCATATTTTGGATCTTGTTGTTTAGACAACTAAATTTGCTTCCGCTTGATGTAATGTTGGGTCTGTGACCTCTGAAGTGTTATTTGCTATCTTTCTCATTATATGAGTTGAACTATGATCTCTTGGTGTCGTAGAGTCTGTGATGTGCCAGTTGTTCCGCAGTCTTGATCTCTACTATACGTGATAGCGATGTCTGAGCTTATGGCATGATCGAGGTGTTGTGTGCCGATGATCCATTCCGAGCACACCTGCCAATGAGTTTTGTCCTGGGATTGGTAAACCCAGTAACCTTCGATTGTGTAGCATGACCGGTTGCACAACGATTCACTGTATAGTTCTGGGGTCGGGGCGCTACAAGTTGGTATCAGAGCAGGACTGCCTGTAGGAAACCCGTTCTATTGGTCGATGTCGAGTCGAGTTGAAAATTATTTTTAACCTAAAAATGAATTGTGAAAACCTTCTTAGGATTCTTTTTACTCCTTACCCAATTCACTCTGATCTCGGTGCCATCTTACCTCTATTTGATTTAACGGTGCTTCTGATCGTCTGCAGAGTTCTAAATCTTTAGAATCTCGGGGTTGGGTTTCTACCTTTAGTTACTAGTTATCTCTACTAGTCTGCCAAATCTAAAACATGAAGAAAGGAAGTATGGTGGTTCGTCAATATATTCCTTTGTTGTAGCCCAAGATCTTGAACCGAAGGTCCCGGATTGTGCTAGGGCTCCGGTGTAATGATTCATGGGGGTTGTCGCCCTTGTGAGCATTATGCTATTGTGAGTCCCGGTGCATGAAGTTGATCTTTAACCCAAGACCTTTTCCGTCGAACCCTGGTGTTAATTGTCAAACCCTACATCGGGTTGGCAAAATCTAAAGTTAGTCTTCAAACTCGAGGTTGCAGCCGTAATTGTTTTGCTCAGCCATGCTCTTCTTTGCCACTAGCTTTATCTAGACTGCTGTCAGGGAACCATCTGAATCACGACGGGATTGCTCTTAGCGAGTTTTTCCATCAATAATCGTGATTCCTCCGGTAACACCGTTTCATGAAACCCTTTCGGCACTAGTTGTCGGAAGAGTGCTAACAAGGGCTTCCGCATTATCCTGATATTGTTGCTAGCCCGTTCCTTGCTCTAGATTTGTTGTCCGTCCTCTATCTGTCAGTGGACAGTCAAGTTTTACCGTGCATTGGGGTGTTCTGATGCATGTTATTCTTGTGGTTCATCAAGGCATTCCACTTCGGGATGTCAGGAGAAACAAACTCCGGTACCTTGTCCTTGTCCCGGACCAGGTCAAAGTTTTGGGATTCGCGGAGTGAAAGCTTGTCTAGTTTTTGTTCTGTTCCACCTTGGAGTGTCACACTCTTTTGTATCAAGAGGTCGTGCCTAGTCTCACGATGTACTTGATGAAGTGATGCTCTTACCCTTACTTATCCATCTACCTCCGAGCTACTCGGGCTTGAGAATGTTGGGGATGCATATTGATGTGGTAATCGGATACTCTTAGCAATTGTTGTTGTTTTGAAATCCAAGGACTTTGATGGCACTCTTAGCATGATTGGTAATCTGATCATCAAGCCGAGTTTGACTGTGCTGCCAAGTCCATTTGTTCAGGTGCACACCTTCGGTCAATAAGTAGATTCGTGTCGAAAATCTAAAGACCACAGTGTTTCGCTTGGAAAAGCAAATTTTCCTCTCATACTCTAGCTCGTGTTCTGGAGCTTAACACTGTAGTCAATTCTTGAGAAACTTACCTATCGTTAACTGTTGTAAACTCCTTACTCGGACTTGTCAAGTCTGAAATATCCGCACGCCTAACCAAATCTGAATCTCAAGCAGAAATGATGGTTGGTGTTCCTTAAGAGTATGACCTAGGCCTTGTGTAAATCCGGCAAGTTTGAGGTGGTGGTTGCCCTACTTAACTGGAAGGTCTATTGTGATATCCTCTTGATTTTCGTACAATCAACCACTCTCCATGAGGATATTGTGCGACTTATTCTAGAAGTTGCCCTTATGGTCTCTTTGCAATCTTAAAGGTCCGACCTCTACTTGATGACCTATTGAAGGCTATTCCGAAGCCTGATAGTGGTATCTAGAACATTGAGGAGAACATTAACGTGGTGTTGCTAAACATGTCTCTCGGTCATTTCTCCTATCCTCCTATCGTGGTAATAACTCTTCTATGACGATTTCCACTCTGTGAGCAATCAATTAATCATTGACCAATGCTCTGTCCTTCCCTTCCTGTGGTGCCTAGATCTTGTTCCCTACTTGAAATCTTTATCCTGGGTAATTCTTGGATATAACTGGATTCAGTCATCTTTCTCAAAGGCTTATGGTCTTGTGCAAAGTTCATATTTCCAACCCTTGGAGAAAGCTTGTCATCTTCCGTTCACTCTGCTACATCGGCATGTCATGCTTGTTAACTTAAGGTCTGCAACAAGAGAGATCATCGTGGGATCAAGAAGATCGTGGATGACACGTGTTGTCATGTTTCCCTTCTCCCTCTTCCTACTCTAGGAATCTCGGGACAAGATTCTTGTAAGGGGGTAGATTTGTAACAGCCCCAGTTTGGTACCCTAAAATATGGCCAAATTTTCACGTTTTGCTTTGCATTGCATCATAGCATCCTTTATTAAATTGCTAACTTTAATTAAAGCAAAATGGACAACATTAAAAGGAAGCAAAACACTTTCCTAAAATTCCAAACCAAATGCAATTGCTCAACTTGGCAAAACAAAATATTCTTGAGCTTCCATATTTGTACAGGAAGTTCCAAGAGTGCAAAATAATATTCTTGCTTTGTGCTTTTTAAAGGCAATAAAAATGATCGTTGGAATTGATCAAAATTGCATTATGTAAACCCTATGAACAAATGTTATGCAAAACTTTTTATTTTGCAACACGAAATTTTGTGGAGCTTCTACATGTCATGGGAGGCTACATGAATTTTTGCAGGTTTTATAAAAATGTCTAAAGGACTCAATTAAAAAATGAGGACTTCAAATAGTTGCAAATCACTTTTGAATTTTGAAACCAAGTAAACATTTCAAAAATTCAAAATAAAAAATATGGTGAGCTTCATTATATTACTAGGAGCCACCATGAATATTTTCGGAATTTCTGAACATGTATAAAGGCCTCAAATAAATTGTTAAAGTCTCTTGTTTTCAATTTGAAAGAAAAACAGAAAAGGAAAATGCAGGCAGGGGGTTATGTGAAAAGTCTCCATCTTCTTTCCCTGTTGCTGCAGTGATCGTCCTGTGCGCCCATGGCCGTGCCCCCACGCCGTGCCCTGCGTCGCGATGCCGTGGCCCCCCTCGGTGGATAAGGAGGACCCCGAACCCTAACCCTAGCTCTCCTCCTTCCCCATCCCCGCCGCCGCCACTCTCCTCACTCTCTTCCCTTTTCCTCTGTTTCTTCTTCCCCCCAAATTGAGAGCCTCCATGGACGCCATGAAGCTCCACGATCCGTCCTTGTGGTCGCCGCGAAAGAGACCCGTGGCCAGGAATCGAACAAAGACGGCATCCCCATACAAATTGCTGAAGCAGCCGAAGCCGGAGCCGCCCTGCAGCGACGCCAAGGTCGCCGTCCCCTTCAACATGTCCGTGCGGGGGAAGCGTGCATCCACCCAATATTCCTCTCCTCCGGCCAGCGCCCTCGTCCTCGAGCCGTTCCTGTCGCCAACAACCTCTCTGTGAGCACCGCATCTTCCCCTTTCCTCCTCCTGCTCGTTTGATTCTGTTTTTCATCAAATTGTTCATGCACATGGCCGTCAGCCATGGCTGCGAGCTCCATCCCCGCCTCTCCACCCATGCACGGACGCACATGCACCACCCCACGCCTCCAGGTCGCAACCACACTGCACACACTCATGCACCTGAGCTTCTGGCCGCGAGAAGCAAGCATCAGCCGCATCTGCTGTCGATCTCGTCGTCGTCGTTCCTCTGCACTGAACCTGAAACTTGCTGTCCAAAATTCAACTAACTCCGTACCATCGCCTCTTGTACATAGCAGATCCAGATCCTTTCAAAATCGAAGCACAGCGCAGTGGCTTGCTCCCTGCATCCTTGCCCAGGAGACCCGAGTTCCATCCCCCGCGCGGCCGTTTCGGTCCCTTTTTCTTTTTCTTTACGCGCTGACATCCGGGCCCCATCGGTCAGCGATCGTGGAGGCCACCTTGGCCCCAACCCGCTCCGTCAGCGCCAGCATGGCCGTCGGCCCCACGGGTCAGTGGCACGGGCTAGCCCTGTTTCGGTTTAAAACGTTTCGGCCCAAAAATCTGTGATTTAAATTTTAAACAGAAAATGAAATAAAACTTGTGAAATTCATATCAATTCAAATAATTATCAGAAAAATGTGTGTCTTATATCAAAATGTTTAGATTTTCATAACCTATCCAAATATGTAACTCATACATGCAATTGAATTGTAAAACATGAATTTATTTGTGGAATACAAAATCATCTGTGAGTATTTTCAAAATTTGGAAATTCATATCTAGAGATTTACATATCTGAAATTTGCAAACAATATTTCAAAATTTTCAGAAAAATAAACTCTGTCTGTTAGCATAAATGTCATGTCTAACTAAATAATTTTTATTGCTTATTAATTAAATTACCAAAAATGGCAAAATTAAAGTCCAACTTTGAAAATTCATAACAATTTGAATATTGCTCCAAAAATTGTAAATAAGATCTCTAAATGTTCAGAGAATTAATATCTACATGCTAGTAATATTTACATGCTAAAATGAATTTTCTAATTGCTGTTAATTTGAAATTAATAAAATGGCAGAAATAATAACCATTTTAGAAAATCCATAACTTGAGTTTTGTTTACTCAAAAATTATGTTTAATAGCTCAAAATGTTCGGTGAACAATGGACTACAACTTTATGTCATTTGAGATAATTTTAGAATTAACTTTGGTGCTGTTTATTAAAATTAAATAAAATGGCAGATTTAAATCAATAATTGGAAATATCATAACTTGATAAATATTGATCCAAAAATTGCAAATGATATAGCAAAATGATCAGCAAAGCATTTTCTATCTATCTATGTTTAGTTCGCAGCAAGAAACCAATTCTTCCTTGGATGTTAATTTCGAATTGATTAAAATGATTTATATTGCATAACCGTTTAAATCACCATTTCGTCATCGTTGATCGAAAAATTGCAAACGAAGTACCAAATTGATCAGTATAACAATACCTATCTAATAATGTCATTTTCATGCATTTAGGACCCATATTTCAGTACTGGACATTTTGGATAATAACTTAATTCACTAAGTTAAATATGGAGTTTTAACCCGTCAATTGCAATATTTATTTTAGGGGTTCCATTTAACTTGTGGGACATGCCCAATATCATTTCAGTGCATAATTTGACCATCTCATCATGATCGTGCATTGCACCTTTGTATTCGTGTTATTTATTTCGTTTTCTGTATTGTTTGTGTATCGGTAGATTCAGGAGTCGAGGTTCCACCACAATACCTCGACGATCAACACGACCAGTACTATCAGCAAGGAAAGAGATAACCTAACCTTCTTGGAATCTAGCATCCTACTGTTTTATAAACTTATTTTATCCACCAGAATATTGCATTCGATTCTATGTCACCTATTGGTCAATACTAGAGTATCCTACAAATGCATGTCTTCCCTGAACCATCACATGCTTCCCCTCCTATGAACCATAGGGTTGATGTGTTGGCCTGAGATAATCCATAATTGTTGTATTATATGCTTAGCTATGCTTAGCCATGCTTAGTTAAATGCTATAGATGTCCGTTGATTTAATTCCATGATGTTGATGTTGATGGAATGTTTCGGACATGGTGGTTACATGTGATGCTTAATTAAATTGCTAAGAAGGCTTGGATGAGTTGCCATCGGGGATGGTGGGTTGTCTCATTCTTGCCCCTAGGTGTGAGTTCTTGTCTCTAGAACCAAGATTGAGCGTGCTGCCATTGGTGGGGGTATGGGCTCCTTACTAACTGAATAACTTGTGCGGGCGTATCCAAGGATCCTCTAGATTTGCGCTTTCCATTTGCGTGTGAGTTGCAGGTGGACGATGGTGCGATGAAGAGGGTGTGTGTGGTGTTAGGGTGTGGCGATGGGGGCAGGGGCTGAAATAGGCTGGGTAAACTTGTCCTGTCGCGACAGATGATTCTTGGATAGTCTCACGCGAGGTAAAGGTTTAACCGCGCCCACTTGCCAGCTTTCCCGGGAAGAGGGCTAACTAGGCGAGCCGGACGGTACCAATGGGTAAATTAGTACACCCCTGCAGGGTTCAATCTTTTCGAAAAGTCGTGTCCGCGGTTATGGACGACTTGGGAACGGACTACGAGATCATAGAGAATCTTAACCTAAATAAAACTTGGCAGCTAGAGGTTGCATAATAAACATGTGGTAAAGGTTCATTTCCTTTTTTGAAGAGGCAACCCCTTGTAAATTTCTGTTGTACATATTTCTTAATTAATAAAAATTGCAGTGGGATCCTTTCCCGCTGATTGCCCTTCAAAAAAAAGGTTCATTTCCTCGAGGGTGATTTGAGGGAGTGCCTTGGTGGAGACGAGTGATGTTTTGGCTACAAGTTGGTTCGATGAGAACCGGAGATGAAAGTTACTCTCTTACCCCTTTTCGGAAAACATTCTGAGTAGACGATGCCATGGGTCTTTATCTCTTTTAAAAAGGAAAACTAGCTTGATGCAAATTAGCTACATCTACAGCATTAGAGCCTCCGTCAGCATTGGGCCTATATCGCCCTACTAATTCTTGCGAGTACATCGTACTCAGCCTTGCTTTGTTGAATATTATTTGTTTCAGAGGAGGACGTCACCGAACTGGAAGGTGGGTTCTTTATTGACATCGATGAGTAGTCTGGGGTTCCCAGGTGGCAGCTTGGGACGTCTTGGAATAGGCTGGCACGGGATGTTTATCTGTAGGCCTCTTAGGCCATATTTTGGATCTTGTTGTTTAGACAACTAAATTTGCTTCCGCTTGATGTAATGTTGGGTCTGTGACCTCTGAAGTGTTATTTGCTATCTTTCTCATTATATGAGTTGAACTATGATCTCTTGGTGTCGTAGAGTCTGTGATGTGCCAGTTGTTCCGCAGTCTTGATCTCTACTATACGTGATAGCGATGTCTGAGCTTATGGCATGATCGAGGTGTTGTGTGCCGATGATCCATTCCGAGCACACCTGCCAATGAGTTTTGGCCTGGGATTCGTAAACCCAGTAACCTTCGATTGTGTAGCATGACCGGTTGCACAACGCTTCACTGTATAGTTCTGGGGTCGGGGCGCTACAAGTTGGTATCAGAGCAGGACTGCCTGTAGGAAACCCGTTCTATTGGTCGATGTCGAGTCTAGTTCGTGAAAATTATTTTTAAACTAAAAATGAATTGTGAAAACCTTCTTAGGATTCTTTTTACTCCTTACCCAATTCACTCTGATCTCGGTGCCATCTTACCTCTATTTGATTTAACGGTGCTTCTGATCGTCTGCAGAGTTCTAAATCTTTAGGATCTCGGGGTTGGGTTTCTACCTTTAGTTACTAGTTATCTCTACTAGTCTGCCAAATCTATAACATGAAGAAAGGAAGTATGGTGGTTCGTCAATATATTCCTTTGTTGTAGCCAAGATCTTGAACCGAAGGTCCCGGATTGTGCTAGGGCTCCGGTGTAATGATTCATGGGGGTTGTCACCCTTGTGAGCATTATGCTATTGTGAGTCCCGGTGCATGAAGTTGATCTTTAACCCAAGACCTTTTCCGTCGAACCCTGGTGTTAATTGTCAAACCCTACATCGGGTTGGCAAAATCTAAATTAGTCTTCAAACTCGAGGTTGCAGCCGTAATTGTTTTGCTCAGCCATGCTCTTCTTTGCCCATAGCTTTATCTAGACTGCTGTCAGGGAACCATCTGAATCACGACGGGATTGCTCTTAGCGAGTTTTTCCATCAATAATCGTGATTCCTCCGGTAACACCGTTTCATGAAACCCTTTCGGCACTAGTTGTCGGAAGAGTGCTAACAAGGGCTTCCGCATTATCCTGATATTGTTGCTAGCCCGTTCCTTGCTCTAGATTTGTTGTCCGTCCTCTATCTGTCAGTGGACAGTCAAGTTTTACCGTGCATTGGGGTGTTCTGATGCATGTTATTCTTGTGGTTCATCAAGGCATTCCACTTCGGGATGTCAGGAGAAACAAACTCCGGTACCTTGTCCTTGTCCCGGACCAGGTCAAAGTTTTGGGATTCGCGGAGTGAAAGCTTGTCTAGTTTTTGTTCTGTTCCACCTTGGAGTGTCACACTCTTTTGTATCAAGAGGTCGTGCCTAGTCTCACGACGTACTTGATGAAGTGATGCTCTTACCCTTACTTATCCATCTACCTCCGAGCTACTCGGGCTTGAGAATGTTGGGGATGCATATTGATGTGGTAATCGGATACTCTTAGCAATTGTTGTTGTTTTGAAATCCAAGGACTTTGATGGCACTCTTAGCATGATTGGTAATCTGATCATCAAGCCGAGTTTTACTGTGCTGCCAAGTCCATTTGTTCAGGTGCACACCTTTGGTCAATAAGTAGATTCGTGTCGAAAATCTAAAGACCACAGTGTTTCGCTTGGAAAAGCAAATTTTCCTCTCACACTCTAGCTCGTGTTCTGGAGCTTAACACTGTAGTCAATTCTTGAGAAACTTACCTATCGTTAACTGTTGTAAACTCCTTACTCGGACTTGTCAAGTCTGAAATATCCGCACGCCTAACCAAATCTGAATCTCAAGCAGAAATGATGGTTGGTGTTCCTTAAGAGTATGACCTAGGCCTTGTGTAAATCCGGCAAGTTTGAGGTGGTGGTTGCTCTACTTAACTGGAAGGTCTATTGTGATATTCTCTTGATTTTCATACAATCAACCACTCTCCATGAGGATATTGTGCGACTTATTCTAGAAGTTGCCCTTATGATCTCTTTGCAATCTTAAAGGTCTGACCTCTACTTGATGACCTATTGAAGGCTATTCCGAAGCCTGATAGTGGTATCTAGAACATCGAGGAGAACATTAACGTGGTGTTGCTAAACATGTCTCTCGGTCATTTCTCCTATCCTCCTATCGTGGTAATAACTCTTCTATGACGATTTCCACTCTGTGAGCAATCAATTAATCATTGACCAATGCTCTGTCCTTCCCTTCCTGTGGTGCCTAGATCTTGTTCTCTACTTTAAATCTTTATCTCGGGTAATTCTTGGATATACCTGGATTCAGTCATCTTTCTCAAAGGCTTATGGTCTTGTGCAAAGTTCATATTTCCAACCCTTGGAGAAAGCTTGTCATCTTCCGTTCACTCTGCTACATCGGCATGTCATGCTTGTTACCTTAAGATCTGCAACAAGAGAGATCATCGTGGGATCAAGAAGATCGTGGATGACACGTGTTGTCATGTTTCCCTTCTCCCTCTTCCTACTCTAGGAATCTCGGGACAAGATTCTTGTAAGGGGGTAGATTTGTAACAGCCCCAGTTTGGTACCCTAAAATATGGGCCAAATTTTCACGTTTTGCTTTGCATTGCATCATAGCATCCTTTATTAAATTGCTAACTTTAATTAAAGCAAAATGGACAACATTATAAGGAAGCAAAACACTTCCTAAAATTCCAAACCAAATGCAATTGCTCAACTTGGCAAAACAAAATATTCTTGAGCTTCCATATTTGTACAGGAAGTTCCAAGAGTGCAAAATAATATTCTTGCTTTGTGCTTTTTAAAGGCAATAAAAATGATCGTTGGAATTGATCAAAATTGCATTATGTAAACCCTATGAACAAATGTTATGCAAAACTTTTTATTTTGCAACACGAAATTTTGTGGAGCTTCTACATGTCATGGGGAGGCTACATGAATTTTTGCAGGTTTTATAAAAATGTCTAAAGGACTCAATTAAAAAATGAGGACTTCAAATAGTTGCAAATCACTTTTGAATTTTGAAACCAAGTAAACATTTCAAAAATTCAAAATAAAAATATGGTGAGCTTCATTATATTACTAGGAGCCACCATGAATATTTTCGAAATTTCTGAACATGTATAAAGGCCTCAAATAAATTGTTAAAGTCTGCTGTTTTCAATTTAAAAGAAAAACAGAAAAGGAAAATGCAGGCAGGGGGTTATGTGAAAAGTCTCCATCTTCTTTCCCTGTTGCTGCAGTGATCGTCCAGTGCGCCCATGGTCGTGCCCCCACGCCGTGCCCTGCGTCGTGATGCCGTGGCCCCCTCGATGGATAAGGAGGACCCCGAAGCCTAACCCTAGCTCTGCTCCTTCCCCATCCCGCCGCCGCCACTCTCCTCCCTCTCTTCCTTTTCCTCTGTTCTTCTTCCCCCCAAATTGAGAGCCTCCATGGTCGCCATGAAGCTCCACGATCCGTCCCTATGGTCGCCGCAAAAGAGACCCGTGGCCAGGAATCGAATGAAGACGGCATCCCCATACAAATTGCTGAAGCAGCCAAAGCCGGAGCCGCCCTGCAGTGACGCCAAGGTCGTCGTACCCTTCAACATGTCCGTGCGGGGGAAGCGTGCATCCACCTCATATTCCTCTCCTCCGGCCAGCGCCCTTGTCCTCGAGCCGTTCCTGTCGCCAACAACCTCTCTGTGAGCACCGTATCTTCCCCTTTTCCTCCTCCTGCTCGTTTGATTCTGTTTTTCGCCAAATTGTTCATGCACATGGCCGTCAGCCATGGCTGCGAGCTCCAGCCCCCGCCTCTCCACCCATGCACGGACGCACATGCACCACCCCACGCCTCCAGGTCGCAACCATACTGCACACACTCCTGCACCTGAGCTTCTGGCCGCGAGAAGCAAGCATCAGCCGCCTGTGCTGTCGATCGCGTCGTCGTCGTTCCTCTGCACTGAACCTGAAACTTGCTGTCCAAAGTTCAGCTAACTCCGTACCATCGCCTCTTCTACATAGCAGATCCAGATCCTTTCAAATCGAAGCACAGCGCAGTGCTTGCTCCCTGCCTCCCTGCCCAGGAGACCCGAGTTCCATCCCCCGCGCGGCCGTTTCAGCGATCGTGGAGGCCACCTCGGCCCCAACCCGCTCCGTCAGCGCCAGCATGGCCGTCGGCCCCACGGGTCAGTGGCACGGGCTAGCCCTGTTTCGGTTTAAAACGTTTCGGCCCAAAAATCTGTGATTTAAAGTTTAAACAGAAAATGAAGTAAAACTTGTGAAATTCATATCAATTCAAATAATTATCAGAAAAATGTGTGTCTTATATCCAAATGTTTAGATTTTCATAACCTATCCAAATATGTAACTCATACATGCAATTGAATTGTAAAACATGAATTTATTTGTGGAATACAAAATCATCTGTGAGTATTTTCAAAATTTGGAAATTCATATCTAGAGATTTACATATCTGAAATTTGCAAACAATATTTCAAAATTCTCAGAANTTCCTTAAGAGTATGACCTAGGCCTTGTGTAAATCGGCAAGTTTGAGGTGGTGGTTGCCCTACTTAACTGGAAGGTCTATTGTGATATCCTCTTGATTTTCGTACAATCAACCACTCTCCATGAGGATATTGTGCGACTTATTCTAGAAGTTGCCCTTATGGTCTCTTTGCAATCTTAAAGGTCCGACCTCTACTTGATGACCTATTGAAGGCTATTCCGAAGCCTGATAGTGGTATCTAGAACATCGAGGAGAACATTAACGTGGTGTTGCTAAACATGTCTCTCGGTCATTTCTCCTATCCTCCTATCGTGGTAATAACTCTTCTATGACGATTTCCACTCTGTGAGCAATCAATTAATCATTGACCAATGCTCTGTCCTTCCCTTCCTGTGGTGCCTAGATCTTGTTCTCTACTTTAAATCTTTATCTCGGGTAATTCTTGGATATACCTGGATTCAGTCATCTTTCTCAAAGGCTTATGGTCTTGTGCAAAGTTCATATTTCCAACCCTTGGAGAAAGCTTGTCATCTTCCGTGCACTCTGCTACATCGGCATGTCATGCTTGTTAACTGAAGGTCTGCAACAAGAAGATCATCGTGGGATCAAGAAGATCGTGGATGACACGTGTTGTCATGTTTCCCTTCTCCCTCTTCCTACTCTAGGAATCTCGGGACAAGATTCTTGTAAGGGGGTAGATTTGTAACAGCCCCAGTTTGGTACCCTAAAATATGGGCCAAATTTTCACGTTTTGCTTTGCATTGCATCATAGCATCCTTTATTAAATTGCTAACTTTAATTAAAGCAAAATGGACAACATTATAAGGAAGCAAAACACTTCCTAAAATTCCAAACCAAATGCAATTGCTCAACTTGGCAAAACAAAATATTCTTGAGCTTCCATATTTGTACAGGAAGTTCCAAGAGTGCAAAATAATATTCTTGCTTTGTGCTTTTTAAAGGCAATAAAAATGATCGTTGGAATTGATCAAAATTGCATTATGTAAAACCCTATGAACAAATGTTATGCAAAACTTTTTATTTTGCAACACGAAATTTTGCGGAGCTTCTACATGTCATGGGGAGGCTACATGAATTTTTGCAGGTTTTATAAAAATGTCTAAAGGACTCAATTAAAAAATGAGGACTTCAAATAGTTGCAAATCACTTTTGAATTTTGAAACCAAGTAAACATTTCAAAAATTCAAAATAAAAAATATGGTGAGCTTCATTATATTACTAGGAGCCACCATGAATATTTTCGGAATTTCTGAACATGTATAAAGGCCTCAAATAAATTGTTAAAGTCTCTTGTTTTCAATTTGAAAGAAAAACAGAAAAGGAAAATGCAGGCAGGGGGTTATGTGAAAAGTCTCCATCTTCTTTCCCTGTTGCTGCAGTGATCGTCCTGTGCGCCCATGGCCGTGCCCCCACGCCGTGCCCTGCGTCGCGATGCCGTGGCCCCCCTCGGTGGATAAGGAGGACCCCGAACCCTAACCCTAGCTCTCCTCCTTCCCCATCCCCGCCGCCGCCACTCTCCTCACTCTCTTCCCTTTTCCTCTGTTTCTTCTTCCCCCCAAATTGAGAGCCTCCATGGACGCCGTGAAGCTCCACGATCCGTCCTTGTGGTCGCCGCGAAAGAGACCCGTGGCCAGGAATCGAACAAAGACGGCATCCCCATACAAATTGCTGAAGCAGCCGAAGCCGGAGCCGCCCTGCAGCGACGCCAAGGTCGCCGTCCCCTTCAACATGTCCGTGCGGGGGAAGCGTGCATCCACCCAATATTCCTCTCCTCCGGCCAGCGCCCTCGTCCTCGAGCCGTTCCTGTCGCCAACAACCTCTCTGTGAGCACCGCATCTTCCCCTTTCCTCCTCCTGCTCGTTTGATTCTGTTTTTCATCAAATTGTTCATGCACATGGCCGTCAGCCATGGCTGCAAGCTCCAGCCCCGCCTCTCCACCCGTGCACGGATGCACATGCACCACCCCACGCCTCCAGGTCGCAACCACACTGCACACACTCCTGCACCTGAGCTTCTGGCCGCGAGAAGCAAGCATCAGCCGCCTGTGCTGTCGATCTCGTCGTCGTTGTTCCTCTGCACTGAACCTGAAACTTGCTGTCCAAAATTCAGCTAACTCCGTACCATCGCCTCTTGTACATAGCAGATCCAGATCCTTTCAAAATCGAAGCACAGCGCAGTGGCTTGCTCCCTGCCTCCCTGCCCAGGAGACCCGAGTTCCATCCCCCGCGCGGCCGTTTCAGCGATCGTGGAGGCCACCTCGGCCCCAACCCGCTCCGTCAGCGCCAGCATGGCCGTCGGCCCCACGGGTCAGTGGCACGGGCTAGCCCTGTTTCGGTTTAAAACGTTTCGGCCCAAAAATCTGTGATTTAAAGTTTAAACAGAAAATGAAGTAAAACTTGTGAAATTCATATCAATTCAAATAATTATCAGAAAAATGTGTGTCTTATATCCAAATGTTTAGATTTTCATAACCTATCCAAATATGTAACTCATACATGCAATTGAATTGTAAAACATGAATTTATTTGTGGAATACAAAATCATCTGTGAGTATTTTCAAAATTTGGAAATTCATATCTAGAGATTTACATATCTGAAATTTGCAAACAATATTTCAAAACTCTCAGAAAAATAAACTCTGTCTGTTAGCATAAATGTCATGTCTAACTAAATAATTTTTATTGCTTATTAATTAAATTACCAAAAATGGCAAAATTAAAGTCCAACTTTGAAAATTCATAACAATTCGAATATTGCTCCAAAAATTGTAAATAAGATCTCTAAATGTTCAGAGAATTAATATCTACATGCTAGTTATATTTACATGCTAAAATGAATTTTCTAATTGCTGTTAATTTGAAATTAATAAAATGGCAGAAATAATAACCATTTTAGAAAATCCATAACTTGAGTTTTGTTTACTCAAAAATTATGTTTAATAGCTCAAAATGTTCGGTGAACAATGGACTACAACTTTATGTCATTTGAGATAATTTTAGAATTAACTTTGGTGCTGTTTATTAAAATTAAATAAAATGGCAGATTTAAATCAATAATTGGAAATATCATAACTTGATAAATATTGATCCAAAAATTGCAAATGATATAGCAAAATGATCAGCAAAGCATTTTCTATCTATCTATGTTTAGTTCGCAGCAAGAAACCAATTCTTCCTTGGATATTTATTTCGAATTGATTAAAATGATTTATATTGCATAACCGTTTAAATCACCATTTCGTCATCGTTGATCAAAAAATTGCAAACGAAGTACCAAATTGATCAGTATAACAATACCTATCTAATAATGTCATTTTCATGCATTTAGGACCCATATTTCAGTACTGGACATTTTGGATAATAACTTAATTCACTAAGTTAAATCTGGAGTTTTAACCCGTCAATGGCAATATTTATTTTAGGGGTTCCATTTAACTTGTGGGACATGCCCAATATCATTTCAGTGCATAATTTGACCATCTCATCATGATTGTGCATTGCACCTTTGTATTCGTGTTATTTATTTCGTTTCCTGTATTGTTTGTGTATCGGTAGATTCAAGAGTCGAGGTTCCACCACAATACCTCGACGATCAACACGACCAGTACTATCAGCAAGGCAAGAGATAACCTAACCTTCTTGGCATCTAGCATCCTACTGTTTTATAAACTTATTTTATCCACCAGAATATTGCATTCGATTCTATGTCACTTATTGGTCAATACTAGAGTATCCTACAAATGCATGTCTTCCCCGAACCATCACATGCTTCCCCTCCTATGAACCATAGGGTTGATGTGTTGGCTTGAGATAATCCATAATTGTTGTATTATATGCTTAGCTATGCTTAGCCATGCTTAGTTAAATGCTATAGATGTCCGTTGATTTAATTCCATGATGTTGATGTTGATGGAATGTTTCGAACATGGTGGTTACATGTGATGCTTAATTAAATTGTTAAGAAGGCTTGGATGAGTTGCCATCGGGGATGGTGGGTTGTCTCATTCTTGCCCCTAGGTGCGAGTTATTGTCTCTAGAACCAAGATCGAGCGTGCTGCCATTGGTGGGGGTATGGGCTCCTTACTAACTGAATAACTTGTGTGGGCGTATCCAAGGATCCTCTAGATTTGCGCTTTCCATTTGCGTGTGAGTTGCAGGTGGACGATGGCGCGATGAAGAGGGTGTGTGTGGTGTTAGGGTGTGGTGATGGGGGCAGGGGCTGAAATAGGCTGGGTAAACTTGTCCTGTCGCGACAGATGATTCTTGGATAGTCTCACGCGAGGTAAAGGTTCAACCGCGCCCACTTGCCAGCTTTCCCCGGAAGAGAGCTAACTAGGCGAGCCGGACGGTACCAATGGGTAAATTAGTACACCCCTGCAGGGTTCAATCTTTTCGAAAAGCCGTGTCCGCGGTTATGGACGACTTGGGAACGGACTACGAGATCATAGAGAATCTTAACCTAAATAAAACTTGGCAGCTAGAGGTTGCATAATAAACGTGTGGTAAAGGTTCATTTCCTTTTTTGAAGAGGCAACCCCTTGTAAATTTCTGTTGTACATATTTCTTAATTAATAAAAATTGCAGTGGGATCCTTTCCCACTGATTGCCCTTCAAAAAAAAGGTTCATTTCCTCGAGGGTGATTCGAGGGAGTGCCTTGGTGGAGACGAGTGATGTTTTGGCTACAAGTTGGTTCGATGAGAACCGGAGATGAAAGTTATTCTCTTACCCCTTTTCGGAAGACATTCTGAGTAGACGATGCCATGGGTCTTTATCTCTTTTAAAACGGAAAACTATCTTTATGCAAATTAGCTACATCTACAGCATTATAGCCTCCGTCAGCATTGGGCCTATATCGCCCTACTAATTCTTGCGAGTACGTCGTACTCAGCCTTGCTTTGTTGAATATTCTTTGTTTCAGAGGAGGACGTCACCGAACTGGAAGGTGGGTTCTTTATTGACATCGACGAGTAGTCTGGGGTTCACAGGTGGCAGCTTGGGACGTCTTGGAACAGGCTGGCACGGGATGTTTATCTGTAGGCCTCTTAGGCCATATTTTGGATCTTGTTGTTTAGACAACTAAATTTGCTTCCGCTTGATGTAATGTTGGGTCTGTGACCTCTGAAGTGTTATTTGCTATCTTTCTCATTATATGAGTTGAACTATGATCTCTTGGTGTCGTAGAGTCTGTGATGTGCCAGTTGTTCCGCAGTCTTGATCTCTCTACTATACGTGATAGCGATGTCTGAGCTTATGGCATGATCGAGGTGTTGTGTGCTGATGATCCATTCCGAGCACACCTGCCAATGAGTTTTGGCCTGGGATTGGTAAACCCAGTAACCTTCGATTGTGTAGCATGACCGGTTGCACAACGCTTCACTGTATAGTTCTGGGGTCGGGGCGCTACATCCTTCTCCGGCAACCCCGAGTCTAGCTCCCCCAACAGGCAGTCGTAGCCCTGGATGGACCTGTGGCCGCGTGCCGCAGCAGAGCTCACCATCGACGCACGCCGCAGCGCCGTGAGGTCCTCCACCACGTCAACGTGGATGGTGACCGACGAGTGGTGCCCCTCCAAAGCCGCCCTGGGCGTCTCCCTGCTGTAGCGACGCAGCGCTTGGCCGCCGATGTCGTCGTCCGCCATTGGGTTCATCCGATTGAACCCATAAGGGCGTGGCAGTCTTACCGGATCCTGCGTCCAGACCCAGGCGTTGAGGGTGGACGTGTCTTCACGGTGTGCCGAGTACCCCTGGACGATGTGCACCGTTCCCCTCCTGCCGATGATGCGCTCCACCATCCCTGCCGTCCATGCTTCGTCTGGTAGCCCTTCGATGCAGAGCCGCACGTGGTACGGCGCCGCAACCCAGTCGTTGTGCTGGTCCGCACTCCACGGCAGGATGTTGAATTCCCTGCCGCAAGAGTCGAACGGCACCCGCTCCACCATGTCCTCTCGCACCTCCGGGTCGTCGAAGAGGACGAAGAAGTCCTCCGGGAAGTGCGTGGAGACCACCAGCGTGTCTTCGCGGATGCAGAACTCTCTCATGAAGGCTTCGACGACGTGCCTTGTCTCCGTGGGCGGGCGGTCCAGGCCAATGTTGACCAAGATGGCCCGCACGTTGTACCTCACCTCGTTCTCCAGCACCTCCGGTGTCGCGGTGACAAACACCTCGTCCTCCTCCGGCCTGCCGGACAGGTTGCCACACACCGGAGCCATGAGAGCCTGTGCGTACGAGCGCAGGGGTGAGGTCGGTGTCGAGCGGTGGCGAGGTGGACTTGGCGGTGGTGGAGTAGAGCGGGCAGTACAGGCACGAGCGAGATGCCTGAAGTTTTACTTTTATATTATCATATTTTAGTCATATTTTCTCTAGAATCGCATACTTGTTCATGAAAACAATTTTCGTGTATAGTCTTGCTTCTTGTGAGGAGGAAGAGTGAACAGTTCTTTTGTGGACTTTTTTTATGTTGTAGTTTAATTTTCTGTTGGTGTTGTCCGGGGCGTTTTAAATAGGGAAAACGCTTCGATTAGGCCGACCTAACGCGTCCTCGCGTAGGTCGGTCTCTCCCCCGCGCGCGTAGCTAGGTTTTAGTGGGCCGTATGCGTATTTTCGGCCCAATAGGTGATTTTGAGTGCGCATCGCTAAGTTTTGTTGGGCTGGTCACGTTTTTCCGGCCCATTATCAGGTTTTGACCGAATGTTTTTATGCATGAGAGGGCCCAACAGCCTAGTTTGCTAGCTAGAGCTGTTCGTTAAGTTTTTTTGTTTTTGTTTTTCGATGTTGCAATATGTTCTTAATGTTTTTGCAAGTTTGCTGGTCCCCCGTTCTTCGATGGTATTTTTTGTGTGTTTTTTCAAATGTTGCAAACATATGTTTTTTTTGTTGTCGTCGCATATGTGTTTTATTGAAATAGTTGCTGATTTTTGTTGTAAGTTAATCTGCAGCAAAATATTTTGTTGCCTACCCACTTTTCATTGGTACAAAACATATTTTTTGTTGTAATAGTTTGTGATTTTTGTTGAAATCATTGATGATTTTTATTGCAAAGCAATTTGCAGCAAAAATAATTGTTGTTTAACCACTTTTTGTAATATCACTTTTTTTCTTCAAAATGTAATATTATATACCGCTAGTCAAAATAATTGTTGTTTAACCACCATAATTTTTTTGTTGTAATAGTTTTTTATTTTTGTTGAAATTGTTGGTGAGCTTTTGTTGTAAAGCAATCCACAACAAAAAATTATTGTTTAACCACTGTTTGTAATATTTTTTGTAATACGTGTTTTTTGTTGCAAAAGTTTTTTTATTTTTGTTGAATTTGTTGTTGATTTTTGTTGTAAAGCAATCTGAAGCAAAAAATATTGTTGTTTAACCATGTTTTTGTAACATTACATTTTTTGAAACGCTGCAAAAATTTGTTGCAATACTATTTTTTTGTACACGGGGCGAGAAATTTTGTTGCAATACATATAAATTTGTTGCAATACTCATGGTAAATAACCACGATGGCATTTTTGTTGTAAATATCAAGAAGGTCAGGGGCAGCGCTATATACCTCTTCGTTTAAGTAGGCCGGCTGTGTAGTGCGGGTTTGTTTACTGAAAAAGCGAGGGGCTAAAATGTTAAAACACGCTGCGCTGATTTCTAGGCCTAGGATGTTGATCGGACGGTGTGGGAGATGGACCTAGGATTGGGCATCCTAGGCCGACCTACGCCTAGCACTGCCCTTTAAATAGAGGTTGTGGTGCGGCTCCATTTCTTTTACAGGAAGTTAATGGCGTGGTTCCATTTTTTCCTATGTTGCTGAAACAATGTTGCATGATGTCGTGTTGTAGCATTGCACTGTCCTTTCGATCTGACGGTGGAGAGTGGGGAGAGGCGTCCGATACATCCGATATGCACGACAACAAGCGGATGGGACGGCGAGGCGCGGCCTATTTAGATCGTTGCTGGCCACGGTACGTGCAAGTTGCACTCATAAGCCTGAAGGCGCTCGCCACTCCCACTTCGAAATGGACAAGCACGGTCGACCTCTTCTTGCTCTGCTTTCGCTCCTCCTCTGCCTAGCGCTGCTCCGCGCCAGCTCCGCCGCCTCCGTCACCACCGGCAGACCTGACGGCACGGAGCGCTGGGGATACGTCGAAGTCCGGCCGAGTAACGCCACCACTATCTCTTGCATTTCTCATATGTCTCGATCCTATTTTATCTTACTCGCCAAGCAAGAATTCTGAAACTCTGTTTTCGGCTTTGCAGAGGCTCACCTTTTCTGGTGGTACTACAAGAGCCCCCACCGAGTTTCGACGCCGTCCAAGCCATGGCCGACCGTCCTCTGGCTTCAGGGAGGCCCGGTACTCCTCCTCCCAGACCTCGCAGCTTCCCGTGCACCAGCTAGCAAGAACTAATCATCAGCATCGTCTTCATCTTCTTCACAGGGAGCCTCTGGTGTGGGTATCGGCAACTTCTTGGAGATCGGGCCGCTGGACGTGAACCTGAAGCCGCGCAACTCGACGTGGCTGCAGAAGGCCGACCTCATCTTCGTGGTACCCCCACTGCAAACCCCACACGCTCACCTTCGTCCTTCCCCCCTCGCTGCTTTGTTGTATACCAACCGAGTCGTAATGGCTGCAGGACAACCCGGTCGGCGTCGGGTACAGCTACGTGGAGGACGACAGCCTGCTGGTGACGACGGACTGGCAGGCGGCCACGGACGCCACCACACTCCTCAAGGCGCTCGCCAAGGAGCTGCCCACCCTGCAACATGGGAGCCCCCTCTTCCTCGTCGCCGAGTCCTACGGCGGCAAGTACGCCGCCACGCTCGGCGTCTCCGTCACAAAGGCTATCCGTGCGGGCGACCTCAAGGTAAAGCTCGCCGGCGTCGCTCTCGGGGATAGCTGGCTCTCGCCGGAGGATTTCACGGTAAAAGCAAATGAGCCGATCATTTCTTTCTTGGATCTTGATCAGAGAGCAACACCTATGATCCGGCCAGTGTCTGAAACTGGGTTGGTGCTTAATTTAATTTGGTCGGTGCAGCTCTCTTACACGCCTCTGCTCCTGGAAGTGTCGAGGTTGGACGACAACGCCGGCGACGCCGCCAAGAAGTATACACTGCTGCACCGTCCTCTTACATTTTTCTAGCTATAGTCGATCCTTGCATACGCTTCTCGGTCCTTTGAATTTCTTTAGAAACAAACTCTCCAGTGACATGCGCGCGCGAATTGTGGTGTGGCCTCAGGAAGGCGGAGACTGTGAATGATCAGATCGCAGCCGGGCGGCTCGCCGACGCGCAGGGGTCGTGGTCGGAGTTGCTGAGTTTCATCGAGTCCAAGAGCGCCGGCGTGGTAAGTGTTGACTGCTTTGACTCCAACACCTACCACCACCAGTAGCCTTTTGTGTGCTTCTCATTTCTCTTATCGACGAATATGATATACAATCTCCAGGACGTGTACAATTTCATGCTCGACTCCGGAATGGACCCCGTGCCGGCGGTGGACCTACCGGCGACATCGTCGTCGAGCAACGCCCAGGTGATGAAGTACTCGACGTACCTCGGCGGCGGCCAGGAGGCCGACTCCAACACCATCGGCGGCATCATGAACGGGGTCATCAAGAAGAAGCTCAAGATCATCCCCAAGGATGTCGAGTAAGCTCGCGTCGTCATTCGCAACAGCTCCCCTTCATAGTTTACACTATATATCCGAACATCACGCCCTGGTCCAAAAAAAACTGCAGGTGGCATGTGCTCTCCGACGCCGTCTACAACGCGCTGGTCAACGACATCATGAAGCCAAGGATCGACGAGGCAAGTGATCATTCATGGGTCCCGACGAAACTAAGCTGTTAAACGGCCATCGATGATCTGCGATTGATTAACTCTCTGCGTTCTGCTTGAGCCAGGTTGACGAGCTCCTGTCCTACGGTGTGAATGTCACGGTGTACAACGGTCAGGTGACTGCTGCTCTGCATTGCTTTTACTCTCTTCTAGTAAAGTAAATATACTACACGTAAGAAATCTCAACAAAGTTTTCTCATGCTTGAACTTGTTTCTGGAATGCCGTGATAAGCTTACTAGAAACATATCGGCGTGTTAATTAGTGCTGTATGCCCAAACCACTAATGTATGAGCCTAGGTCCACTCACGCTTAGAAAAGCCTGACGCCTGCTATATATGCTGTATTTTCAGTTCAATGGGGCTATCAGATTAGCAAATTGATGCACCCTTGATGAGTAAGCAACCGAGATTAGATCGGAATAAATTCTTTCTTGCTGACGCCGACAGGTTCTTGTTCAGAAAAACGGAGTCCTTTTGTGGAATTTGCGCTGAACCTTCATTATTTTCAGTTAAAAGACAACCACTCCCGCGGGTCCATACTGAGTTCAGAGTAGTAGTGTTTCGTGCAAGGAACAACTCCATCTTTTCCCGGATTGTCTTGGTCGGAAATGGTCAGATACTCGGATCGCACCAGCCACCGATCTACCCTTAACACATGTATCATGACTCACATGATCAACACACTGGAGACAAACAAACAATTACTTAATTGAGATTCTTAAACATCTAGATGATTTATTCCTACATAGCTTTGATATGAGTATGATTTACTTTAGGCTGTATCTTCTTTGCACTGAGCTTGGTAAATTTACGTATTCTTTGTGAAGCTCGATGTGATCTGCTCGACGAAAGGCGCCGAAGCATGGGTCCAAAAGCTCAAGTAATCAATGTTTTTTCGATTTGTCAGTTCTCTTCAGTTTCTTGCATGATTCGAACGTCATATGTGCCTCCAAACTATATGTCTATATGTCAGATGGGACGGGCTGAAGAACTTCCTGAACCTGCCTCGGCAGCCTCTGTACTGCGGATCATCCAAGGTCACCAAGGCATTCGTCAGATCCTACAAGAACCTACACTTCTACTGGATCCTTGGAGCTGGCCACTTTGTAAGTCGCGACACAACAACACCTGCCACTTTCTGCTCCTGGTGAACAAGTTCCAGATCCTCATCGAGTCTCTTAATTAAACTGAATTCGTATTGTTAATTTCTCGTATTATATGTGCTTCGCAGGTGCCTGTCGACCAGCCTTGCATTGCGCTGAGCATGATTGGTAGCATAACCCAGTCTCCAGCTAGTTAGATACTATGACTCTGCTCTGTGATCTAAAGAAAAAGGTGAAGAGAAAGGAGGCTTGGAGCAGATGCTTTCTGATCGAAAAACGAAATTGATGATAAAAGTATAGAAAGGTTGCATAGTTTAAAGGACAATGAAATTGACGGCAAAAGTCATTGGTGTGTTATGGGATTAAAGCTGGTCTGTTTGATTCTGGGAATAAAGATGACATCTTTCAAAGCTATTTTTGCCATTTCAGTGCGAATTTATGTTTTGTTCTTCAGATGTTCGCAAAACTTATGTTCCAGAAACAGTGCCTAGATTATAATACAAGACATGTTACCCTGTCCCCACATATAATTATCCCTTTGGATTAGATGAATGCTATGCAGAGACAATCACCGGATCCCATAACCGAATTTGAAAATTGTGTGCAAATTTCAAGCTACTTTAGAGATGTGAAGATCATACCATCTCTTCTGAAAGAAGCTGGTTTAATTTTTTTATGAAACTTAATGGAAGAAATATGGAACACAAAAACGAACACGCAAAATGATAAAAGGAGCACTAGAGGTAATAGATAGTGCTGCCCATGACAGCAGTCCGAATTGTCCAGGTTGTGACAGAAACGAGTGAAGTGGGATGTTTGGAAATACAATGAATATAAATCTTTAATTTACATAACGGGCCACGACTGTATGCCTAATATGAACTAAAGTTCTTGTCCTTGGTGATCTGAACCACGGTGTAGACATTGTACATCAACTCCCCGCCCAAGTGAATTTGGCTCACAACCTTATTGATAATTGTACATCTACTCAATAGGCAACCTTTAAACTTGCTAATAAACAGGCTATGTGCATTGATTGATACAAAGGTCGTGGTCTTCCCGGAAAGTGATAATGGTACCCAAGCTACACATAGCTCGTTTTTTTTTTCAAACTTCAAAAAAGGAATTTTTCAGTTTCAAGTAATTCGAAACAAAAATCCTACATGTAGATAATATTGAGATCTAACAGTGCGCACATTTTCAATCAAACACCCTATTATTTTAGGCTACACAAAAAAGACAAATCTGACAAAATTTCAAAATTTTAAACAGTAAACTGTTCAACGCCCAGATCCACCCATTTGTAATTTTTACCCAACCTAAAATACAAGGAATTTACAAATAAAAATTTGCAGTTTGTAGATCATATCACTATCTATATCTGGGATTTTCCTGAATTTTTTCAAACATAAAAATACAAATTCTATTTTTTTTAAACGAGCTATGTGTAGTTCGGGCTCCAAAATGGCACTCTCATGGTGTTCCCACTTTTCGGAAAAAAAAAGTATAGAGAACGATGTCGGGGTGGGGGGAGGGGGACGTTTTGGCACCCGGGAGAATATATCTATGCTCCCAATTTTAACATTGCACTTTAAACCCATTTGAGATGTCAAAAAAATCAGATAAAAACCTTTACGCGTACGTCTCGACATCCTATGGGCACACGAAATCATTTCAAGAAAAAACCGATATTTTTTGTGTCGTGTGTAAACGACAAAATTTGGTGCTACAAAGGTCTTTTAAAGAGATTTTTTGTCTTTCTTACACAACCCACAAAAAATGTCGGTTTCGCGTGAAACTTCGTGTGCGCACATAGAATGTCGAAATGTTTACACAAACTTTTTGTTCGAATTTTTTTAACATTTCAAAATATAATTTCCTAGTAGTGGGAGCATATGCTCCCATATTTCAAAACGAATTTCCATTGATGTGCACCATAAGAGTAAAGAAGCAATAGTCAGAGACAAATGAGCGAAAAAATTACAAAAAACCCTATAAGTAACACCCCTTGCAAGTTTGTAGTAAGATGTTTCTAATGAAGCAAATATAATCCCTTTTACCTCCCAAGCTGCACACGACTAAGGAGATGGTCGCATCTGCGCCGCCAGGCCGACGGTCTTCTCCTCCATCTCCTCCCTCCCTCGTCAAAGGAGGCCACCCGACTGCGGACGGTGGTGGCGGGTGGCTTCTTTTCGTTTCCTTTTTTTTACCTTGGTGGTATCTCCCATCTAGCCCGTTCTGGATGCAAGCTCCGACCTCCACTAGTCGGTCCGTCGATCTGATCCAATCGGCCAATCTAGCTAGGCTGATTTGGGTGGACGGCCCATACATGGTGTGATGGTGCAATGGTCTAGGTCGACGTTCGGCCCTAGACGGCCATGGCCGGAAGATCTGGGTGATGGCGGGTCATGGTGTGGCCCAAGCTGGCCAATCTAGTCAGGCCTTTTGTGTCGCTTCTGCTCATACAGTCCCGGGTGTCAAGGGTCATCAGCCAGTCATGGTTCTAGACTTCTCCATCATGAGTCTTCACGGACAAACGCAATGGTGTTATGGGACCTCTAGACCGGACTGGTCATGTTGTTCGCGTCCACGATCAACATGTGCAGCTTTGAAGTGACGTGTCATGATTACCATGATGTTGACCAGAGTTGGAATTGTCAAGGCGGTTGATACTGAAAGGACCAAAGATCTTGATGGCTCATGTCGAATTTGCGACTATTTTGCATTGTCAGAGTTGGGTTTTAGATGAATTGCAGATGATGCTTCACAGGCCGCTGCATTTATGGTTTCACTTGATGGGCTTTGTCCAAGTTCAAACCTTATGGCTATGAGTTTGGTGTTTGCAGCAACATCCTCGGAGAGTGGGTGTGTCTACACTTTGTGTCTTTCTTTTGGGTGGTGCTCTCGAGTATCGAGGTTTGAGGTACAAGATGAAAACCCTGGGTCTGACTTTCATTGGTTGTACCTGGCAATGATGTTTATTTGCCGTTTCCATGGCGAAGGTGTCGTTTGGTGATCTTGATCTTTCTCTGAGGTGAAAACGATGATATGATTGGATTAGACGATGACGACACTTGTGCATTATTCCTTTTCTAGAGGCATTGCTATTGGAGAACTTCTTATTCAGTACGGGTGTGGTCACTGTGGTGGTTTTGTACTACTACTGTGAATCGCTGATCACTGTGGCAGGGTTACTTGGTGTCTAGACATGTTCTTAACATTATGTTGGTGTGGAGGCCGGGTATAATTGGTATCATATACATATTAATATATTCTTTTTATCAGTAAAAGGTAAGGCATCTGAATCACTTCATTCAAAAATTGTAAGTATATGCAACATAACATAGATATGAGCAGAAAAATCTACGGCGGCCATTTGAAAAAAATAGAAAAAAATAAAAAAATGTTTCGAGTGAGCTCCATTTGAAATATATTATATACCTTGTTCTTGTATGGATGAAGCACAATACTATTACCTAGACACGAATTTCAAACTAATAAGTAAACTAAGGTACCAAATTAGGTTAGATAAAGGAGGGACGACAAACATTCACTAGTAGGAAAAGGCTTATCGGTGGGATGGTTACCAGTGGCGCACCTGGCTTTGGTGCGCCACTGGTAATATACCCGTGGTGCACCGAGACAGATGCGCTACTAGTATGCACATAGTGGTGGCGCACCCCCAAGCCCATGCGCCACGGCTAAGTGGCCGTCGCGCTGGCTGGGATGATGGAAGCTTCCCAGTGGCGCACCAGACCAGGGTGCGCTGCTGGTATTTGGTTACAGAAATTGGGCAGGTTACCCGTGGCGCACGCAGCCAAATGCACCACGGGTAAGGGACATACTAGTGGCGCACCAGGTCACTGGTAACCTGGGACCAGATATTTAGTGGGTGGAGCTACCTACCAAATTCGAGTCCCGCCCGAGTTCGAGTCCCCCCCACCCTTTATATGAATTTTATATCAATTTATGTGAAAAGAGGCAAAAAGGATAATATTTATAGAAGAAATTCCACTTTTCATCCCTAAATTTTTTGAGAAGTTCATTTTTTATCCTAAAACTTTTGTTTAGTCTGAAACAAACCCTGAAATTTTCGAAAAGTCCATATCATATTTAACTCAAGAAAAATATTTGTATGGCCAACATGTAGCACAAAAAATTGGTAAACTTGTCTGAAGAAGAACCGAATCTTGATCGCCTCTTCCAATGAGTCAAAATCTACACTCGGAATCTAAATTCCCAAACCGACGACCCACTCTGACGTAGTACAACTAGTCTGTGTCGCCCTACCCGTGTACGACTCTCAAACTTGTCTGACCCGTCCACGACCCAACTCACCCGCATCCCTAAACCGTCTACACCTCCTCTGGACCTCAGGCATTGTGTGATATCTGAGATTTCTATGATCTCTCAGCTGGTTTCCCCTCCAAAAGTATATCATGAATAATTCATCATCGAACTGTGCTTGGTATATTGTTGATTGGAATGTGAGAGGGATCAATTCCCAACTAAGATGGGATGAAATCAGAGCAAAAGCAGATGAATGTAATTGTCACGTTATGTGCTTACAAGATACTAAAAGTGAACTATTCGATCACTCTTATATCAGGAAATTCTGCCCTCGAAGAATCAACCAGTTTGCTTTCTCTCCCTCAGTTGGTAATTCTGGAGGTATTATAACATTATGGAATGGGAATATGTTTGATGGGGTAACAATCAACAGCAGTAAATTCCAGCTCACTATGTAACTTACATGCAAATTAAGTGCAAGAGTTATTTATATCACAAATGTTTACACACCTACTGCTGCGGAGGAAAGAGATGAATTCCCCACTTGGTTATATGGTGTTGATACTTCTCTGATGGAATTTTGGATGATCCTAGGGGATTTCAACTTGATGAGATCACCTGACAACAGGAATAGGCCTGGTGGGGATGCAAATAATATGTTCAGGTTCAACAGCATTATCCAACACCTGGATTTGGAAGAAATCCCACTGAAAGGGAGGGCTTATACATGGAGCATCATGCAGGACTCACCCCTCCTAGAGAAACTTGACTGGATTTTCACCTCTGCTGAGTGGATTAGCACATTTCCCAACACATTGGCCACTCCCATGACCAGCATTTTGTCTGATCATTTGCCTATTTTAATTTCTATTGGATCTGATATTCCTAAATCCCGAATCTTTCGGTTTGAGGAGTGTTGGCTGGACTTTGAAGGCCTAGATGATGTAGTTTCTAAACACTGGCTTCTTTCAGCTATACCAACAAATTCAGCTGTGGATATCTCGGCCAGGTTAAAATCATTGAGGAAGGGCATTAAAAAATGGAGTAGGAATCTGTCTCACCTTAGCAAATTAATTACCCCATGCATGTTTGTTTTAGCACCGTTTAATGGTCTTGAAGAGCAGAGGCCCAACTCTATCCAGGAAAGGAATTTCAGGTCCATCCTAAAAAGTCATATTGCCAAGATGCTCGAGGCCAAGAGAATATTCTAGAGAAATAGAGCTAAAATTAAATGGGCCAAATTGGGAGGTGAAAATACCAAATTCTTCCATGCAGTTGCCACTCAAAATTTCAGATGCAATTATATTGCCAGCATCTCTACTGATGATGATAGGATACTACTGGACCATGATTTGAAAGCAGCATATATCTGGGCATCTTTTAAAAACAGAATTGGTATCTCTGAGTAGCCAAGTATGACTCATCTTATTAGTCAGTATGTTGAGCTGGTGGATAATATTGACTTTGCGCAGCTTGAATCTCCTTTCACAACTAAAGAGATGGATAATGTGGTTAAAAATATGCCTGCTGACAAGTCTCCTGGACCAGATGGTTTTAATGGGGCTTTTCTTAAGAGATCATGGAACACTGTCAAGGGACAGTTCTATCAGCTTTGCCAGGACTTTCATGATGGGATAGTGGACATTGAGAGTATTAATACTGCTTATATTACTCTCATACCTAAAATTAATTCTCCTGTTTATGTAAATGATTTTAGGCCCATATCTCTTGTGAGCTTGCCCTTGAAATTCCTCACCAAGTTGTTGGCTAACAGACTCAGAACATCATCATTCCTTTGGTGCATAAGAACCAATATGGTTTCATTAAGACAAGAACAATTTAGGATTGTCATGCATGAGCCTATGAATACTTGCACCTGTGTCATAAGTCAAAAAAAGAAATTGTGATTTTTAAAATTGACTTTGAAAAGGCTTTCGATAAAGTGGAGTATAGTGCTATAATTGAGATCATGAGATGTCTGGGTTTTGGTGAATTATGGATCAGATGGATAAAATGCATTTTCTCTAGTGCATCTGCTTCTGTCCTGCTTAATGGTGTGCCTGGCAAAAGAATTCTCTGCAAAAGGGGTGTTAGACAGGGGACCCCCTTTCACCTGAACTTTTTGTCTTGGCTTCAGAACTGATCCAATACATGGTCAACAAGGCCTGGCAGGATGGTATACTTGAGCTCCCACTTGGCCACTCATTTGGTTTGGATTGTCCAATTATTCAGTATGCAGATGACACCCTGATCATTATGCCTTTATGCCCCACTCAGTTGTTGGCTATGAAGAACATTCTCCATATTTTCTCTTCTATCACTAGCCTGAAAGTGAATTATAATAAATCCTCCTTGGTTCCTATCAACATTTCATCAGAGAGATGTGTTCAACTGGCCGATATCTTGCTCTGCAAGCCTGAGTCTCTACCATTCACATATCTTGGTCTCCCTATGGGCACTACCAAACCAAGAATGGAATAATTTATTGGCATTGCTGAGAGGATTGATAGAACATTATGTGGTATTTCAACCATGCTGTCATATGATGGGAGGCTGACTGTTATAAAATCTATTATTATATCTATCCCAATGTTTGCTATGTGCACCATTAAATTGCCTCTTGGCCTCCTTGATCATATTGAAAAATCAGCCAGAGGTTTTCTCTGGAGGGGCAAGGATATAAATAAAAGAGGGAACTGCCTGGTCAAATGGGAAAAGGTTTGCTTCCCTAACAAAGCAGGTGGGCTTGGTGTGATCAGTCTCAGGTCCCAAAACACTGCACTACTTATGAAACACCTCCACAAATTCATGAACAAGGTGGACATTCCTTGGGTCAAGCTAATTTGGGAGGCTCAATATCCAGCTAATAAAATACCCCAAGCTAATCCACCCTGTGGCTCCTTTTGGTGGAAGGACATCATGTCACTCTGGGACTCCTTTATGGGTTTATCTACCTGCATACCAGGTAATGGCAGCTCTGTGAGATTCTGGAAGGATAACTGGAGACAAAGTGTGCCTGAAATGGAATTTCCCCATCTTTTTTTCCTTTGCCAAGCAGCAGGACATTTCTCTTGAAAATATGCTACAGATTAATGAGTCTAATTTGCTCAACCATTTCCACCTGCCTTTATCAAGGATTGATTTTCAACAAAGTGAAGCCTTATCTGTTCTTCTTGATAATTATGGCAATCAGATGGTCAATGACAGATGGATGCTAAGGAACAATGTTAACATCTCAGTGAAGAAAGTTTACTCAGCTCTCAATCCTATGACCATTGCACCTGTTCCTTTCTCCTGGATTTGGAAATCATGTGCTCAACTTAAACATAAGTTCTTCTTCTGGTTATTGCTCCAGGACAGATTAAATACTAGAGATCTATTGGCCAGGAAAAGTTTTTATTTGGAAGACAGATCATGTGTATTATGCTCAGGTACCCCCAATGAAACACTTCAGCACCTGTTCTTTGCTTGTGATTTTAGCCAAGTATTCTGGTGGAGGCTCAACCAGGAATGGAGTTATGACTTGGACTTATTTGAAATGTTGCTGGATGGTAAAATGAGGTCTAACCACACATGTTTCAAGGAATATCCTATTATTGGTTGATGGAGTCTTTGGAACCATAGGAATAAAATCATCTTTGAGGGTGACCATCTAGATTTAGAACGGTGCATTTCCATGTTCAAGGAAAGTTTCTCCTTGATTATTCATAGAGCTAAGCCAACCCTAAAGGATGGTATGCAACAGTGGTTAGATGATATGTAAGCTTTGGACTTTGGACACTAGGAGTTTTACTCCTGCCTTTGTAAATATGTCTTTATATTTAGAATAATTGACGCAGTAGGGGCTTTCCCTACTGTTTTTCCGTCATAAAATGAAAAGAGGCAAAAAGGGTAATATTTATATATTAGGATGTTTAAATATTAATATATACATTTATATTGATTTATTTTGAATTTGTATCAATTTATACGGAGTTGTATTGATAATAGAGGGTTTTTATCGATTTATATGAATTTATTTGAATTTACATGGATTTATATTTTAAAAAGTGTGTTTATATATAAAAAATGTATTTATATGAATTTATATAAAAATAGGGTAATATTTATAATCAACACATTTCTATTGATTTATTTTGAATTTATATGAATTTTATATCAATTTATATGAAATGAGGCAAAAGGTAATATTTATATATTAGGATATTTAAATATTAATCTATACATTTATATTGATTTATTTTGAATTTGTATCAATTTATACGGAGTTGTTTTGATAATAGAGGGTCTTTTATCGATTTATATGGATTTATTTTGAATTTACATGAATTTATATTAAAAAATTGTACTTAGATAAAAAATGGATATATATGAATTTATATAAAAATAGGTAATATTTATAATCAACACATTTATATTGATTTATTTTGAATTTATATGAATTTTATATCAATTTATATGAAAAGAGGCAAAAAAAGGTAATATTTATATATTAGGATGTTTAAATATTAATCTATACATTTATATTGATTTATTTTGAATTTGTATCAATTTATATGGAGTTGTATTGGTAATAGAGGGTTAATTGATAAAAAGGATAGAGGGTTAATTGATAAAAAGGGGGGTTGGGGGATTCGAACTTGGGTGGGTGCAGTGACAGCACAGAGGGCTAGCGCCACTGGGTTGTCCAAGTAGTTGTGTCAAATAGGCACGCTGCAGCTTTTTAAATATAGTGCAGAATTACCCGTGGCGCACCCAGCCTGGTACGCCACGGCTAGGTGACCTTGTGTTAATTAACACACGCGCGCGGGCCCATCGACGGCAGTTATTCGATCCATTCTCTCTTCCTCCTCCTGCTTAGCCTCCGCTGCCGTTGCCGCCGGCTCGAGTGCCACCTCCGACCGCCTCGTCATCGTCCCTGTCTAGTGCCGAGCGCCCCCTCTGACCTAGCCTCCGCCTCCGCCTCCACCTCGAGCACCACCTCTCTGATCTAGCCTCCGCCGCCGCCTCGAGCGCCCCCTCCGATCTAGCATCCACCGCTGCCTCGAGCACCACCCACGTCGCCCACAGAATCGCCACCCACGTCGCCAGCCGCGGTCCTCAGCTTACTCTCCCCCTCTCTCTCTCTCTTCCTTCCGCCCATGTCCGTGGTGCAGCGAGAGTGCTCGATGAAATGATGACGCGCATCGGGGCAGGGTGAGGGGCGTTGAGGTGTCAGACGGGCTTGCAGAGTGTCGTTGTGCAATCGTGCTGAGTTACGCATGCTCTGTCGCATTGATGGCGAGGAACACCACAGGCGCCCATGTGAATGGTGACCGCTGCTTGGGCTCGGTCATGCCAAGATATGGCGGGATTTGGTCTCTCCTGGCTGGGTTTTCGAGTGGGAGAGGCTTAGGCGGAGAGAGGTGAGGTGAGGGATGAGGTTGGGAAGAGAGAGGTGAGGAGAGGCTTAGTTCGAAACCCTGCCCGCAAGGTGTTTGTTGAAATAATCCTTAGGCATTTTTATATTGATCAAGAGGGTATTGTGATCAAGAATGGAACCTTGTATTTTCAGCCTAGAGATTTTAAGATAAGTCAATGTATGCAATTCTTCATCTTATGGTTCCTAGAACTATAAGTATTGTACAATTATGTATTTTCTTTACCTTGTTTAGCATTCATTCATAATCAAAGTTGAACTTTTTTTTACATTGTTTAGCATCCTTGTCATGTTCTGATACAAAGGTCCAATTCCAGAGAGGTGGTGCTTTCACACTGGGTATCACCTTTGGTCCAATTCCAGAGAAGACGGTTGGTTTCATTATTTGAGAGGATAGTCTCATGGTGCTTTCCTGCTTGTTGTAGCTGGGATTTTTTTTGTATATATGTTTGCAGGTACCCATGAGGCACTTGAGATTGTCGGAATGTCGATTAAATTCTGTTCCGACAGATTTCGGGTACTCCATATGTTATATTTTTAGCAAAGTTCATGCCCAAAATTTTCCGTGAATTTTGGCATGACTTTTGCTAAAAAAAAGGACATATTTGAGTGCCCGGTTTTTTTATGAGTTTAAAATACTCTAGTGAATTGTACTTAAATAGTGTTACTTAAATAATCAAATGAATTTTCCTTATATTTTTTTATATAGTGCGAACATGTCGATCGGACATGGCAGTGATGAGGCCGGCGCTTCTAAGCCATTCTGGCTGATGAGCCAGGAGATGGAGGAGGAGATTGGAGCGAAAGTCGAAGCTGATGTTCGGGGCAACCAGGGCGAAGACGAGGATATGGAGTACGATAGAGAAGCCAGTCCTGATGACACAGGGGATGCTGGCAACAGCACCGCTAGTGCCACCGAGAACAACACTGATGATGGCGGGGAAGGCACTGATGGTAGCCAACCGAAGAGGCCACGGAAGCAACGGAATCCAAACAAGCTCCGCACCATCAGGCAAAATTTTACCCAATTGAGCCCTAGTAGGATTCCCAAGGCCATCGAAGACCTTGTCAAAGGGTACGGATTGCAACTCGCGTGCATCATCCGGGAAACCTTCCCGATCACCACTCGGGACCTAACACATCATAGGCAAACACATTGGCATGAAGCCCTCTTCGCCAAGCTGCACGAACGATACTCGTTCCCAAGTGACTACAAGAACTACAAGTACCCTGACAATGCAGTAAACAAAGCCGTCCTCACAAAGATGAGCACCGCCCTGAGCAGTTGGAGAACCCGGGTGAAGCCAATGATTGACAAGGGTAAAAGTTTCGAGGATATCCACGAGAAAAATCCGACGATCTCCGAAAATAACTTTCGGGAGTTCAAGGCTTGGTGTGATAGCGAACCAGGCAAGGCGTTGAGTCCGTGGGGGAAGGATCAGCGGGCCTTTAACTTAGGTACCCACAATCTCGGAAGCGGCGGTTACAGAGGGAAGAAGCCTATTTGGGCTAAGGAGGATGCCGAGCGTGAACTAATGGCCTACCTGACCCCTACGACAAATTCCCCGACGAGCAGACTCGGAACTTGATCAGGTCCCGATACGATGAGCACCCGATAACCAAGGAACTTACCACGGATCCGAAGGTGAAGGAACTTGAGCGTTTACTGGTAAGGAATACAACAACTTAATTAGCTTCATACGATCAAGTCGATAGCATTCTAATTAATAAAGACAAAAAATTTAATGGTTCACATTCCTTGTGTAGGAATCTGAAAGCGCTAGTGCGGGATCTCAGAGCTCCTCATCCCAGGGGTTGTCCGGCCTGTGAGACAATGCTTTGAACAGGGCGATTAACCTGTTGAAGGGGAGACCGAAGTTGAAGCCGCCGACGTCAGCCGGCCGTGTGACCGGCTTTGGCTTGTTTAGGAAATTGGGGGAGCACTATAATAAGTTGGACCCCAATAGGCGAAAGGAGAAAATGAGCGAGGAGCAAAGAGTTGAGGTTGATGCCCTCAGGAAAAAAGTGGAGCAGGTTGATGCACTCCAAGAAAAAGTTGATGAAATTCCGAACATCGGCAAAACCCAGGTGGCAGAGGAGATCCAGGCCCTCCTTCCTTCCTTGTTGGCATGGTTGGGGAAGTGGAACGATGGTGGTCGAGTTGGGCCGCCCCCGATTCCAAGCATGGAAGGGAGCAACTCGCAAAATGCGGCACTGGACATATTGGTGACTGCGCCCGCCAACATCGTGGCGCCAGAGCTTAATCCATGCGGCAGGGATAATTCACCGGCCGGCACCGCGCCAACCAACCCCTCTCTCACTTGCACACACGCCATCGGCAGTCCTCGACATTAGCCGAGCTCAATGCCATAACGGTAACGAAGCAACAGAGGCTCGACCGATGACTTCATCTCCTTGCCTTTGACTGGCATCTCTGACGCGCTACATCTTTTCGCAGGGTGACACCAGATGCACTCTCCTACACTATGTGAACGGCGAGTTGAAGGATGTTGCCAGGGGTAAGATCATTGAACCGAAAAACTGCATGATGCACTCAGTGCCGATGCCATCCAACGTGTATAGGGTTGCACTGATTCGGACGCTCTCGGTCTGCAATGACGTGCAACCTACCATTTTTTCCTGTGGAGCCGAAGATGGTATGGTCCTCAAAGACTCGTACAATTGGCCCTTGCAATGGCCGAAGACCCAAATTCGTTTGGATGGCACCGCCCCGCCATAGACAACGCCCAAAGTAGTGCCAGCGCCAAGCCATGACAAGACCACCACACCACTACCACGTGTTGTCTCGACGGCTGATCATGACATGCATATGGCACAGGATCCAGTCGACGACATGGATGATGACAACGCCAATGACTATATCAGCACTGGTGCGTATGACGTGCGTATGATGATGAAGGACTCTTGTTCACGACTAATGTTGGAGAACCCTTTGGTGCTATAGACGCTAGGGATCCAGCTGGTCCCGCGGAGAAACCCAATTGCAACAAATGTCTGTTCGGTTCCAAGGAGACGCCTCCAGATTGCGCCTTCACGGAACCTCAAAAAGGCAAGTATCTGCTTATTTTTGGCCCCAACACACTCCACAAGGGCAGGAAGAAGCATCAGAAAAGATCAACTAAGAAGGGTGCGAGCCAGCCGGCTCCTACTTCGATCCGGTCTCTGGACGGGCCACCAAAATCGAATAATCCTGAGTGGAGGTTGCATATGATGGGTATGCCGATGCTAACTGATACGTACAAAACGTATCTACTTTTCCAAACACTTTTGCTGCTGTTTCTCCTCTAATTTGCATGATTTGAAAGGAACTAACGCGGACTAACGCTGTTTTCAGCAGAATTGCCTTGGTGTCTTATTTTTGTGCATAAATCAAATCTCTCGGAAAAATCTGGAAAAATTCCAGAAATTATATTTTTGTACAAGACCCACGGAGCCAGAAGGGGAGCTGCGGGGGCCAGACACAGCCCCCAGACGCCACCTGGGCGCGACCTAGGGCTGGCCGCGCCTAGGGCCCACCTAGCCAGCTGGTGGCTCGGCTGGCGACGCCCTTTCGCCTATTTACTTCCTTCGACCTAAAAACGCCAAAACCCCTGATCGTTTTTCTAGAAAAGATACCGAGCACCGCCGCCACCTCGAAACCTAATTTGGGGACCAGAAGTTCCTATTCCGGCACCCTGTCGGGACGGGGATTGAAGGGGAGATCATCGCCATCGCCATCACCACCGCCTCTCCATCGACCATCCATGTTTCCCCCATCGATGTGTGAGTACTTCCCCGCTGTAGGCTGAGGGGATGTTAGGGATTGGATGAGATCGTTCATGTAATAAGATGTTGGATTGTTAGGGCTTGATGCCTAGTATCTGTGAGAGTGCCTTTTATCGTTGTTGCAACTTGGTGTGCTTAATGCTTGACACTTAGGGCCCGACTGCCATGTTATTTTCAGATCTGAACATATTATGATAAATTTTGTTTTAGATCGTATCTACAAGTTGTTTGCACCTGTTATTGCCCGGAACCCGAGGCCCCAAAGTGACAGCTTTTGGGACAACCAGAGGGGATGGTTTTGACTTGAGGATCACATTTATTCATTGAATGTTAATGCTTTGGTCCGGTACTTTGTAAAAAGGAGTACCTTAATTACCTTTCGGTTCCTCATAAAGGCCCCGCTGACACGGGATGGTTGGACAAAATATGTCGTGGAAGTTTCTCATTGAAAGCTCGCACGACTACCTACGGAATACATGCCTATGTGTATTAGCACCTCATTAATGTTTATTTGTTTATCTACATGTTGCCGTATTAATTATTTCATGAACTATCTCATCCATGCAGCACCCGTACTTACATCCCTATGCCTACGGTGTTTCAATCCTGTTGTCACTACAATTGCTACTATCGCTGTTTTTACATTATTACTGTTGTTACTTTATTACTGCTCCTGTTATATTACTGTTGCTACTGATAAATTGCACCAAGAGAGTTACTTTCTAGGTGTAGCTGATCTGACAAATCAGCTGCTAAGGCTTATAAATATTCTTTGGCTCCCCTTGTGTCGAATCAATAAATTTGGGTTTTACTTTTCTCCAAAACTGTTGCGATCCCCTATACTTGTGGGTCATCACTAACTAAACAATTGTATAGTGCCGCAACTGGGGACCGGCGAATCGCGACGAAGTAACTTAAGGAATTTTTGCTGGGGACCATGAGCAAGGATTACATTCTCCTGCCTTATATTTCCGAGTAATTTATTCGCTCGCCGTCGTAACATGCTTTCTTAGATTTTCATCATTCTTTAATTCCAACATTCCGTTTGAATTGTTTTGCGCAGAGAGAACAACTGCACACTCATATGCTTGTCGCTGAAGCATTCGGTGGCCACATACTTAGACTTGGATAGTGCAACGAACAAGAACTACGAAAATATCAAGGAAGTTCTGGATGGTGCTCTCACCGGCTACGCCAAATCGGAAGCACCATCACGACGCCAAAAGCGTAATCGCGACATGCACGTGTTCAACCACGTAACAAAGTTCCCCTGCGTCAAGCAGCCAACGGGGAGTGGTAAAAGTGTCTACTACGCCCTCCATCACATGCAGGCGTTTCTACGGGAACAACAGAACCCCAGGCTGCCAAGTCATCTCCAAGGCTGGGCCGCACGCTTGGCAGTAATCCAGGATTCAGATCTCAGATCGAGAGTTCTTTCATATCCAAGGGCGGTTTGCGACAATCATCACTCACGATGTCTGCACGAAGGGGGGATCTTCCACGTCAACAAAGCACCATCTAATAGGGACATAGAAACTCGCCTACTGATGCAGGGTGATGATAGGCCGTTCCTGACTCCAGAAGGCTACCCCCGTTTGTTGGGCCAAGTCAGAAGCCTTGATGTTTATCTACCTGTGTAGTTCCAAACGATCGACGAACAAGTGTTGTAAACTTTATCCGTACGTTAACTTGCCTAGCAAACTCTATAATTTCGATAGTCGTTGAACTTAATTATGATCGATTCTATTTATTAGGGTTGTCACTGAATCGTGTAAATAATGCGCTGTTACGTTGCTTTTAATTATTGTAGCACTACTTGATGTGAATTTTTTAAAATGCCGATGATTAAGTATGAGGCAAAAATCCAAATCTATGTTTTTGTCTTTTTCTTCGAATGCTGATGATTAAAATATTGTGACACCGTGTGATCTGGGGGTGGTGCTAGTGAGCCTTGTGATATGCACGAATACACATCTTGTGCATCCTACTTGGCTCGCTAGCCCCATCTCTGAAATGTGTGTCCGACCTAAGTATGAGTCGCAAATCCAATTCGTTTTTGTTTAATTTTGTACTGTGTTTTCGATAATGCCGATGAATGTTGTGACACTATGTGATTCAGGGTGGTGCTAGCGAACCTTCTGATATGCAGAAATAAACATCTTGTGCATCCTACTTGGTTCGCTTGCTCCATCCCTGAAATGTGTGTCCAATCTAAATACAAGGCACAAATCTGGATCATTTTGTTTAGTTGCAGGGTAACAGCTACAAAGGGTACAAGAGTAAAGTGGAGGCGGAAGCTAGGTAGCGGAAGAGAAGATGAGGAACCGGATGAAGACCTGCTACATCGTGATCCCCGTCTTGCTCACCGTGATTGCGGTTCTCCTATATTTGATTATGTGATGATGATAATCAACGGTTCACGTGATTGCGGTTCTCCTATATTTAGTTTAGGGTGACCACTTACTTTGTAATGTGATGATGAACTTGGTGTACTCGATCTCGAGACCTCGACTTGTCCAATATTTTGACACTCTTCTATGTCGTATTCTAATTAATATAATCAATGTGTGTTGGTCTTATCAACTCTGTCTGTTACACTGTTTTGCAACTGTGTATAATGTACTGTATTCAAATTGTATAACCATATAAATACACATACAACATATTAAAAAATTGTTTTCTCAGAATTACCAAAAATACTACCAGTGGCACATCAGGTAATTACTAGTGGCGCACCTTTACCCATGGCGCACCTGTCTCCATGCGCCACTGGTAAAAGTTACCTGTGGCGCATCGGGTTAGGTGCGCAACAGGTATAACATATACCTGTGGCGCATCAGATAGGTGCGCCACTTGTAGCAATTACCAGTCGCCTGATAGTCGTGGCGCACCATGATGCGTCATTGGTATGCAAATGGGTGCGCCACTGATAGGGTTTTTCCTACTAGTGACTATGCCAAGAAATATTGTGGAATTTAACGGGGATTTGGAGTATATATGAAACTCAACTATATATGAGACATGGAATGACCAAACAACAATCTGATTTCCTTTCGATAACATGCTACGAGAAAAAGATAATCGTAACTTGTCACATGTCCATTGATTCGGTAAGAAGAATATGAGGATCAATGCCACTGTGATATGCGTGCGAGCCAGTTTATCATGCAAAGTAGAAAAGTGGTGTCATGAAAACAGCAATAAATATTGGAATCCCACCAGAAAACAGAAAAAAAGATGGAAGCACAAATCATGTCAAATAAGTAATAAATGATTTCAGTTTTGCGAAAGAATATTTTCTTGAGAAAACAACATTGGCACAATCATAAAAATATTCAAGTTGTTATTAGAGTGAGAACAATTTAGTGATTGTGGTGAGTTTACATACGTACAATTTAGATTTTTTTTTTTCAAAATGGGGGTTTACCCCAGCCTCTGCATCAATCGATGCGCGCAGCTTTCACTTTATTGCATAGTTTTGCAGTTCAAGCTGTTTAAAAGAGTTTACAACTCATGGATCACATAAGGTATGACTGAAAATCAGCCAACGAAACAAGACTAAAACAAGTCGCCTATGCATCTTGCAGTCTTCTAGATAGCCGCCACCCACCCAGGTTGTATATATCCCGGGCGACCCTCTCTCGCCGGGTGCACCCAGAATCCATAGGCACTCGTTGGTCCACAGGCAGCAGGTAAGACCATTCGCGGATCCAGTGGGTAGCTCGGAGAAAAACCTGCAAAAAATTCGTGTTGCCAACTTTGTTAAAAACTACATCATTCCTGCAGTTCCACAAAGCCCAAAGTAAAGCACATATGCCTATCCGAATTGGAGCTTTTGTGTCTTTATCCACCCCATTTAACCAATTTCCGAACATATTCGTTGTGTTAGATGGTGGTGGAATATTGTATGTAAAGTAAACAATCCTCCATACTTGACGAGCTAAAGGACAATGAAAAAATAAATGGTCGACTGATTCCTCTGAATCACAAAACGCACACTTCGTACAACCATTCCATCTACGTTTGGCGAGGTTATCCTTAGTTAAAATTACCTTTCTATATAGGAACCACATCAAAATCTTAATCTTTAGTGGTACCTTTAATTTCCAAATATATTTTTGTAAGAAAGGCGTGTGTCCGTTCATCATATCCAAGTACATAGATTTTACTGTAAAAACAACTGATGTATTTAATTTCCACACAAATGAGTCATCATCTTCTGATATGACAACATTCATGAGTCGTTGAACCAAGTTAATCCATGCTGTCCACTTTGCACCTATTAAAGCCCTTCTGAACTCGATATTCAGTGGGGTGGTAGCAAATACTTGTACGACAAGAACGTTTTTCTTTCATACAATATTATAAAGAGAAGGGTAATGTTCAGATAGAGGCGTATTCCCTAACCAAACGTCTGCCCAAAAACGCGTGGATAGCCCATTACCAATAACAAAGCGCCCCCTGCTAAAAAACTCCTCCTTAACTGCCATCAACCCTTTCCAAAAGGATGAGTCTGTAGGTTTAGCTGTTACTTGCGATAGAGGTTTGGTATGAAGATATTTATTTCTTAGTAATTCTTGCCATACCCCATCCTCATTCATCAATTTGAATAACCACTTACTGAGTAAACACTTATTTTTTATCTCAAGGACCTTGACCCCTAGACCCCCCCCTGATCTTTAGGCCGACAAATTATATCCCACTTAGTTAACCGATATTTTCGCTTGAACTGATCGCATTGCCAGAAAAAACGAGAGCGATAAACGTCCAATCTTTTTCGTACCCCTATGGGTACCTCTAGAAAGGATAGCATAAACATCGGAAGACTTGTAAGAACAGAATTTATGAGTACTAACCTATCACCGTATGATAGAAGTTTACTCTGCTAGCACCCTAGCTTCTTCTCAAAGCGGAATTCAACCGGGTTCCACTCTTTATTGAGTAATTTCTGTAATGGATCGGTATTCCTAAATACCTAATGGGAAGTTCCCCAACTTCACAGCCGAAAATCTGTTTATATTGGGATGCTTCATCCTTTGCTTTTCCAAAACAAAAAATCTCAGATTTATGGAAATTTATCTTGAGGCCAGATAATTGTTCAAACATGCAGAGAATGAGCTTCATATTCACGGCTTTTGCTAAGTCATGCTCTAGAAATAAAATTGTATCGTCTGCATATTGAAGGATGGACACCCCTCCCTCAACTAAATGAGGAACAAGGCCACCTATTTGGCCATCCTCCTTTGCTCTTGCAATAAGGACTGTCAACATGTCGGCCATAATATTAAAGAGCATAGGTGACAGCGGGTCACCTTGTCTTAAACCTTTTATTGTTTGGAAATAATGACCAATGTCGTCATTGACCCTTACTCCAACCGACCCTCCTTGCACAAAATTTGTGATAAGCTTACACCACTTCTGTGCGAAACCTTTCATACGTAAAGTTTGTTGGAAGAAAACCATTTTACCTTATCATATGCCTTCTCGAAGTCAATCTTAAAGAGGACTCCATCCAATTTTTTCCTATGAAGTTCATGGATGGTTTCGTGAAGGACAACCACCCCCTCTAGGAAGTGTCGGCCTGGTATGAAGGCTGTTTGTGTGGGCCTAATCACTTTTTCAGCAATCCCTGTAATCCTAATAGTGGCAACCTTTGTAAAGATTTTAAAACTAACATTTAACGGACAAATCGGTTTGTACTGCTGAATTTGAATCGGGTTGTCATTTCTTGGAAGAAAAGTTATTACCCCAAAGTTCAATTTGTATAGAGGCAGCTCCTACTGTTGCAACTGTACAAACATGGCCATAAGGTCCCTTTTAATAGCTTCCCGAAAAGTCTGATAAAACTCCGCAGGGAACCCGTCTGGTCCTAGAGCTTTATTGTGATCCATTTGCATGATTGCTTCGAAAACTTCATTTTCCGTAAAATCATGTACTAGAATATTGTTTTCCTCAGCCGTAAGATGAGGAATGTCATGCACAAAATCCTCTCTTAAAGAGAAATTGTTTGTGGCCGGTGCCCCAAACAAGATCTTGTAAAAATTTGTAATATACAATTTTACATTCTCCTCGCCAACAATTGTCCCCTCGTCTTGTTCTAATTGGAAAATTTTCTTTTTCCTATGTTTACTGTTTGCAATTAAGTGGAAATACTTCGTATTATTCCCACCTTCCTGGATGTGCTTGACCTTTGCTCTTTGAGCCCATTTACCCTCTTCTTCTCTCCTTAATTTTGAGAGAGTATCATTTGCATTCCTCAAAGACTCCCGTTCGGAGGCATCAAGTATGCAGGTTTCAGCTTTGATATCTAAAGAGTCAATAATGTTTAGCAGTCGCTCCTTTTCTTTTCTATACTTCCCACTTCTATTTTTGGCCCATTCTCTAAGGAATTGCCTTAGGTGGCGCACCTTATTCTGCCAAACCTCAATTGGCGTACGTCCACTATGCACAGAATTCCATTCTCTGACTACCATATCATAGAAACCATCCTCACGTAACCAGGATATTCAAACGAGAAGGTAGCTTTGTTACCCAGGTGAGCTTGTTCTCCCGAGTCCACCAGCAAAGGAGTATGATCCGAACCAGTTCTAGTTAGCGCTCTAACAGACACTAGCGGAAATTTTTGCTTCCACCCTACACTAGCTAACACTCGGTCTAACTTTTCAAAAGTTGGGGTCTCCCTTCTACTCGCCCACGTAAATTGTCTACCTGAGAGGTCGATCTATCTTAAATCTAAACTCTCTATGATAGCATTAAACATAAAAGTCCATCTAGCATTATAGTTATCATTACTCTTCTCAGTTGGTGATATGATGATATTAAAATCTCCCCCAACCAAAATTGGGAGAGCATGCGATTCACAATTCCTAGCCAACTCGGATAGGAAAAGGTGTTTATGATCATCCTGCGCGGCCCCATAGACAGCGACAAAATTCCATTTGAAGCCATCACTAGATCTCAAATGAAACTTAACACAAAAATCTCCAGTGTCCACTCGTTTAACACTTAGAGATAAATTGTTAATACCAACTAAAATGCCTCCCGACCTCCCGTGTGGAGGTAGGCAGAACCAAGAGAGATCCCGGCCACCTGCTAGTTTCCTCAGAAAAGGAGCCGATAAGTTCGATCTTCCTGTTTCTAAAACAGCAATAATATCTAGGTTTTGTTTCCTAATTGTTTATTGAATGAAAAAATGTTTAGCTGTATCTCTTATACCTTCACTATTCCAAATCAAAGCTCTCATTTTTTTTTACTTGCTAAGTTTTTTAATTCTAGAGCTACGACTAACACTAACTTGATTAGATCCTTTTTTTTACCGTGGTTACGTTTAACCTTAAGCACAAGCTGTTCCGGATCCATATGATCCTTGTGACCCAAAGCGTCCTCCTCTAACAGGTCCTCACAAAGCCCCGAAACTTTAGAGACTAATCATTTTTTTGGGTCATCATCCAAGGTGCTTAGATTTTTTTGTAGAATGACTAAGGATCTATCATATTCCGTCTCCTTAACTAAGTTAACAGAAGCAGTAATAGCTGAAGGTGATTCCCCTAAAGAAATACCCAACCTACTAGCTCTAGCAATTATTTCATCATTTGGAATATTCATAATTGAAAGCTTTGATTTAGATAACATACCAGGACTGTCGCGTAGCTGCGCCATATGCACCGCTCTCGCAAGTTGTGTTGCATCCGCTAGAGGTTGTGCCCGAATCCGCTCACTGGACCGCAGCCCCGCCGAACCATCTTTAATCCCTCCAAAAACCACCACCTCCGCCATTGCTGGTGCCTGCCGAGGGCCACGTCCGCCTGACATGGTCATCGGTGATAGAGGTGACAGAAGAGAGGACATAGGCCTCGGAGGTGATCGTGGAGTGAGCTGTGCCTCAGGTACCGCAACCAAGGACTGTTCCACTCGATGATCCATAACAGAAGAGACATGAGTGCCCTTTCCTTCACTTGTGAAGATGACACCCTTGTCCAAGATCGGTTCCAGTTCGGTGGTTGCTTCCTTGGCTGCATACTGCGGAGCCAGTTCTCGCGGTCTCTTTTCTGTCATGGCAGCGAAAACAACGATATTCTCTGTCGCGACAGGAGAAACTGGCGGAACCAGTTCTTGTGGCTCTGTCGCGTTAGAGAAAACAGCGATATTCTCTGTCGCGGCAGGAAAGACTGGCGACATCTCTGCCGCAACAGAGAAGGACGAAACCCCTGCCGTGGGCGTAAACTCTGGCGTGGTACGATTCAGCTTCGAAGACTCGATACTTTTCTGATTGCCGTCTTCAATCTGAGCTGCATCACTGTAAGTAAACACCTCCCGGTTCAACGATACCGAAGTGACAAGAGAAGGTAATTCCTCAACCATATCCGCCCACTTATTGTAACATCCCAAAATTTCAAAAAATTAAAAACTTGCATTCATGCATCATCAACTTGCTGCATTGCGTTTTAAATCTTTTGTTTTGAGTTTTAAACTCAAATTTTGGTGTTAAAATAACTATTTTGACATAATAGGGTTAATTAACCCTTGTCATAAAATCAATTATTTTATTTTATTTTGTTGGCAAGCCATGTGCCAAAGTGTTCTAAATTTAACAAGCTTTTCAAAAAGTATTTTTATCAAAATTTTCTGAAAAGTTTTGGGTTCGTTTCGTCCTTGTTTTTGAAAACAGAAAATAGAAAAAGGTTTTGTTAAAAAAAAGGTCAGCCGAGCCAGCCCAACCGGGCCAGCCCAGCAAGCCGCGGCCCAGCACCAGCCCACCCACATCCTCCCCTCCTCCCTCTCTGATGTGCGGGACCCGCCTGTCAGCGCCGTCCCCATGCACGGGAGCTCACCCGCCGGCGCCCCGTCGGCTCCCATCTTCAATCCGCACCACCGCGGATGGTAACGGCCGCGCCACCACCTCCCTCTTATACCCCTCCTCCTCCTCTTCATCCCCCCCCCCCCCGACGGCATCCTCAGAACGCCCCCAGGCTGCCCGCACGGGAGCTCGCAAGCCCGTCGTCGCCGCCGGCGTGCTCCTCCTCTATCGGTGAGCTCCGGCCACCCCACGGCTCCACGCCACCCTTTTCCTTCTCCCCTTCTCCTTACGCTCCTCTTTTACACGGTCCCGTAATTTTTTTGCGCAGGGAATCGACGGGAGCATCCACGACCTAGCTCGGCCGCCGCCATCCTCGACTCCGACGAGGAATCCCCGCCAAGCCGAAGCTCCTAGCCGCCACCGCCCGCGCCACCAGGCTCGCCTCCACCTCCGCAACGCCGTGGTAGGACTCCTCCGTCCAGGAGCCCTCTAGATTAGCGGGAACGCACCGTGCCGATGCATCGCCGCCGCGTGCGCGTGCTCCGGTTAGGGTTCCGGCGAGTTGCGCCGTTAGGTTAGGTAGATCGAACGTGGGCCGTTAGATCTCGATCGGACGGACAGCTTTTATTTCTTTTTACTGAATCGGTATCAGCAAATCAGGAGCCGCCATGTGTTTTTCTGTTTTTCAAACAGAAAATCATCCAAACTTCAAAAATATTGGCCCGATGCTGACGGAGGCTCTAAAGCTGTATATGTAGTTATTTTTGCATAAAGCTAATTTTCATAAACAAGACATAAATGACACATGGCACCGTCTACTCAGAATATTTTTCATAAAAGGGGTAAGAGAGTAACATTTCATCTTCGGTTCTCGTCGAACCAACTTGTATCCAAAACCACTCCTCTCACACAAAGGCACTCACTCGAATCCCCCTCGAGGAAATGAACCTTTTATCACACGTTGTAATGCAACCTTTAGCTGCCAAATTTTAATTAGGTTAAAGCTCTTTATGATCCCGTAAATCCATTCCCAAGGCGTCCATAACCGCGGACACGGCTTTTCGAAAAGATTTACCCTGCAGGGGTGTACTAATTTACCCACCGGTACCGTCCGGCTCACCTGATTGGCCCTCTTCTGGGGAAGGCCGGCGAGTGGGCGCGGTTAAACCTTTACCGCACGTGAGACTATCCAAGAGTCATCTGTGGCCACAGGGCAAGTTTACCCAGCCTATTTCAGCCCCTGCCCCATCGCCACGTCCTAAACACAAATCCTCATCAACATCTTCTTTTCCACTCACACGCAAATGGAAAACCGAACTAGAGGACCCTTGGATACGCCCGCACAAGTTATTCAGTTAAAGGGGATTCCATATGTCCCCACCAATGGCAGCACGCTCATACCTTGGTTCCGAAGACAGGAACTCGCACCTAGGGCAAGAGTGAGGCAAAACACCATCCCCGATGGCAACTCACCCAAGCCTTTTAAGCAAATTAATTAAGTACCAAAAACAACCACCATGTCCGAACATTCCATCAACATCAACAATTATGGAATTAAACAATGGACATAACTATCATTTAACTAAGCATGACTAAGCATAGCTAAGGATATAAATACAACACTTAAATTCTTATCTCCGGCCAACACATCAAACCTAGGGTTCATAGGTAGGGAGACATGTGACGGTTTAGGGGATAAACATGCATTCATAGGATAATCTAGTATTGAGTAAAAATTGACTTTGGAATCGCATGCAATATATTATGGTGGATAAAATAATTTTAGAAAACATTAGGATGCTAAATGCCAAGAAGGTTAGGTTATCTCTTGCCTTGCTGCCGGGGCGTGTAGGTACAGAAACCCTCGACTCCGGAATCTATCGATACCCAAAAATAACACAAAGAACAAATAAATCACACGAGGACAAGTGCAATGCTCAATCACATGATGACATGTCAATTTCATGCAAGGATTCCATATATAGATTTAATAGCAAAATTAAATGGAGAGCCAAATAATTAGTGCAATTATTTGGAAACAACCCCATATTTAACTTAATGACCACATTCTTTATAAATTATTAAATTATTAGAGAAGTCGCTCAATATGCATGAACATGACATGAAATGGGTAGGGTTTGTCATTCCGATCATTTTGGTACTTTATTTGTAATTTTCGGAGCACCGATGAACAAATAGCAAATTAAATAATTAATTGAATTTAAAATGTTTTAAACAAATTATGAATAACATCTAATAACTATTTGTGATCATGATGTGATATTAGCATGGTTTGTATGCATTTGAAGTGTTGATCACATTGATATATTATTCATAATTTTTGGATCAATATTTAATAAGTTATGAATTTTCCCAATTTGGTATTATTATGCCATTTTTAGGAATTCATAAATAACAGCAAGATTATAAATTCAAAAGACAAATACAAATGTTCTATCTTGTAGATTTTAATTTTCTGAACATTTTGAAATTTGGTTTGTCAAATTTGAACCAATATTCAATTTGTTATTAAGTATTTACAACTGTTTCAAAACTAAAAAGGGAAACAATTTCCCTGGCAGGCCGGCCTCAAGCCGGCCAGGCCGGGAAAAAGGCCGGGCACCAGCCCGAGAGGTCCGGCCCAGTGCCGGCCCAGGCCGGGCACCAGCCCGAGGCCTCCGGCCTCAGGCCGGGCGACCACGCGCGCTTGGCTGGTCAAACGCCACGACCGGCATGCCGACGCGGTGACCGGCGGCGACGGCGCGCGGCGACGAAAGGGAGAAGGGGAGGGGACGAGGTAGGGTGTCCAGCTGGACCGCGAGCTCACCAGGAACTCATCGGAGGGGGCGGTAAGGGCCGGTGTGGCCGGACGGCGTCTCGTGGGTGGTCGGACGGCGGCGGACAGAGCGGAAGGGAAGAGGTCGGTGTCGGCGACTTCGGCCGCCCTTTGTCGATTCACGCGGTGTAGAGGTAGAGCGCGTCGAGGCGGGGACGAGGGCGTGCTCGATGGAGCTTGCGGAGGTCGGAGACGACGGCGATGGCCGAATTTCTGCCTAGGACGAGCGCGGCGTGCGGCGGCACCCGACGGGAAGGAGAGCATGATTCACTCGACACAGAGCCTCCCCGCTAGATCCCGGCAGCTGAGAAGGGAGAGGGTGACGCGGGGGAGAAGGTGGCCCGCCCCGATTCGTCCAGGGTGGAGTGTAGCGGCGGCGATTGGTCGACGAGCTCGAGCTCGGCCGGGGCGCGGTCACGGGTGAAGGGGGTAGGGAGGGAGAGAGACAAGAGCAAGGAAGCAGGTGGGAGCAGGTGGGGGTCCTCCTTGACCACCTCAGGGCAGCAGGTCGAGCGGGGGCAGGGCGGCATGGGAGGGCACGGCCGCGGCATGGCGCGGGGTGGCACTGTCGCCACAGTGAGGAGAGAGGAAGAACTGACAGTGGGGACCCACTGTCAGGGTTTTGACCTTTTTGCAAAATTTTCCCAAAAACAACTAAAACCAGCAGAATTTAGGTATTTAAAAGAGCCACTTAAGTAATTTTATAAATTCTGGAAAAATTCCTGTGGGCTCCCCATGACATGAGGAAACTCCACAAAAATGTGTGTTCCAAAATAATTTGTTTAGATTCACATTTATTCATATTGTTACAATTTGAGTAATTTTTGATAAATTTCAAAATGCATTTATTTGGAGCATTTTAACATTTTCTAAAATTATGAAATTACTTGAGTAGGCTCCCCTAGCCAGGTAGAGACTCCACAAAAAACTTGGGGTGGCAAAATAAAAGGTTTGCACCACATTTGTTCAAAAGGTTTAAATAAGGCAAAACTTAATAATTTCCCAAATTCATTTATTTGGAGGACTTAAGCAACTCAATAAATTATGAAAATATTTACGGAGGCTCATATTATAATAATAAAGCTCCCCATAATTTTATTTTGAATTTTGGAGAGTTTAACGTGGTTTAAAAAATATATAATTTGAATTGAACCAAATTGCATTCTCAAATTTATTTAGTTGCTTGTTAAGAATTTAGCCTTTGGCAATTAGGTATAAGATATATTCTTGGAACTTCCGGAACAATTTGGAAACTCAAGAATAATGTATTTTGCCAACTTGAGCTTTGCATTTGATTTGGCCATTTTGGTCAATGCATTTAGTTTGGAAAATTGAGGAAGGGTTTTGCTTCCTTTGTTTTAAATTTCCAAGTGTTGCTTTATTTTAGATTAGCAATTTAAATGGATGCCATGATGCAATGCAAATCAAAAAGTGAAAATTTGGCCCATATTTTAGGGTGCCAAACTGGGTCTGTTACAACGTCCATTTTGCATCATTATTTTATATCATAATTTGATGTTATTCATGGATATATTTCATATTAGAATGCAATACTTATGTTATTTTACCTTATTTTGCATGTCTGATGATTGTTGGTGATTTAACTACCGGAGCCCGGAATCGGCTGGAAAAGGCACTGTCAAGATACTGTACCTCTACATCGCCAAAAATTCCAGAAAAAATCAGAGATCATTATTTTGCCAGATGACGGAAGACCACCAGGGCGCCAGGTGGCACCTGGCCGCGGCCCCTGCTTGGGCCGCGCCTGGGGCCCACCTTGTGGCCCTGGGTCGCCTCCGGCTCTCCCCTTTGGCGTATATCACCCCTCTGACCTAAAAAACATCGGGGACACTTCGAAGAAATATTCCGCCTCCGCCACGGGGGCGGAAACCACAGAGAGAGAAAAAGCTCTCCGGAAGGGAGAAATCTGCCGGGGGAATTCCTTCCCGGAGAGGAGAGATCGTCGACATCGTCATCGTCATCGTCACGGGCTTCATCGGGATCATCATCAACATCATCCTCACCGACATCACCATCATCCCCACAGCTCCACTCCGTTCCGCTGCTACATTTAGGGTTATCTTTGTTGTAGTTCATTGGGATCACTTCTCCGGTGTTGATTGCCTTGTGTAGTTGATGCTATTGAGTTTTATCGGTGAATTACTTTTATGACCAGATTGTTGACCATTTATTCATCACCCCTGATTATGATCCATATGATGTCTTGTGAGTAGTTCGTTTAGTTCCTGAGGACATGGGGAAGTCTCGTTGCAAGTAGTGGATTATGCCGAGTAGTATTTAATGGTTTGATATTTAAGTTGTGGTGCTATTCTTCTAGTGGTGTTGTGTGAACGTCGACTGCATGACACTTCACCTTTATGGGCCTAGGGAAATGCATTGTGTATTTAGTTTGCTCGTGAGGTGGTTGCGGGATTGACAGAAACCTAAACCCCCGCCGGTAAACTAGTGCATGATAGAGTGTAGGATCTCAGAGTTTAAGGTTGTGGTTAGTTAATTCTTAAATACTTCTTTGCATTTGCGGATGCTTGTAGGGAAGTGTAATCACAAGTGTGTTTTAGTCCAAGTAAGGGTGGTTCATTAGCATAGGTTCACCCACACAACACTTAGCCAAACATTAAACATTAAGCAGCAGTTTGAAGTGAAAGTGACTTGACATAACTCCCATGTGTCCTTAGGAGCATTTAGCCTTTATAAGTAGAATCACCGGCTTGTCCTTTGTTCTAAAAAGGATTGGGCCACTTGCTGCAATAATTATTGCTCTCTTTTATTTACTCGCACTTTGTTTATTTGTTACTATTAAAACTCATAAAAATCCTTCTGTTAGTGTTTGTAGTGAAACCTTGCGCGAATCTACAAGCCAACACCTTCTGCTCCTCGTTGGGTTCGACACTCTTATTTATCGAAAGTACTGCGATAGATCCCCTACACTTGTGGGTCATCAAGACTACTTTCTGGCGCCGTTGCCGGGGAGTAAAGCGCGGTTGGTAAGTAGAATTGGTAAGGAACACATTTACTACAAGTGCTGTTTTTATTTTTGCCTGTTGTTCTATTTCATTATGGAGCCTTCTGAGTTTGAAGCAACATTTGGAGACACTCTTTCCGCTGCTCTTGTGGAAACATGAGGTCCTCCACCTACTGAAAGTGTTCCATTTAAAATACCTATGGGAATTGTTGATCGTGTTATGAGTAACCGTTATGCAGGAGATGGAACAGTTCATTCTAGTTATCATTTGCTATTTATGAGAGATATATGTGGTTTGTTTAAGATTGCAGGGGTCTCTATAGAAGTGATCATGCGGAAATTATTTTCATTGTCACTGAAAGACAGAGCTATGGAGTGGTATAGGCTATTGGACGACTCTCACCTATTGGATTGGGATAAAATAGTGCCTCTCTTTTATGCTAAATTTTATCTTCTGCATGAAATTCACCAAGACATGAATTATATTTATAACTTCTGGCCTCGCAAAGAAGAAAGTATTGCTCAAGCTTGGGGGAGATTGAAAGCTTTAATGCTTAAGTGCCATGTTCATGATATCCCCAGAAGCATTATAGTTACAAATTTTTATGCAAGACTTTCTCGTCATGACAAGGACTTGCTTGATGCTTCCTCAGCTGGATCTTTCACGAATAAGAAGATTGATTATAAATGGGATCTTCTTGAGAGAATTCAACTCAATACTGAAGATTGGGAAATAGATAAAGGTAATGAATCAGGTATAATTTGTGAGTATGAATGCATTAAATCTTTTGGTGAAACTCCTAATTTTCATGAGTTTAGTGCTAAATATGGTCTTTATTCTCAAATCATTGTTGATCTCTTTAATGCTTTTGCCTCTTACATTGATATTCCTAAGCAAAAGTGGAATAAGTTCCATGAACCCATTAAAGAAATCGAAATCACTCCTATCACTGAAAATGCAATACAAGTTTACACTCCTGATCCTATTTTTCCTATTTCCTATGTTGAGAAATTGCCTTTTCCTGTTAGAGTAAAAGAACATGCTACAATTACCAAAGTTGTTAAGAAAAGTGGAAATAAAGCTAAAGAGCATAATGAACAACTGAAAGTGCAACCTTCTGTGGCTTTAGTTAAGGATTTAATAGGAGAAAATGTAGAAGGTGGTCATATAGTCTTTTGTGAGGAAGCTTCTAACATTATTAGGCCTTTTAAAAGAAAAGTTAAAAAGGCTGGTTCTCCTATTATATCTGTGAAAATTGGTGATCATTGCTATTATGGTTTGTGTGATATTGGTGCTAGCTCCAGTGCAATACCTTTTTCTCTATATCAAGAAGTGATGCATGAAATTGGGACTTGCGAAATTGAGGATATTGATGTGGTTATTCAGCTTGCTAATAGGGATACCATCTCTCCGGTGGGAATTGTTAGAGATGTTGAAGTTTTATGTGGTATGACTAAATACCCTGTTGATTTTCTAGTACTTGGTTCAGTTGTAGATAATGCTTGTCCAATTATATTTGGTAGACCTTTCTTAAATACTTGCAGTGATGTTATTGATTGTGAAAAGGAAAAGGTTTTTACCAAGTTTGGCAGTGAAAGTTATGAGTTTAATTTCTCTAAGTTTGCTAAACAACATCATGAAAAAGAATTGCCTAATGAGGACTATAAAATTGAAAAGCTTGCTGCTATTGCTGTTGCTCCTAATGATCCTTTGCAGCAATTCATGGAGGACCATGACGGTGAAGTTTTTATGCAGGAGAGGAACGAGTTGGAGGACATTTTCCTCCATCAACCTGCAATTGTGTTCCCTACTGCTGATAGTAGGTGGGTTAGTCCTATGCATTGTGTTCCTAAGAAAGGAGGTATTACTGTGGTTGCAAATGATAATGATGAGCTTATTCCTCAAAGAGTTGTAGTTGGTTATAGAATGTGCATTGATTTTCAAAAATTAAATAAGGCTACAAAGAAAGATCATTATCCTTTGACTTTTATTGATCAAATGTTAGAAAGACTTTATAAGAACACTCAGTTTTGTTTTCTTGATGGTTATTCTAGTTTTTCTCAAATTGCTGTTAGACACCAGGACCAGGAGAAAACGACTTTTACCTATCCTTATGGAACTTATGCTTATAGACGCATGCCTTTTGTTTTATGTAATGCACCTGCTACTTTTCAAAGATGCATGTCTGCCAATTTTCATGGCTTTTGTGAGAAAATTGTGGAAGTATTCATGGACGATTTCTCTGTCTATGGGACTTCTTTTGATAATTGCCTACACAATCTTGATAAAGTTTTGCAGAGATGTGAAGAAACAAACCTTGTTTTGAATTGGGAAAAATGCCATTTTATGGTTAACTAGTAAACGTGTACGTGCAATGCACGTCTCTAAAATATAAATCTTATTTCTAATTTAGTGAGATCTTTTTCTAGTAAAGCAATAGATTTATCAACTCAAAACCATCCTACATATGCACTATACAACATTTCTATATAAAGTTTATGTTCAAAGTTTGTACAAATGAGCATGGTTGAGAATGTTCACCGTGGGTGTCGGACAAAATGACGATTCGTCGTACCATATAATGTGCAATAAACTAAAAACCAAATAACCATACAGATCACTGTATACATATGAAATGTCACATTGAACGTTGAACAAATCAATTAAGGTTATATTTAAGTGAGAAATCCATAACCCATCCGAGTTTGTCGGAACAACAAGGACTTGTGTCCCCATTTGGAGATGTCGAAGCACAAGGTTTATCTATTGCTAATTTCCATATTTTAAATATGTGCCACCCCAAGTCGGTCTTGGAAGCAAGTCCAAAATATAGACAATCTTCTTCTTTTGATCCAAGACGCTAAATATGAATATGCCAAAAATGTCATAATAAGGAAATAAAATGTGTAGTGATAGGTCTAGAAATAAATCAATCACATTGATACAAAATAAACCACTATCATGACCGAAGGAATAAACTCTCGTCGTGTCAGTCTGATATATGATGTTCCTTGCTATTAGGCCTGCTGTGAAATAATTGTGCTAGCCGATTAAAATCAAGCCTTCCATGACCACTCAGGTCTCGTACAAAATAAGACATCGTCTAAAATAATGAAAACATTAGCAATATGAGAAGAAATGTATATGTAACTAAAATAACTTACACAAATTTTTGATCCATATAGTGAACTCAAATGTTATGGAAAAGGTGGATCTATGTGGCATGCTAATATGCGCACAACCATGTTGAAGCAATATGCGTCCATATATTTCCATCTTCATGATTATAAATTTTGATGTATAAATTTAATAAACCCAATTGCGAAGAATCTTAATATCTATACCTAATAATAAAAGCAATAAGGCTTCTTTAGTCGGTCCGTCTGCACTATTGCGGTTTTATCCTCCCACCAAATGTATACCTATAGTAATAATCGTTCGTCTTTACTTTTACCCTTATGTTTAGTTGGAAATTACTTCAGGTGCCACCGTCAAAGTCAAAAAAGGTTCGTTTAAAAAAAAGTCACCGCAGCCTCTGGTTCTCCTTCTCCCTCTCTCGCTTCGTCCAGGCGAGCCGCCGGCGAGCGGACGACGCCTAGGCTGACCCTGCCCCGCGGCCTTTATATTGACGGCTCGGAGGCTTTTGGAGGCGCGGCTGGTATTTTTTCACAGCATGGTGATCATCTTCCCGATGGCGGCGGCGCCAACGGCGCCGACGAGGGCTGGCAGCTTTGGCGAGGACTGTCCCGCGAGCTCCCAGGCCACCGGGCTGGACGCCCCCGTCTGACTGGAGGAGGTTCCGCTTTGAGGAGAAGCACTATCGAGAGGCCTCTTTCTCCACGACAAGGTCCGACGCGGCCGACCGAGATAGAGAGCCGCTGCTAGCTGCCCCTCCCTCTGGCACCGCCCGACGCCCATCTATCTTTCTCCCCAAGGCCGGACGCTGTTCCAGATCCTTCTTTATGCACAGGGGTGATGCCGCCGAGTATTCCTGCTACACCGTGGCGATGCCACCGAGTCGTCCCGCCCCCGCATCGCCATGGGAATTGGGATTGCCTGCTCAGCAATCTGCAATCTGCACATTGGTTGATGCACCGCATGGCAGCAAACTTAGAACCGTTTCGTGATTTCGAGTAATGGCTGAATGTTTCGGATGGTCTCCTTTTGTTTATTTAGGTAAGCTGTGTGCTGCTCCCTACTGCAGATTCGTTCGTATAACTGTAAGCTACATGTTCTCTCCCGTCACGATCTGGTACTGCCACTGCTGCTTTGAGACCCAAGTTAGAAATCTACTAAACAGAAGCACAAACAAATCGAAGATGACAGCAAAATTTTAGTTCAGTTTCATCCTTTCCTAAAGCCTTTCCCTGCATAATTAGGTATAAGAGAAGGAAGAAATACATGTTAGATTGAGAACTGAGGATACATGTTATTTGAACAAAAAGATCACAATAAACTTTTGGTAAAAGTCAATTCATGTCATTATACGTGCGTTCAGAACCATTTTTGCTACGGTTCAAGCAGTGCTTTCGCACGTATGGTAGACCACTAAACATTGCCCATGAAAATAAAGTTATATCATTAGATGAGATACAAAATATCAAATGGTAAAGATACATTCCTCATGGTCTGTGTTGATGCTTGTGTTTTATATTTTGTGCTCTTTTTGCTTTACCCCTTAATTAACACATGTACTATGTTATATGTCTACCTTGAACAATAGAATAAAAAACTAAATGTTTTTCTCAATTGTTTCCATGTCCGCTTACTTGAATGGTTCTCTGTTTACTGTTAAATTAATCATTAGTCTGGTTTAAATAGAGTTTTCAAGAGAAATGACATGCCATTATAAGTTGCTTGGAGGAGGAGTTCTATTGGCAAATGAAATAATTTATAATTGAGTTTAATGTTGACTTATTTTATTAACAGTTCTTATTTTGAGGGTCGATGCAATAATTTGGTTGCGTTTATAATTAATTTTTCTGTAATTTGTTTTAGTTGCATTCTCTCCGTTTACCTTTCGACCTATCCATGTATATACTGCTAAAAATGTCCCCATGTTTATATAAAAATGTAGAAGATCGTAAACAAATTAACATGTTTGTAGAATTGACCACTCATTTACTTATTAAACATGTTATAATCTGAACATCATGCATCCACCTTGAAACACACATTATATGACCATGAATGAGTCTCTCACTCAAATAGGAGAGCATGATTCTCGCATCTTGTGGTAGTGTTCTTTTGTAGAATCAGACTACTCGATATCTTTTCTCACTGTTGTAACACACGGACCTTTTTTTGCTAGTTATTTTATAAAACCTTCAAAATCAACCATTGATATGACTCAACCCCAATTGGCAGTATGTACTCACCACAAAGGCGGACACACACCTGAAAAACAAAATTCGGATAACCCGAGCAAACACTCCACTCACTCTCAGAAACCTCCTCTCTACACAGAACACGACCGGCCCCCTTCCACTGTATCCCCACTGACGGCGAAACGAACACCCTCCCCTTCATCCCCGCCGTTCCCCATTCAGGCCAGCTCCCTCTCTCCACTGCTGTCACACCGCTCCTTCATCCTAACCGCCGGCGCGAGGTTCGGACGCCCCTTCTTTTCCCCGTCCCTTCTCGTCAAATTAGATCGATGAAGTGCCCGAGGAGGCGCTCGAGCTTGGCGTGCTCGCGGGCGACCAAGCGCTAGGCGCCGTCGTAGGCAGACGCGGAGGCGCGGGACTCGCACACCCCTGCTCTTCCCCGCCTCTTCATCGAATCCGGTCGCCATAGTGGCTTGAGGAGGCCGCTCGAGCTCGGCATGTGCGCAGGCGACCCAGCGCAAGGCGCAGTCTGAGGCGGCCGCAGAGGCGCGTGTCTCGCCTCCACCGGATCGGCGGATATGGCCGCGGCCATCTTGCGTCGGAGGGCTCCACAGCGCCGGCCACAATAATAGAAGGTGAAATCCTTTTATCTTTTGGTAGGAACAAGCTAGGAACCCATTTCCATTCCTCTATCCGAGCTGCCGTTCCGTCTGGGCCAGAGTGGTCTTTCCTAGGTAGATATGGGGTCTTTTTGGTTATAGTTATCTGGTTCTTCTAGTTCAAAATGTCAAAAATTTCCTTGATTTATCGTCTTGGAGGAATAGTTGGAGCAGGATAAATAAGGTTCATGCATTTTGCAATCAAAACTGCAGATGTAGATTAACTCAACTGATAGTGTAATATCTCTTGCTATGAGCTGCAGAAATGATATGTTTTGTACAAGCAATAAGGTGGAAAGCGATTAGTAATACCTACAAATTAGACATGAATTGTCTTTCTGATATAATCATGCCACTCTCATTTTGGACGTGAATATGCATACTTTATTCTTAATTGTAGTGAAAATTTCTTTGTAATGCGATAAATGGGACATACAAAAACCACATAATTTTGATTGCGTTGAGTTAGGAGGTATACCCATCTGTCTGCAGTCTGTTATTAATAATCTTTTCCCTTGGCCATTTTGTGATGTTTAGGTCCTTCCACTTATCAGAATTTAGTTCCATGTGAAGCGATGCAAATTCGAATACATTTTTCCAGTCATTCTAGCTGTTGCATGAATAATAGTATTAGCATCACAACCGAAAAATAACAGAAATCATCTTATCAAAAGATGGGGCTGCGGGAATAGAATGTATATCTCGTGTCCTACCTGTTTGGGTGATAAACACATAACTTCTCATATACTCCAGCATACTAAACTGTTTATTGTTCACACTGTTGTAGTTCTGATAATGTTATGGGAATATCGGCACCTATATGGGCAGCTTATTTTCCCGTTTTGTCCTTGCACTGCTTTTATTTTTTGTCCCTGACTACTTGTTGTTCTCAGTGTGGATGAGAGCCCACTCCAGGAGGAACCGAGTTAGGGATAGCGGGTCGTACAGCAGCGCCATTCAGCTGATGCCGATGGCGTATTTGACGTCCTGGAATCGGTTCAGCTTGCGGTGCACAGGTGGTAAATCATAATTCTTTGCATGACTTCTGTTTGTCATGTATAGACCAATGAACTCTTGTCTTAGCTGAGCTATGTATCATCGTGGTTATTATCTTTACCATCTATATGCCATCTATCAATTATTAGAAAGAGAAAATAGTTGACTGTAGTCGAGCTTTTTTTTTTTACTTGACTGTAGAAGAGCTTTAATTATTGATACCCCAGTTCTGGTATCTCCCCAAGAGCTTTCAAATATGTCTGATTAGGGAAAGGCAACCTAAAGTAGAAGATTTATGTTAAATGTGTCTGCCTGTCTGCAATTCACACATGCTCTTTTACAGTTTCTGCGTTTTTATCTGATAGCCTAATGGTTCAACATTTTTTACACCCATGGGAAACAATGATTTAGTACTTGGATAACTTTCTTGCTAATTAATGGTTTAGATTTTTTACTGCATGACTTTTGCATTTGTTCAGACTGTTCTTACTTTTTTGTTCCTTTGTTCTTGCACTGGTTTTTTCTGCTTACCTAATGTAACATGCATATTTTATGTAAATTACAAATGCAGGATAATCTAAGACTTATGGGCAAACAGTTATTTGAATATATTTGTATCAATCATCTAGATTCATCCATAGAGCCTGAATGCTCATTTTATTCATTTAGTCATACAGATTCGAATATCCTGTAAAATCATACCGTGTTCCCTTGGTGCAGGCACGTGCGTTGCCCAGGAACACGTCGTCGGCTGCAGAAGGCGGCGCTGGCGCAACACTGGGTTGGCGGCACCGACGTCTCACTGCAGGGTGTGGCGACGCCGAAGAAAGACATCGAGATTAGCTCGGATGGAAGTATGGAACTGACCACATAATCCGTAGAAGAATAGTCTGCACCTGCGGCGGCGAAGAGCTCGTCCGTGCAGACGTCGTCGGCTGCGCAGGGCGCAGCAGCCGCGCAGGACATGCTGGCGGGTGGGACGCACAACTGAGTACGTCAGGGCAGCAAAGAGAGATCGAGCTGATTCCCGCTAATTTAGCTGTTTGTTGTGAGTTGGGCGTCTTAATTGCCGTTAATTGTGCCTAATTTTCTGTAGTTGATTGCTCATCGGGCTCGTATGTATTTTTTTTCTGGACGCGGACGCATGGGCTATTTGGCAGTTTTGTCTGCCGTTGTAAATTGCTAAATGTACACAGGTGAGGGTTAACTTTTATGTTGACGGTTAGATCTAATTAGGTGGGCCTGATCGTAGGGTGATATTTGGTCTTGGTTGTCCTGTGTAGGTGTTTCCGGGTGGGCTTAGGAAAGAATATGTTGGCTCTTTTATAAGTAGTATAGATAAAGGTATAGTTCTTGGACACAAAATTTTGGAAACAGGCATTGAAGTAGATAGAGCTAAAATTGAAGCTATAGAGAAGATGCCTTGTCCGAGGGATGTTAAAGGTATACGCATTTTTCTTGGTCATGCTGGTTTTTATAGGAGGTTTATAAAGGATTTTTCTAAAACCTCTAAACCTCTTACTAATCTTTTGCAAAAAGATGTTCCTTTCGTTTTTGATGATGACTGTAAAGAAGCTTTTGAAATTCTTAAGAAAGCTTTAACAACTACTCCAGTTGTTCAACCTCCAGATTGGAATTTGCCTTTTAAGATAATGTGTGATGCTAGTGATTTTGCCGTAGGTGCTGTTATAGAACAGTGCTTTGATAAAAAACTGAATGTTATTCATTATGCTAGCAAAACTCTTGATAGTGCTCAAAAGAATTATGCAACTACAGAAAAGGAATTCTTAGTTGTTGTCTTTGCTTGATAAGTTTAGACCTTACATTGTTGAATCTAAAGTAACTATTCATACTGATCATGCTGCTATTAAATATCTCATGGAAAAGAAAGATGCTAAGCCACGGCTTATTAGATGGGTTCTTTTGTTGCAAGAATTCGATTTGCATATAGTTGATAGGAAGGGATCTAACAACCCAGTTGCTGATAACTTGTCTAGAATGGAAAACATTCTTGATGATCCTATTCCTGTTAAAGATAAGATAATTTTCCAGATGAACAGTTGGCATCCATAAAGGTAAACACTCATGAAAACCCTTGGTATGCAGATTATGCTAACTTTATTGTTTCCATGTTTTGCCTCCAAATTTTACTTATCAGCAAAGGAAGAAATTCTTTTATGACTTGAGGCATTATTTTTGGGATGACCCACATTTATATAAAGAAGGAGTTGGCGGTATCATTCGGCGTTGTGTTCCGGAGTATGGTAATACTCATATACTTATTGCTGTTGATTATGTCACTAAATGGGTGGAAGCCATTCCCACTCCTAGTGTTGATCATAAAACCTCTTTAAAAATGCTTAAGGAAGTCATTTTTCCTAGGTTTGGTGTACCTAGATATCTAATGACTGATGGAGGGTCTCACTTTATTCGTGGTGCTTTTAGAAAAACTCTCGCTAAATCTGATGTTAATCATAGAGTGTCTTCACCTTATCATCCTCAAACTAGTGGACAAGTGGAATTAACTAATAGGGAGATTAAGTTAATCTTGCAAAAGACCGTTAATAAATCTAGAAAGAATTGGTCTAAGAAACTTAATGATGCTTTATGGGCTTATAGAACTGCTTATAAAAATCCCATGGGTATGTCTCCTTATAAAATGGTCATTGGAAAAGCTTGTCATTTACCAGTAGAATTAGAACATAAAGCTTATTGGGCAACTAAGGAGCTTAATGATGATTTTAAGCTTGCCGGTGAAAAGAGAATGTTTGATTTGAGTTCTTTAGATGAGTGGAGAAGTGAAGCTTATGAAAATGCTAAAGTGTTTAAAGAAAAAGTTAAGAAGTGGCATGACAAAAGGATTTTGAAAAGAGAAATTAATGTAGGAGACAAAGTTCTATTGTATAGGTCTCGTCTCAGATTTTTTGCAGGAAAGCTCTTATCAAAATGGGAAGGTCCCTTTATGTCGAAGAAGTTTATCGCTCCGGTGCCATCAAAATTAATTCATTGGACGGAGATAAACCACAAGTGGTTAATGACCAAAGGCTCAAGCATTATATTTCTGGTGATCCACTTGATAAAGATGTCGATATAATACAAGTTGTGACTCCAGAAGACTTCATCAAAAGCGAACACCAGAAGGAATCAGAGTGAGAATTGGAATAGGTATCAGTTTCCGTAAGTAAACCTCTTCGGAAAATTCCAGAAAATATATATTTATAGTTTTTAGGAAATATAATAAATTGCAGGGCGAAAAAGAGATGAAGTCGGTGTCCAGGGTGTCCAGGTGACCCCTGGCCGCGGCCCAGCCTTGGGCCGCGCCTGGGTCCCACCTAGAGCCCCAGGACACCGTCTCCGACTCTGCTTTGTCTTTTCGCTTTCCATTTGTTCGAAATTTTTTTACTATATATTTACCCGGATCTGTTGAGGTCCGTATCTTGTGTTTTCGACACCTTTTGTTTTCGAGTTGTTTTAGTCAGATTTTCAAACCCTAGATCAAGATGTCCTCTCACAAGGAAGACAATGAGGGAACTGAGGAGCTGAAGGATGGGTTCATCAAGAGCATCGCCAACCTCTACCTCAATGAAGTGAAGATGCATCCGAAGGTTTTGCAACTTGAGGACGGTGTTCTTCGGCAGGAGGATCTTCAAGGACCCAAGAAAGAGGGGGATATGAAGGCCAGGCTTGAAGAGGTGGAGCAGGATGTCTTCGTGTGCAAAGGGATGGTGCTGAGAGGGTTGGATGTGAATCATCGCGTGATCTCTGAACTTGTCACTGAGCACAAGGAGACAGAAGAACTAAAGGATGAGATCTTATCTCTTCATAGGGAGATATCACAGCTGCAGACCCAGATTATGACCTCCATAATCAGAACTGTGAGTATGAAATTAGATTCAAACGTACCAGTTCAGCTGCAAATTTCTGGATGATAGAGACCGAGATGTCCCTCATCGATGGTAAACCCGTGCCTTGGAAGAATGATAATGATGTAGAGGAAGTTGGATCACCACCAAAGGAATAATTTGGACGTCATGGGTGATGGCACTCACTTAGCTTGTTCCAAGCTTGGGGGAGTGCCTCAGTATCATCATTATCTTTTACCTTTTTATCTTTTAGTCGTGCATCATGTCTTGAGTAGAGAAATTATCATATGAAATAGTCTGTGCATTGTGGTCGTCCTCCTTTCATGTATTAGCTTTGTATCCGTTGGTGTGGTTGTCGTTATGGAATATTAATGAGAAGTCTGGCTTTTACTTTCTTGCACCGCTTTATTCTAGCTTGCAAATAATCTCTAGATCTCTTTGGAAAAGTGTTGGTCTTACATTAGGTGCAGCTTTGAAAATCTAATTGGGTGTTGGCAAGCATAGCATTGGTCAGTAGCAAAAATTCTTGGATGCTTAAGTAGAGAAGAAAATTTTACTTGCAAATATATTATCATTGGTATCTTTCAGATTTGTCGATTTCCAAGCTTTATATTCTTGAATAAGAACTTTATGCTAACAAGGAATATGGCTCCTTAAGGTATGATCAATCTTATCGCTGGTAATATATACTGTTTGTATCTCCCAACAATTATGTTTGCTATAAGCCTTGATAGCCAAAGCCTTGCATTGAGAGGGAATACTTCTCGTGCATCCAAATACTTGAGCCAAACACTTTTGCCATTTGTGTCCACCATACCTACCTACATGTGGTATTTCCCTGCCACTCCAAGTAAAATTTTCATGTGCTATCTTTAAAATATTCAAAATTCTCCTTTTTGTGCCCCTGTTTTTAAGCTCATGAGAAAGCAGTAAGAAGTTGGTTATAACTTGTGACAAGTGATGCATGTAAAATGCATACATGAACTTTGCACTATAATACTTGTTTTCCATTCATATTTGCATCATATAAGGGGTATATTACTGTTATTTAATGATTTTTGGTAATTAATAATGATTTCCCCTTTTTATGGAATTAATCCTGCACAGGCAGAAAACCCCTATTTCTTTCCCTATTTGTTTCAGGGCCTTAACGACGTCATAATGAACTGAAAATTTACGGGGATCATTATTTTGGAAGGAGGAAGACCTAGGAGCAAAAGAAGTAAGCGAACGGAGGCCGGAGGGGCAAAAGGGGGTGCCCCACATGGCCTGGTACTGTAGCCGCGTGGGCCCACCTCTTTTGGCCCTCGTGGCCCCGTTTGCGACGATCCTTCTTCCCGAAGCTTCCTCGTGACCTAAAAACGACTATAAAAATAGTCCCCCGACGTTTTCCAGAGGGAGGCGGCGGAGAAACACAAAACCAAAAACAGAGAGACAGAAGGCTGCCGCCGGAGAAGATCGGAGGGGGGAAACGCCGCCGGAATCCAACTCCGGAGGGCTCCACCCCCTCCGGCGTGATCATCATCAACATCTACAGCAAGATCATCTCCATCTCTCCACTGTAAACTCTTGGCAAACATGATGTATGATGCAATATACTTTTCCCGTGATATATTGTGTCTCTCCATCTATGTTTGAGAAGTGATTTGTTCATGGCAATAGTGAAATAGTTTGTTAATTGGTTGCATACAAGTTTTGTTATCTTTTATGATTGTCTTGATGTACAATGTATGAGTGCACGCATATGTTGGGGAATGCATGTAAGGTGATCACCGGTAAGGTAATGGAGTGAGGGAGACTTGGGAGGACAAGTAAACCCAAGATCGAACCATGAAGTTATTCTATTGGGGGATATATGGGAGACCCTAGAACTTAAGTCTATGGTGGGACAATTATGTCTTAATAATTCTTGTGCTACACATTAGATTGGCCATGAGATCCATCATAAGAGTTGTGTAATTTGCATTACTTGGCTACACCTATTTATGGCTCCCCCTAGAAGAAACAATTAAGACTAAAACATGTGCTTCACTAAATGTGACAACCACACGAATGAAATAACAATTTCCAGAACATTTTCTCCCTTGAGATATTTGCTACTTGAGATCCTTGCTACTTACTGCTCTTAGAAACTTGCATTAGAAAACTTGCTCTTAGAAGCTTGTTGCTAGATAAACCTACTCCACATCACTTGCTTCCATTAGTTAGTTCCTTTCATACTCAGATTTATTGCTTTGCATAAAAGGCCATATAAGAGGGTTATAGGGATTTAGAGAATAGATAGTTTACCTTCAGCTCCTCGTGGGTTCGACACTTAAATACTTATCGAATTGTGCTACAGTGATTCCTTGCTCTTGGGGATTATCAACAAGCAAGGTCATTTCCCACTTTTTCACCTGGTGTTGATGGTTCACGTCCTCACTTGAATTAACCCGAGAGCGGCTTAAGCAAAATATAAATATAACTCACCATTCTCCTCCGTACAATGGAAATCTGAGAAATCAGCTCAAACATTGGTTAGTGGTGAAACAAACGTGAAAGAGGAATGTACTCGTTCCTCTAAAACCAGCCGCTCTCACAAGTCTAAAAGCCTTGCTTGTTATGGGGGACTAGCTAGTTTCTTTACTGTGAAGTCGTTGATGAAAGCATGCATATCTCAAAATTGTTTTACTTCTGTTTCGAAAATTTTAAAAGTTCTAGCACATGACTAATCCCTGCTTCCCTCTGCGAAGGACCCTTCTTTTACCTTTATGTTCAGTCAGTTAACCTATTCCTTCTATCTTTTATTAGCAAAGCAAATGGTGTTGAGTTGAGATACAATCAATTATATTGTAGCAATATGTTTGATCATGTTTTATTGCAGTTAACAGTGCCATTTTGGTAAACAAGTTGAAAGTTGAGCTTTGTTGGACGATCATCTTTCTTGTACGGTATTTGTAATTTTATTGCAAGAATATAACTCTTGGAAGTTTCCAATGATGCATAGAGTCTTTGATGATTGAAGCTTGTGATATCTGCTGATAATAGCTCTTATATAGATTCTCCTTTAAAGATAAGTTTGATATGCTAGATGTTCTCTGACCAAGAACACAGTTTGCCATCGCTCAATTATGTTTTTCTCTGTGCACCTCTATATGTGGTTGAACTATCACTTGTTCTTTAAGTTTGATATGAGAAAAGGTTGCTGTTCAGAATGAGTGTGTGCTTGTTTAGTAAATATTGATGCTTCTTGTCCGTATTCGTTATTATCAACACTTCACTCCATAAACTTGTGGTCATGTTTACTGAGCTCAGTATTCGCTTGGGGACAAGTGAGGTCTAAGCTTGGTGGAGTTGATACGTCCATTTTTTTATTGGGTCATTTAACAGATTGCCACTAGAGCCTTGGTAGTACTCAGTTTTGCCACTAGTTTCAAATGGCTTACAGTTTTGCCACTACTTCAGTTGCAGCTGCTATAGCGAGGCCAAACAGCCAGTCTGAAGCGGATTCCGTCTGTTAGGCGTTAGTGGACTTGGTCCGCGTCTTACAGGTGGGACCAGTTTACTTCTTACAGGTGGGACTGGGCAAGGTGCTAGCTGCTGATGAGTGGGACCCACATGCCCTTGCTGAAAATAAACAAACACACCCACCTTTCTCTCTCTTAAACGTGGGACCAAGGCAACAAAAGGAAAGTAAAAAAAGGCAACAAAGGGAAATAGGAAAACAGTCCTGGCCATGCCGACGGCCCTCGACACCGGAGCAGAGCCGACCTCGACGCCGCCGGAGCGAGGGCGGCGCGGCCGAAACGGCGGCGGCGTTCGTCGCGGTGGTGTCCTGTTCCAACTGCCGCTTCAAGTGCTGGCTTCTCCGTCCATGACGCTCCATCCGCACATGGTCGTCTCCCTCACCCGGAGCTCCACCCCGCGGTCTTCGCCATCCACGATGACCTCAGGAGGCAAGCGACAGGGAAAAGATGCATATGAGGATCAGTTGCTCACCCTAGTCGCTCTAGTATTATCAATTGGGGCGGAGGATCTCTAAGGTGCTCGATATCATCCGCGGCGAGCTTCGGCCGGTGGTGAAGGGGACGAGCTGATTCCGACTGCCCCAACTCGAACCAGTGCCACATTGGGCTCCGCCGGGTCCTACTATTCCTCCACGCGAAAGGACGCGAGCCGGGATGGACTAAAACGTCGGGATCGACGCCGTCTTCCTCGCCTCCGACCGAAGGTCGCCGTGCTCGATTCGCTTCCTTATGACCTCCCCCGACCTCTAAATCCACTCTATTTTGTTCCACGAGAGCCTATGGTCCTAACGGGCAAGTTTTTATGCGCGAGGGATGGCTTATCCGACGACCACGACCGGGCGGCGCCGTCGATATTTTGTCGAGCACCTTGTGGGCGTGCTCTGGACATGGCCATGTCGGCATCAGTGCGTTCCGGGATATTCCTAACGATTTAGGAAGAAAACTTTATATCTTTGTGCGCCAAATGGGAAATACTACAACTTTGTAGTTATAAGGTTTTGCTAGTTTGGAACTTTCTATATTGCGATTTTGTGAAAAACATTTCTGGTCCAAATAGCATTGCCATGTTTGAGTAGGCAAATGAATTTTTCATAATGTAAAACCTTGTCAAATAGTTAGAGGGCTACTAGAATATGCCATTTTACCCACTTAGAAAAAGGGTTCACTTTTTAGGTAGATAAGTAGGTGTAAATCCCTATTTGAATTGAATTAAAAAAATCAAATAAATGGGAAACCATGACATAGTTTGTCGAAACGAGGCCATATTTCACACACTCATGGTATATTTCACACACTCATGGTAATGCATCAATATGGTATAGCCAAAGGTGTGAGATTTCAAGCATTGCATGAAAATGCATCAATATGCACCAAAATGAGCTACAAAAGAGCCCCAAAGGTAGCCCAAACAACCCCATTTCTAATCCTGTCATTTTTTCGACCTTCTCCAAATGATCTCAAACTCTAGGGTTAACATCTATTGCACTAATATAGTGTCCTTCACCAATATGGAGTCATTTCTCAAAACATAAACCACCTCTCTTCACACATGAGAGTTCATAGTTTGAGATGTGAGATTTTACACCATATTGAAGCATCTTGTTTGATATATATCTAGACCTTATTTATCAGTTGGAGCTGTTAATACATGACAAACTAAGACCATGTGCACTGGATTTTCATTTTTTTGAAGTTTTATGAATATTTTATGATTATTTCAAAATCGGTCAAACCCAAGTTTGACCAACATTTAAACAAGTTTTAAATACCAAAATGAAAAACTAAGCCTGGGTCATTCTTAGTGACACCAAAATGAAGCTTTGGTGATTTTTTCAATTTTTTTAAATTTTCAAAACATAAACCACCTCTCTTCACACATGAGAGTTCATAGTTTGAGATGTGAGATTTCACACCATATTGAAGCATTTCTTGTTTGATATATATCTAGACCTTATTTATCAGTTGGAGCTGTTAGTACATGACAAACTAAGACCATGTGCACTGGATTTTCATTTTTTTGAAGTTTTATGAATATTTTATGATTATTTCAAAATCGGTCAAACCCAAGTTTGACCAACATTTAAACAAGTTTTAAATACCAAAATGAAAAACTAAGCCTGGGTCATTCTTAGTGACACCAAAATGAAGCTTTGGTGATTTTTTCAATTTTTTTAAATTTTCAAAACATAAACCACCTCTCTTCACACATGAGAGTTCATAGTTTGAGATGTGAGATTTCACACCATATTGAAGCATTTCTTGTTTGATATATATCTAGACCTTATTTATCAGTTGGAGCTGTTAGTACATGACAAACTAAGACCATGTGCACTGGATTTTCATTTTTTGAAGGTTTATGAATATTTTATGATTATTTCAAAATCGGTTAAACCCAAGTTTGACCAACATTTAAACAAGTTTTAAATACCAAAATGAAAAACTAAGCCTGGGTCATTCTTAGTCACACCAAAATGAAGCTTTGGTGATTTTTTCAATTTTTTAAATTTTCAAAACATCAAACCCTCTCTCACTTCCTTGAACTCTCTGCAACTTCGTTCGTGGTAAGTCATTTGTGTGAAGGATTTCTCATGAAAATACTCATATACCAAGTTTATATTTTTTTTTCATAACTATGTCATGTAAGTAGACCATGTGCGCTGGTTTTATGTTATTTTGATTTTTTTTGAATTATTTGTGCTCATTTGAATGTTTGGTCAAACTTTGCACAAAACCGTTGACCGACTCAAAATCAAAGTTTATATTTTTTTTTGATAACTATGTCCTGTAAGTAGACCATGTGCGCTGGTTTTATATTTATTTGATTTTTTTTGAATTACTTATGCTCAACCCTAGCTCATTCCATCGATATCGTGAACGTGTGAATGTTGGAATTGAAATATGGATATAACAAGTTTTATATTTTTTATAGCAACTTAGTTGCATAAGTAGACCATGTGCGCTGGTTGTATGTTGTTTTGATTTTTTTTGAATTAGTTGTGCTCAACCCTAGCTCATTCCATCGATAGCTTGAATTGTTTGAATGTTTTTCATTTAACTATGGATATAACAAGTTTTAAATTTTTTTTTAGCAACGTAGCTGCATAAGTAAACAGTGAGCGAAAGTTTCATATTTATTTGATTTTTTCTAAATTATTTATGCTCAACCCTAGCTCACTGAAACCCTAAACCCCGGAAACCCTAAACCCCGTCCGAAACCCCCGGAAGCACTAAACCCCGTCCGAAACCCCCCTGCTTCAACCTATAGGATTTTTTTCACATTTTTATCTAAAACTTGAAAAATTCGGATTTTTTAGACCTAGATCTACATATTAGATCCCGAAATTTGTCATTTTTACATAGACCAAACTACACAATATTTCACACTCAAGTTTTGCACATAAGAATAAATATTCACTGTTGACATATAGGAATTTTTTCACATTTTTATCTAAAACTTGAAAAATTCAAATTTTTTAGATCTAGATTTAGATATTAGATACCGAAATTTGTCATTTTTTACATAGACCAAACTAAACAATATTACACACCGAAATTTTGCACATAAGAATAAATGTTCATTGTTGACATCCAGGATTTTTTTCACATTTTTATCTAAAACTTGAAAAATTCGTCACAATGTTTTACGATTGTTTCATTTTACACAGGCCAAACGACACAAGAATTTGGAAAATCGCTTTGGCAAAGTTGTTTACTATATCATTGGCAACATCTGAGATTTTTTTCACATTTAAATTCGAAAGTTGAATTTTTTCGAATTCTGAACTGTTCTAGATCTAGATGTCAGATCTAGAAATTTGTCTTTTTTACACAGGCCAAACAACACAAGAATTTCGAAAATCGCTTTGGCAAAGTTGTTTCTTATATCATTGGCAACATCGGAGATTTTTTTCACATTTAAATTCGAAAGTTGACTTTTTTCGAATTCTGCACTGTTCTAGATCTAGATGTTAGATCTTGAAATTTGTTTTTTTACAGATGCCAAACGACATAAGAATTTGGAAAATCGCTTTGGCAAAGTTGTTTCCTATATCATTGGCAACATCGGAGATTTTTTTCACATTTAAATTCGAAAGTTGACTTTTTTTGAATTTTGCACGGTTCAAATCTAGATGTCAGATCTAGAAATTTGTTTTTTTTTACACAGGCCAAACGACACAAGAATTTGGAAAATAGCTTTGGCAAATTTGTTTCCTATATCATTGCCAACATCGGAGATTTTTTTCACATTTAAATTCGAAAGTTGACTTTTTTCGAATTCTGCACTGTTCTAGATCTAGATCTCCGATCTAGATGTCAGATCTAGAAATTTGTCTTTTTTACACAGGCCAAACGAAATAAGAATTTGGAAAATCGCTTTGGCAAAGTTGTTTCCTATATCATTAGCAACACCTGGAATTTTTTTCACATTTTCGAATTTTTCAAACTTGAAATTCGAATTTAAACCTGTAAGTTCAGGGCCCACTGTCAGTAACGCCAACAGACGGAATCGACTTCAAACTTGCCGTCGGGGGCAAAGTAGAGCAGACGCGACCAAACTAGGGGCAAAACTGAGGCCGATTCGCAACTAGGGGCAAAACTGAGGTCGTGGGCACAACCGAGGGCAATCCATTAAATAGCCCTTTTTTATTTTATTTCATAAATTACTATTATTCATGGATATATTTCGTATTAGAATGCAATACTTATGTTATTTTACCTTATTTTGCATGTTTGATGATTGTTGGTGATTTAACTGCCGGAGCCCGAAATCAGCTGGAAAAGGCACCGTCATCGCCAAAAATTTCAGAAAAATTCAGAGATCATTATTTTGCTAGATGACGGAAGAAGCCAAAAGGGCGACCAGAGGGGAGCGACCTGGGCGCCAGGTGGAACATGGCCGCAGCCCCTCCTTAGGCCGCGCCTGGGGCCCACCTGGTGGCCCTGGGTCGCCTCCGGCTCCCCCCTTTGGCGTATATAACCCCTCTTACCTAAAAAACATCGGAGTGATGAATAAATGGTCAACAATCTGGTCATAAAAGTAATTCACCGATAAAACTCAATAGCATCAGCTACACAAGGCAATCAACACCGGAGAAGTGATCCCAATGAACTACAACAAAGATAACCCTAAATGTAACAGCGGAACGGAGTGGAGCTGTGGGGATGATGGTGATGTCGGTGAGGATGATATTGATGATGATCTCGATGAAGCTTGTGATGATGACGATGACGATGGCGACGATCTCCCCTCTCCGGGAAGGAATTCCCCCGGCAGATTTCTCCCTTCCGGAGAGTTTTTTCTCTCTGTGTGGTTTCCGCCCCCGTGGCGGTGGCGGAATATTTCTCCGAAGTGTCCTTCATATCTCTTGAACAACTTATCAAAATTCATTGATTTTTTTTACCTCTGGATTGAGAAAAATGTGTAGAATACAGTGGTGCAATAAAATTTCACTTTTGATACGTGCACACACTTGGTATTTGCAGAACCTTGTATATCTTGTTATGGCCATATCTTGAGTTTTACAGATCCAAATTGAGTGATCCAAATTGCAGAGGCCTTGTCTAGTTGTCCTCTGTCCAGTAGTGTTGTTTTCCAAATTTTATAAAATATTTTATTACGGAAAACTATAAAACCCTTGTATTTGCCCTTTTGGGTGTTTTAAAAATGCTCTAATGTTTAAAAATTGTTTAAAACTTGTCTTGTGGCATCATGCATATAGAAATAGCCAGAGAACAATAATATAATTTAATTGTGTTGTGTGTCTTTTGCATACACTCATGCATGGCATATATTTTTGTATTGCTATAATGGTATGGTTGCTTATTTGTGATTTGTGCTATTTGTTAGATTACTCGGAGGGTCCCGGTTACTCTTGTGGTTGTTGCTCCTGCTCAGCTGGTTGCCAAGGCAAGTGATACTCCAGCATAAAAGTCCTACTATTTTACTATCTGCACTTTAGCTATTTTAGTAGTATGCATGATAGGAGTTTCACTATTATGCTATGCAAACCTGTTTAGTTACCACCCTTTATATGTTGTTGGTCTAGGCACCCATTAACTTGGCAGATGTTAGTACTGCAATGCTAAAAATGTTTATTGTAGTATGTAAGGTTAATAAAATTCTACTAAGTTAATGAACTGCCTGGGTGGAATTGGTTTTGCTTGGCGGTGTCTAGTTGAGTGGCTACTCGGGGCCATTTCTATGGTGGTTTTCACCCGAGATGCTCACTTGCGGTTGGCCACCCAGGTTCTGAGATTAATGTCACTCTAAGTTTATTTACCAGATAGTGCGACCACTAGTAATATGGGCTCTGTCTTGACGGAGTAAGTTGTGTGGACCTGGGTCAGTGAGATCTGAAGATGTAGGGGTATAGGACGGCAGTGATCTCGCTGGTAGTACCATGGGAAAGCACTTCTGAAAAGTCTCGTCTTGATCTTCTCCTTTCCTTTTCACTGAATGAGGGTTAAGGATAGAATGGGTTGATCGAGTCTAGTGGGTAAAGTGCACAACCTCTGCAGAGTGTAAAACTAAGATCTTAGCCGTGTCCCCGGTTATGGACATTTACGAGTAAATGACAAGGATGTCGACAGAAGATCTCTTCATTCCAATTTCTGAAATAAAACTTGATGGGTGAGCATGGGTAGAAGAGACACTGGTTTTCATGCCAGCTTTGTCTCATTTTTAGATGGAAAAGAAAATGATTTAAAAGATAGGATAAAATTTTCTTTATGCAAAGAGCCTTGAACTCCACCAACCAAATAAGCACATAGGTACTAGATTTTGCCAATATGAGCCCACAAGTGTCACTTGCCAGATCCATTCCAATGGTTCTGACCAATTTTTGGCTGCAACGCTTTTACTGTTGCAGATTGTTCGGACGATGAGTAAGGTGCGTGATAGGGCTTCGAGTCTACAACCGACATGCTCGCCTGTGGCACCATGAAGATGATGGAGACTCCATGCTTAATGTTTATTTCCGCTGTTTACTCTAAATAAAGCTAGCTCTGAGCTATGCACTTTGTAATCGCAACTACTTTGAATTCTGGATCATGCGTGTAATAAAATGATGCACTGTTATGGTATTTCATCTTGTACTGTGTGCGCTAGCGAGTCGATCCAGGGACTAGCACTATACATAGGTATCTTGTCTATTTTAAAAGGCAAGGTCACTACAGATGGTATCAGAGCACTGTGTTGCCTGTAGGTTCGAAACCCTAGGTTTGGATAGATATAGGTTGACCCTAGGAATCGAAAATCTATTTTCTGCATTTTAAAATTTTATTAAGTTATTTCAATTAATTATTTTTGACAAACCATCGTAATACTTGTTCTGATTCTTTTCTCTAACCTTTGTGTAGATGTCTGTCTTCACCTGTCGGCACAGTGGAAACCAGGGTACCACGGGCCGGCCCGCCAGGGCCCAAGGAACTCTTCAGCCTGATTTTCACTAAGGACCAGGCTTCGGCCTGTAGAGGCTCTCCAAGCCTGTCGAGTCTCGACAGGGGATTTCTCTACAAGAATGCGCCTCAAGGCGCTACCAGGATTTCGGCTAAGGACTAAGCCTTGAAGCTTGCCGAGGCTTTTCGCCTCGGGAAGGCTTCCTTCCTCTCGAAGCCAGCTCTGCCTCCGCGGCAGAGCGCACATGGGCTCTGCGCTTCCCGCAGAGTCGCTGGCGCGCCAAAGCGTGATGACGCCAGCGCCCCAGTTGCCGTTCTGATGAATAAAGGGGTCAACAAAGCAGCGCCAAGCAAAGCGGACAACGAGACTTGCCACTTTGGTGATAAGGAGACCGCCTGCAGCTACGCTCCAACGGCGACGTCACCGCGGGACCCGTTCCACGTCTGCAGCGCCAGCCCACCGTCCTGGCTGGACGGTGCCTCTTTTCAGCTTTGGTGACGCTGCTCCCCTGCCGTGGACCGCGTCCATGGGCTCTACCTTTAGGGTGGACTTCACCTTTATGGTGCACCGTGCCTCCTCCTTCGTCGGGATGTGGCAACCCTTCCCACCAAAATGTTTGGGCGGAAGAGGACCAAGACGACTATAAAAGGAGGGAGGGCACTCCCGTGCCAAGGGTTCGACTCTGGTTCAATCTTCCTTTGGCTAGGACAGATCTAGGGTTTTAGCCATTGACAGCCATCTCGAGCTCCACAAGCTCACCCTGTACCAAAAACCTCTACAAGCAATACAGCCAAGCAGGACGTAGGGGTTTTACCTCCACAAGAGGGCCCTGAACCTGGGTAATACCGCGCGTTCCTCTCTGCAGTGTTCTCCCCCATCGAGCCCGACGAGCACCGTCGCCGTGGATCGTTGGAGGTTGTTTGACTCCGTGTTCAGCCCCTTGCTCGATTCTTACCTCGTGAGATACGCCCGGTTCCTGGGCCTATTCTCCGACATTTGGCGCGCCAGGTAGGGGGCTGAGGCGCGTCTTCAACCTCGACACCACCATGGCTGGCTCTCGCGCCGAGCGTCTCGCTCGCCGGACGGCCAGCGCTGCCACGGCTCCTCCCGCCGGCAGGCCGCGCGGCCGCCCTCGTGGAAGCACTGCTCCGGAGCGCCACGTCGACCCCGAGCCCCGCGTCGAGCACCCAGCGGACGACGACGACGTCCACTCCGAGGACGACCTCGGCGAGGAGGAAGCCTCCTCCCTTCACCCGTCTCGCGACGGTGCTGCCTCTTCGCTGGGCCGCCCTGCGCCCAGCCCGGCAACTGCGCTCCTCATGGCGCAGGAGCTGCTGCGGTACCGTCCCAACCCGGAGGCCCACGAAGCCTGGCTTCATCGCCTCTCCGAGCTCATCGGCGCCGCCCGCGTCGCCGCTCCCGCGCCGTCTCGCTCGCTGGTTCCCTCTGGTCGTGCGGGAGACGTAGCGCCAGGCGCTCCTCCCGCACCACCTCGCCAACCCGCGCCCGCTCCAGCTCCACCGCAACCTGCTCCGGCGGGGGCTCCTCCCCGCGACAACTGTGCTGCTTCACACGCCTCGTCGCCGCACGACTGCCAAATCGTGCAGCGAGCCCCCGAGGACGCCCGCGTCAACATCGAGCGCGGCCAACAACGCCACAACCGCGCCGTCCAGGAAGTCGCCGCCGCCGGGCGTCACCTCCGCGCCACTCTCGCCGACGGCGTGGTCACCTATGGCACCATGGTTGCGTTCACCCGTAGCCTTCGCCGCGTCGTCTGGCCAACCAAGTTCAGGCCGGACCTCCCTCCACGCTACGACGGCAAGAACAACCCGTTGGAGTTCCTGCAGCTCTACACCCTGGCCATCCAGGCCGCCGGGGGCGACGACAAGGTCATGGCGAACTGGTTCCCCATGGCTCTCAAGGACTCTGCGTCCTCATGGCTCACCAACCTCCCCGCCGAGTCCATCGGCTCCTGGGAGGACCTCTGCAAGTGCTTCATCGCCAACTTCAAGGGCACGTACGAGCGCGGCCTCACGTACAACGATCTCCGCGGCGTGCGCCAGAAGCCTGGCGAAACCCTCCGCAAGTACATCCAGCGCTTCAGCCAGGTGCGGAACAAGATTCCCAACGCCACAGACGCACAGGTCATCTCGGCTTTCCATTCTGGAGTCACGGACGTGCGAATGCTCGAGAAGCTTGGCATCCACGACAACATCACCACCGTCGTCAAGCTCTTCGACTTGGCGGACAAGTGCGCCAAGGCTGAAGAGGGCCGCCTGTTCGTCAAGAACGAGCCTGAGGACCCCACGGAGAGCTCCAAGAAGAAGAAGAAATCCTCCGAGAAGCGCAAGACCACCGCGGTCCTCGCGGCCGAACCCGACGCCAAGCAGCCTCGCGCTGCCACTCCAGCCGCGGGCACCGAGAAGAAGGATGACCGCCCTTTCTGCATCTACCACAACAGGCACTCCCACGCCACCGAGGACTGCTTCGACATCAAGAGGCTTCGCGAGGCTCGCGAGGCTCGCGAGGCAAATGGAGGCCGCGGTGGCCGCGGCGGTGGCCGCGGTGGCCGCGGGGGGCGGCGCTGGAACAACAACTACGACAACAACTACCAGCAGAACCCCCAGGCCAACGCCGTTGAGCCGGCCAACGATAACCTCCCTGCCGAGACTCCCGAGGGCTACCAGGTGCCTCGCGGCGCTGCTTGCATCCTCGGCGGGGCCCAGGCCCCCAGTTCCAACCGTCACTTCAAGCAACTCGCTCGCGAGGGTCGCGGCAGCGCTTCCCGGGGTTGAGGCCTCCAGGCCCCTCAAGTGGTCCCAGTACCCCATCACTTTCGACTCCGGCGACCACCCCAAGTCCACCTCAGCTGTTGGCACCATCCCGCTGGTTTGCACCCCCACCATCAACAACATCGCCGTCTCCAAGACGCTCATCGATGGGGGTGCAGGCCTCAACGTCATCTCTGTCGAGACCTTCGAGAAGCTTCAGGTGCCTTACGAGCGGCTCATGCCCACCAGGCCCTTCTCAGGGGTGACAGAGGGCCTCACGACCCCTCTAGGGCAAGTGAGGCTTGCAGTCACCTTTGGCACACAGGCCAACTACCGCACCGAGCTGATCGACTTCGACGTCGCGCACATCGGCTTGCCCTACAACGCCATCCTCGGCTACCCCGCCCTCGCCAAGTTTATGGCTGTCACCCACCACGCCTACAACCTCGTCAAGCTCCCTGGCTCGGGCGGCACCATCGTCATCCGCGGCGTGGTCTCTGACGCCCTGTACGCTGCGCAAGCGGCCTACAAGGCTGCCGCGGTGGCGTCCCCTGCTGACGAGGACGAAGAACCCCTCCCGAGGCCCCCCGCGAAGAAGAAGCAGCTGTTCTCTCAGGAGAAGGCCGCGACAAAGCAGGTGTCTCTGGAGGCAAGCGGCTCGGGGGCTAGCGTCACCATCGGCGCCAACCTGCCTCCCAAATAGGAAAGCGCGCTCGTCGCCTTCCTCAGGGCAAACTCTGACATGTTCGCATGGACACCGTCAGATATGTCCGGCGTACCGAGGGAGGTGATCGAGCACCACTTAGCCGTGTGTCCAAACGCACGCCCCGTGAAGCAAAAGGCGCGACGTCAAGCGCCAGAGAAGCAAGATTTCATCGTCAAGGAAGTAGAAAAGTTGAAGAAAGCAAGCATCATCAAGGAAGTTGTCCATCCCACTTGGCTCGCCAACGGTGTTGTCGTTCCCAAGCACACCGGAGGAAGCCGCCTCTGCATCGACTTCACCGACCTCAACAAGGCCTGCCCCAAGGACCCCTATCCCCTCCCGAGGATCGACCAGATCGTGGACTCCACCGCCCGCTGCGCACTCCTCTGTTTTCTGGATGCCTTCTCTGGTTACCACCAGATCAAGATGGCAAAGGAAGACGAGGAGAAGACAGCATTCCTCACCCCTTGTGGTGTGTTTTGCTACGTCTGCATGCCCTTCGGCTTGAAGAATGCCGGCGCCACTTTCCAGCGTCTCATGAGAATCGCCTTGGGGGCCCAAATGGGGAGGAATGCAGAGGCCTACGTCGACGACATCGTGGTCAAGACTCGCGAGGAGGACACGCTCATCAAGGACCTCGAGGAGACCTTTGCCAACCTGCGCAAGGTGAACATCAAGCTGAACCCCGCCAAGTGCGTCTTCGGGGTCCCTTCAGGCAAGCTCCTCGGGTTCCTGGTGTCCCATCGCGGCATCGAGGCAAACCCCGACAAGATCAAGGCCATAGAAGAAATGCAGCCTCCTCGTCGCCTCAAGGACATGCAACGCTTGGCGGGATGTATGGCCAGCCTCGGCCGGTTCATCTCCAAGTTCGGCGAGAGGGCGCTGCCATTTTTCAAGATTATGAAGCGGTCTGGTCCTTTCAAGTGGACCCCTGAAGCGGCAAAGGCCTTCGAGGATCTGAAGAAATATCTGGCGAGCCCACCCATCATGGTTGCCCCACGCCCTCGCGAGCCTCTGAAGCTGTATCTTGCAGCCACTCCTCAGACGGCAAGCGCGGTCTTGGGTGGCTGAAAGGGAAGAACCAGTCCTCGTCAAGCAGAGCCACGCCTCGACAAGCCCAGAACCCCACGACAAGGAAGCAGCCTCGACAAGCATCCAGCCTCTACAAGCAGGGCCTCAAGAGACCCTCAACAAGGACTCCACCGGGCCTCGAGAGGAGCCCACTGCTGCCACGCCTACAACTACCCTCGTCGAGCATCCCGTGTACTTCGTCAGCACAGTGCTACGAGATGCTCGCGAGCGCTACTCCATGCAGCAAAAGCTCCTCTTCTCGCTCCTCAGCGCCTCCAGAAAGCTGCGCCACTACTTCCAGGGTCACCCCATCAAGGTGGTCACCTCGTATCCCCTGGAGCAAGTCCTGCGCAACCCAAACGCGACAGATCGCGTCGCGAGCTGGGGCATCGAGCTGCAACCCTTCGAGCTGGAATTTGACACCACAAGAGTCATCAAGGGCAGGGCGCTAGCTGATTTCATGGCTGAATGGACGGACACACGCGTAGAAGAGCCTCAAGAAGAACAAGCTACAACCTCAGGACAGACAGAGCCCGGCTACTGGACCATGCACTTTGACGGCGCCTTCGCGGCCTGGAGTGCAGGGGCTGGGGCTGTCCTCACCTCACCAACAGGCGACAAGCTATATTACGCCGTCCAGTTGTGCTTCAAGGACCACGACAAGGTCTCCAACAACATCGCCGAATACGAGGGCCTCCTCGCTGGGCTCAGAGCCGCCATCGCCCTCGGCATCAAGCGCATCCTCATCAAGGGCGACTCTCAGCTCCTCGTCAACTTCTCCAACAAAAGCTACACGCCTAAGGACACCTACATGGTGGCCTATCTTGAAGAGGTACGCAAGCTCGAGAAGCACTTCAGGGGCATGGAACTCAAGCATATTCCGCGAGGAGAGAACCAAGAAGCCGATGACCTCGCCAAGCGAGCAGCAAAGAGAGAAGCCCAGCAGCCTGGAGTGTTTGAGGAGAGACTCGCCAAGGCCTCCGTCAAGCAACCAGTGGTCAACACAAGCGTCCAAGAGGAGCTTCCACCAGCCCCACCAAGTGGAGCACCAAACTGTGGGTTGCCCTCAGGCGATCGCTTGTTGATGACTTTGGTACGCCAAGACACCGGTTGGATCGACGAGATCAAGCGCTACCTGCAAGACCGAGTCCTTCCCGAAGAAGATGCAGAAGCTGAGAGAATTGCTCGCCAGGCCAAGTCCTACTGCCTCCACGACGGAGACCTGTACCGTAAGCGCACCAATGGGGTTGCGTTGCGGTGCGTCCCCTGCCGAGGAAGGCCGCCAGCTCATCAACGACATCCACAGCGGAGAGTGCGGCCATCACTCGTCCTCGCGCACCTTGGCAGGCAAGGTTTTCCGAAGCGGCTTCTACTGGCCCTCTGTCCTTCAAGATGCAGCTGAAATTGTCCAGTCCGGCGACGCCTGCCAATTCCACGCCAAGCAGATCCACCAGCCTGCACAAGGACTCCAGACGATCCCGCCTCTCCTGGCCGTTCGCGGTCTGGGGGCTGGACCTGCTGGGACCTTTCCCGCGAGCGCTCGGGGGCTACCGCTACCTCTACGTCGCCATCGACAAGTTCACCAAGTGGCCCGAGGTGGAACCCGTGCGCACCATTCCAGC